>CM054947.1:5263341-5475841 GCA_029168755.2 Tillandsia fasciculata | reverse complement strand
CTCCATCCTCTCTGTCGTGATAACTTAATTCGAAAAATTTACCATTGTCTCATCTTAGAGAGGGAGCATCTGTAGACGGTGGCGATTGCCAACAGTAAGAAAAAAATGCCGCAATCTCAAAGAAGAGGAGGTAATAGTGATAAAAGAAGAAGAAGAATAGGAAGGCCGCGGTGACATTCGACGCTAAGAAAAAATGCCACAATTTAAAAAAAAAAGAAGATAATAGAGGTATAAGAAGAAGAGTAGGAGGCTACAACCTCAAGAAAGAGACATTTACAGACAGAAAAAAGAGTAGAAGTTCGCGGGGGTAGGGTGGGGGTGGGGGTGGGGGTGGTGGGGTCACGACTAAAATGTTTTATAATAAAAGGGGGGGGGGGGGGGGGGGGGGGGGGGGGGGGGGGGGGGGGTGGGGGTGGGTGATGACTAAAATTTTTTATAATAAAAAGAGTAGAAGGGCTAAAAATTTCTATTATGAAAAAGAATAAGAAATAAAATATAAATATAAAAAAAAAAGGGACTGACAAAACAGAGAATTTAAAGAGAAAGAAATTGCGAAAATAGATGGTGCAATATTTTTTTTTCTTCTAGCTAATTACACTTGTGGTTACAAAGTGACGTGACATTTTGGCCTCAAACTTTACTTTGTTGTAATATTTGGCTAATTTTTTTTTTTTTATATAATTAATTAAGTTTTATAGTATAATTTAACTGAGTAAATGATTACGTATTATTGATACGACAATAGTGTGATAATATTATGATTGATGATTTAGTAATTACTAAAAAAAATTATATTGCTGTCACATAAGCAACACATAATTATTCAGTTAATTAATTAAATTAAATTATACATATTGGTTACAATAATTTTTTAAAAAAATATCATAAAATAAACGAAGCGAATAGCATGTTACTTTCTCTCAAAAAAAAAAAAAAAAAAAAAAAAAATCTTCTACCTCATATATGATCGAGGAGCAATGCTATTTATATATCCCAAATGCAATGTATAATATACACTTTATCCATTCAAATGTGAGATTTTTTTCACTAATCATTTCAAAATGACTAGTAAAAATAGATGGGATTAAAAATATACACGGTATTTAAATTATACAGTAGCATTTTCTATGATGGAGGATCAAAAGTATAGTTTAGTCCTTTCTCTCTCTCTCTCTCTCTCTCTCTCATTCTCATGTGTGATGTGCATCTGGTCAACCAGGTAGCTAGGTAAGGGCAGTCTAGCTAAATTAGCTTAAGAAATTGATGCAACTTCGTTAATTACAAAGAGGCAGTTGATCCAATGACTTCAATTTCTTTCCCTTAAAACAAGAGAGATGTTGCCTTGTAGGCATCTTCTATGTTGACTATGACATTTTTACACCAATTATTTTTTTGCACCTTCATTGAGAAAACTTACTGGACAAAGCATAATTACATAGTTAAAAATTTAATAATTAATATTTTAAATTTTAAATTTAATTATTTTAAAAATAAATAAGACAGGCAGCTTATTATATTTCTCTGGAGATTCTCTGAAAAGAAAAATAAATAAATAAATAATACTGAAAAGCCTAGCTAATATTGGATCTGTATTGTCCGATCGATCCGATTTTAAACTCCATAATTTTTATGGGATTCTCAATCACTATCAAGGAGGCATACACTACTCAATCAACTTGCAATGCTAATTCATTTGAGTACCAATTAAGTAAACTAATCCAAGTTGCTTATTAATTGTTGTTTGCTTATTAGAGAATATTTGCTTATATATTTATTTATTTATTTACACGTGTAGTCCTTAAAGTACATGTACTTCTTCGCGTCGCCACCTCCGAATCTTATACCTCTCGTTTGTGTTAAAATACAACAAGAATTTTATGGCTAATATACTTGATAGTTAGGTATATGAGATTTCAGAAGTTTAGTTATTTTATATTTCAAATTTAATTTATTTTTTTTTTAAAAAAAGAGAGATGGATAAAGTCATGTTCTGGCATCGAAACTGCAATCCAAGCTCCCCAACAGATCCGTCGCCTATACGAAAATTTTCGTACAGGCAAAACGTCTAATCTGCAAAAATAGTATCTACAGTTATACAAATATCAGAGCTGAATACAAAATAACTACAAATAGGCTCACATAACTGTACATCTGAAAGGTAACATATACATAATCCATCTCCGAAAAATAAATATATAAAAGATACATCCATACTGTACAATACTAAATCAAAAGGCCATCCGGGTACACTAACTCTCACAAAATAGGTAGGGATCTAACTCGCAACTCTCTTATCTTGGTCAGCTGAATTAGCACGAGCTGGAACTTGTGGGTTATGTTAAATATGGATCTAAACAGCGAAAAAAACACCTAGAGGGGGGTGAATAGGTGTAAACAATAAACACAGCAAAATCTTTGCGTAAAAATAACCCAATGCGGAAAAGTAAATAACACGCAGAGATTTACGTGGAAAACTCCAAACCAGGAGTAAAAAACCACGGGACCGATCACACGGTGAAATCCACTAAGATTAAACATGTACAAAGGTGATATATCGTACTCACACGACTCAACCTTTTACCATACGCTCCAAGTAGATCTTCTCCGCTCGTTCCGCAACGCGCCTCAAATCCACGATTTGCGTCCAACGCCGAATCCATGGCGTCCAACGTCGAGTCCACGACGTCCAACCGAATCCACGGTCTCCACCAAGTAGTACGTCTCGAATCCACGAACGCACCTCGTTTCGAATCCACGAAACGGTAGCACCTTGAGTCCACAAGGCCACGCGAATCCACGCGCCGATTTTTGGCAAAATCGTTATTTGTTGGTGGTGAAAATCCGCCGAATACTTAGATCAAAGATAGATCGAAAATACCATCTAAGTATTCATTAATTTGATTCTACTCAAAATCTGAGTTTGAAATCCTAGAATCAAATTAATCAATATAGATGAAGAAACATAGAATAGATCTAGTTTTTCCTTTCTTCTCTATATGTGGATTTATCTAATTTTCGATCGTATTGGATTAACCTTTTGGATTAACCTTTTTGGATTATCCTAAAAAATAAAAATTAGGGTTTATTTATAGGTTAGAAACTTTTGGAATAAGATAAGAATCAAAAACTGACTTAACATATTTTTTTCCGCACGACGGTCCGGACTGAATTTGGCTTGTTCCGGACTGTCGTTGTTTTTCCGAGAATTCCTGAAAAATCATGTTCGGGGTCCGGACTGAAAGATGCATGGTCCGGACTGTTCATGCGATTTCTGCAGAATCCACGTTCGGGGTCCGGACTGAACCAGGAAAGGTCCGGACTGAAATTCCGCATGAACTTACCTACGTTCGGGGTCCGGACTGAAATACCCTGATCCGGATCCTGAACATATAACAGTCCAGTTTTTTATTTTTATGCAATTAAAAATCCATCCAAGTATTTCTACACTATAAGAAGTATTCGGATCACCAAGATTATTTAGTTAAACGTACCTGATCCTTTTGAATTCTTCTTTCTTGAGATTGAGGTATATGATCCAAACATCTTCATCTTCAATCTTCAAGACTTAAACACTTTCACGAAATATGCCAACACAAATTCTTTAACAAGCAGCGCTTATATGCTTTCAAAAATACAAGCCCAAATATACTTGTGATTTTTTTTACTATTGGATTTGTATTGAGATTTGTGCTATTATATTTTCTCTTTCTCTCTCTTTAGTTGACTTTACAATAGTACAAATCTCAATGCAAATTCAATGGTAAAAAAATTACAAGCATATTTGGGCTTGTGCTTTTGAAAGTATATAAGCCCTACTCTCTCTCTCTCGCTCTTAAATACTTTCAAAAGTATGAGAGAGAGAGTAGGGCTTATATACTTTCAAATATATATATATATATATATATATATAAGGGAAAGAGAGAGAGAGAGAGAGAGAGAGAGTAGAGTTTATATACTTTCAAAAGCACTAGCCTAACTATGCTTGTGAATTTTTTACCATTGGATTTGTATTGAGATCCATGCTGTTGAGGCAAAAAATGTCGCCAAATGGAACGCGCTGCGGTCAAGTTGGGAGGCGACACATAGCACAAACCATCGGCTAAAGATGTGACGCCCCCAATAGTCCCACATCAGATGTGGATAGAATTGCGATTGGGTTTATAAGAGATATGGACACTAGTAATAATAACTGGGCATGAGCATTTTGGATTGTGGTTTGGGCCCAACGAGTTATTATTGCTAGTGGGTCGGGTCGCTACATTTGGTATCAAAGCCAATAACCAGTCGGAAGTGTGTGATGAGTCTCGGTTGAGTCTGAGTCTAGATGACAGGGCTAGCGAGACAGTCTAGATGACAGGGCTAGCGAGACAAGTCTTACATCGCCTGTGGGACTATTGGGGGCGTCACAGACTCCCCCCGTTTAGGCCTGACGTCCTCGTCAGCTCAAACACACGCATAGTCGAAGATCACCAGGCGATGTAAGACTTGTCTCATTAGCCCTGTCATCTGGACCCAGACTCAGCCGATACTCATTACACACATCCGGCTGGTTATTGGCTCTGATACCAAATGTAGCAACCTGACCCACTAGCAATAATAACTCGTTTGGCCCAAACCACAACCCAAAATGCTAAAGCCCAGTTATTATTACTAGTGTCCATATCTTTTATAAACCCAATCGCAATTCCATTCACATCCGATGTGGGACTATTGGGGGCGTCACAGACTCCCCCCATTTAGGCCTGACGTCCTCGTCAGCCCAAACACACGCACAGCACAAGATCACCAGGCGATGTAAGACTTGTCTCACTAGCCTGTCATCTAGACCCAGACTCAGCCGAGACTCATCAGAGAATTTTCTATATGGTGGCGGTCTGTTCACGCCATGTTTTCAACTGTTGAACTCTGATTTTTTTTTTTTTTTACAAAAAAAAAAAAAAAAAAAGGACTGCTGTTTTGAAACTCGGGGCGTGACAAAAGATATCAATCGATAGAAGAAATAGCCAATGGTAAATCACCAGTAGTTTCGGTTGAACGATAAAGGAGATGAAACCATGATCGAAAATTGGCTACTCAAACCGCAAAAGGAAATATTCCTGAAGAAGGAAGTTGCGAGATTTTGGAAGCAAATCACGCAACCAACGTAAAAATTGCAAGCTGCACCCCGCATAGGGAAGCGCCGAGGATCACACTTCGGCGCGCCGATTTGGGGATAAACATGGACGGAAAACAGCTACTATCCCATTAAGTAGAATCGACTCAAAATGAAGTAGTTGAGAGATATGCGATGATTCCCCTTAGATCAAGTCGATTACTAAAATTGGCAGTTATACACATGGTTCGAATGGGTATAAATACCAGAACCATCAAAGAAAAAGAGGTCTTGCAACCTCGTAAGCAGTGACCATCCCTACTTTTTCATATTTTTCAATACCTGCATTTACTGCTTTCCTAGATAACTTTCATACCAGCATTTACAACATTTTCTAGATAGCTTTCTTACTTGTAATTGGTTCCTATTACCCTCCTTCAAAGCAATACAATTTATTAATCGGCTATTCAGTCGTGTCAAATCTCTATCTTCAAGTCCCAGTTCAGCTAATCTAAGCCGAACTCTCTCAAGAGTTTGATTGAGAAGAGCCGGGCCGAGCGGATTTCTCCTCCACCCGATCGCTTGATCCTTTTGGCACGCGGCGCATCACACTAAGAGGGTCAACCCAAGGGTCGATCGGTCAGCGCAACTTTTCGGCCCAACACATGCTATTATACTTTCTCTCTTTAGTTGACTTTACAATAGCACGGATCTCAATGCAAATCCAATAATAAAAAAATCACAAGTATAGCTGGGCTTGTGTTTTTGAAAGTATATAAGCCTTACTATATATATATATAGTTTGGTTATAATGCTTGTAAAAGTACCAAAAAATTGGTGCTGTAAATTTTTTACCATTAGATCTATCTCTTTGACTCATTTCATCTCTTAGATCATGCTATTCCACCAACCGCTCATTAAACCCAAGGGGCCCACTATCATCCTAACCGCACATTCCTTCATCCAATGGCTAAAACATACAATAACCAATGAGTTTTTTTTTTTTTCCTTAAGGGAGAAAGCACCAATGAGTTAGTACTTTTAAAAATATAGGAGCTCAATTATATATATATATATATATATATATATATATATATATATATATATATATATATATATATATATATATATAAAATTGAGAGAGAGAGAGAGAGAGAGAGAGAGTCCGATTACTATTTTTGTACAACTATCAAGCAATTGGTGCGTGTAAATTTTCTACCGTTAGATCTACCCCTTTGACTAATTTCATTCTTTATATTATTTTATTCTACCAACCACTCACTTAACCCAAGTGGCCTACTATCATCCTAACCACACATCTTAATTACTCTCGATCTTAACTACAAGACTCCTATCACCACTTTTTAAAGGGTATTCATTTTTAGCCGTTCATATTTGTGTCCACTTGATGGACAAGAAAATAATATCGAAAAAATATGAAATTTGATTTCTAAATAGTTTCAATGGTCTAAGATTATATTCAACGATATTGATCATCGATTCAGAGGCTCCATCATCGAAAACAAATCGGTAGCAACAACGTCCGTTTACTACCCATAGCATTCCAGCCTAGCTATATATATACCCACACACATACACACTTGTAAGTTTTTCACCGTTATATCTATTTTTTTAATCAATTTCATCTTTCATATCATAATATTCCATAAACTATTCACTAAATTCTAAAAAATTACTATTATATATTCTAACACTATAATCTAATCATTCAAATACTATTTACTTTATTTTCCAAAATAATCTAATTTTTTATTCACTAATTTTATTTCTATATATTTTTAAAATTATACTTATTTTAAAAATAAATAATTTTTATTTATTTCTGAATCAAATGATTCTCTAGATGCAAGCAGAACCTCAAGGACTAATGACTTTGTTGAACTAAAAGACAGATCAAGACTTATGACTAGTAAAACATGAACCTTCTATGACTTGACCTTTATATGACATAGATGCAAGCAGAACCTCAAGGATTGAACTAAAAGACATGAAGACTTATGGCTAAGTAAAACATGAACCTCTTCTATGACTTGACCTTTATATGATGTGAGCAATAAGAGAATTTTTTACAAACCACAGGATTCATTATCCTCTCTCCAAGTAGTCTAGTAGTATCTAATCCATGAAATGTGAGGTAGAGTAATATGTTGGTGAGAATGAGATAATGCAAGGTAAAATTTTAGGGGAGAGCTCCCAAGTAGGAGTCGTTGGAGATCTCCCGATTCGTTGTCACGTATTAATTTTGTCTTAATATTAAAAATTTGAAAAAAAAAAAAAAAAAAAAAACAATTCTAGAGGAAAGGATAATTATTTTTGAATAGAAATAAAAATATGACGACAAATTTGAGCTTTCTAGCAAGGCTATGTTGAAAAGCTCTCTATTAAAGGTTTTTTTAATCCGCAAATGATACCATAATAAGCTAGCCCAGAAAGCAATAGATTGTGCCGTTTACGAAAAATAAATCTATTTGGTTTACTGGATTTAATATTTTCACAGAAAATTAATTATTTAAAAGTTGTTATTCTAAAATTGAATTTTAATATTGTAGAGTTATTTTTGCTTAGTTTGCATCTTAGAATACTTGGGATGATATCACTCATGTGTTTGACTCAAGGCGCAATCATCTCCTTAATTAAAGTTATTAATCAAACAATTGTTTCGAACGTATGTGTTGCATATAATTTTATAGATCTTCAAAACATAAAAGAATTTATTTTTTACATTTGAACAAATGAAAATGTAAATAAAAATTGAAGTTTCGGTTCAACTATTCTTCGACCGTCATGCTTAATTATGAAAATTTAAAAAAAAAAAAATTATTTTTTTTTATAGTTTGAAGGTTTACATAATTATTTGCATGATATTTGATCAAAATAGCTGCGTAATTAATGATTTTAGTTAAAGAGAGGAGCCTATTGAAATATTTAATAAAATTAAAGAGATGTAGTTGCCAAAATTAAAAATTTAGTCCCTTGTTTCCAGAAGAGATAAAGTTCAAAGGGTCTCTGTGCATTTCTGAGAGGTTTTTTTAGTCTATTACAATCAAAATCACATGAAAAAAGAAAGTACCAAGTAAGGAGGTGAGTTTTGAATTCATTTTGTAGGATTTAAAGATGCAATGAGTCAATTCCCAACCCACATCTTCAAAATATCTAAAAAGTATTCGAAATCGAGCGTAAAAAAATAATAAAAATAACTATTTCGATCAAATCAGATTATTTTAGATAATTTTAAAATAATTTGAAAATAATTGTTCTGTCTTTTTAGAGGATTAATATGACTATTTTCATGCTATGACTTATTTATTAAAATTAATTAAAATAATATAAAAATATAATTATATTATATATATTATTTTATAATATATTAAAATATTTTATAACAATTATTATTATTATTATTATTATTATTATTATTATTATTATTAGTAGTAGTAGTAGTAGTAGTTGTTGTTGTTGTTGTTGTAGTACTGTAGAAGTAGTACAACAACTACTAAACAACTACTAGCTATTATTATATTATATATTATATTATATGATATTATATTATCTTTATTATTTTTATAAATTTATATTATTTGTTATCCTAAAATATACAATATAATATAAAATAAAATATTATATAAGGTAACAAATATATTAAATATATAATGTTATAAAATTAATTATCTTTAATATATATATATATATATATATATATATATATATATTATTGAAGTATGTTATATAATAATGTGATTATAATAGTATTATATATAATATTTTAATTATTTTATATTTAATAAAATATATTATTTTATATGTATTATTGTATATATATTAAATATTTTATATATGAGAGATATAGTTAAGAACAATATTGATATTTTAAAATTTTAATCTACCTTTTGTACTATTCTTTATTATTTTTAATAAAATTACCATACAAGATTTTAATTATATTAAGAAATAAGAAAATATCAAATCAAATACAAATTTTATTTTATTAATTACTCTGTATCCTAAAATAGTAGGTTATTCCAAAAATAAAAATATGTATTCATTTGAGAATTATAACTTTGGTGGGTGGTACACATGCACAGATGCACTAAAACATGGACTATTTCTGAAGCTGTAGATGTAAATTAGAACTTTTTCAGGGTATAACTTGCAAGCAAACTTCTCACATTTGTTTGTGAATTGTGAACAAATGCAAGCATGTGTATGCATGGTACTTTATTATTCCAAAATCTATTACACAATCTCAAACAAGATATGATCACACACACTAGTGAAAGGATATAGCAAATTCAATGGTCCAAAATGGGGTTGGGTGGGACCTGAGTTGCAGTTTGGTGCCAGCAAAAAATGATTCTGCTGCTCCCACCCATAATGCAAGACTTTGTTGGCCAAAGTGTCTCCCACCATGCATCAGGAGATCACTTTGAGAAAACAATGTCCTCATCTAAAGAGCTGCTTTTTAAATTGAGTCCATTCATTTATCAACCTAAGAACAACACAAAAGGATGCTTTGGATGGGATTGCACCAAATTTTCTCCAAAGCTATGTGGCCAGAATGCCATTATCATCATCATCCCCTCTAAGTTTAGGTTTACGTACTGGCGAATGAAAATTTTCTGCACACGTAAAATTTGATCTAACCATTCGCTAGCTATATGAGTAAAGTGATCTCTATATTATTGGTGATTTAAGTGAAGTTTAGGATTTAGAGCAGCGTTGCGTTGGTTTAAAAGAGTCAGCATCATGTCTTTGTAGTTGGTGGTCAAGTTGAGTCACGTCACATTCGAAATAACGTAAGATCAAATTAGATTAAATCATGTTTAAAATGACAAAAGGCTAAATTATAATCAAAATTCGTAGACAGTGTCTGAAATATTTTAAGTGAATTAGGTTAATCTTTTCAACAACTCGAGTTTTTAGAATTAATAGTTAATGCGCGACCCTACATATTTTATGTGTTATATTTAAATCTCACCATGTCGTTGTAATAATGATGTGGTATTCTAGTCACCAACGCATTATATATCATCCCACCACTCTCATCTTTTCTGGGGCAACAGAAGGGACAAAAACATTAATTCTAAAAGAAGGTGCCTACACAAGGTGCGCCGTTTCATTCACGCGTCACAATCTAAATTTAGGGACAAAAACATTTAATGTCAAAAATTAATCCATTGGATGTGATCTAATATAAAAGGAATCTCTGTGCTTGAAACTAGCTTAATATGCATAAATAAGCTGCAGGTAAAAACAAGGTGTAGCCGATAATTTCTTTCCTACTGTTAAAACTGACGCGGCAATAGCATGGAAATAACAGGATGACGATGTGATTCCGACTTAGATCCCACATTACTGCAGCTTCAGCATTTTGTCCGCATTGCGGGACACATAATTTGATACAATATGTCACTGCAATAAATTTGAGAAGCCACCAACATAATCTATTCTAAAAGTTTTTGTTCATCAATAGCCGACATAATCCATTCTAAAATCAACAAATATGATAATACTTATCAATACCACCCTATCGTAATAGTGAGGCGTATACGAAAGAGAATTCTCTGCTTTTCTAAACTAGCAGGAAATATGCAACCATCACCTCTAGAAGGACTTTCAGATAAAGTTGGCCAACTCCAGAGAGATGGTGTATGAATCTTACACTCTTTTGAGGGGAATCTTATACTCTTTTGAGGGGAATCTGATACGACATTATTCTGCAGGGTCTTTTATTCTGTGTACAAGAGTTGAGGAACACTTCCTATGGCAACTCCAGCTGCAAATTTCAGATTAAAAAATATGGAATTCCAAGTACCACGGAAAGAAGGGACACCAGTAGGAGCATCTCGACTGAGCCCATTTCAATAGATTGCACGGGTATTGCCGTACATCGCGAGGCACCACCACTATTGTGAGTAATGAAAAAGTGTCCTGTAGTTGGACCAACTGCTGCATCCATTCGACCGCACAAGGGTACCCATGTTACCGACGGAAGCCAAGAGTAGGGTTGGAGCCAAATAATGGAGGCAAAAAATATAGATAAATGGAAGAACATCAGAATTGATTCTGGTACACGGCACATATCATGTTAGATAACTATTGAGAGAGATCAAAATACCTATAGTAAGAAAAAAGTAATCACAAATAAATCCTCTCAGCGGTGGACTACATTGTTATCAAAAGTTACGATCGTTAGGAAGTTGCAGGGAACTCAAGCAAGCAAAACTTTTATAACTGTAGTGACCCCCCACCCCCCAACCCCCCCCCCCCCCCCACCCAAACTAAAAGCAAACCCTAATGCGATCCAAAATTCAGTATACAAAACAACTTATTCCAGCAAGTCATACGGGCTACAACAATATGGTGCAGATGCCTATTGTACAGAAACAGTAAAATGAGTTTTCCACCCCAATACCCAGCAAATAAGGCTGCAAACATGTTGCATATCTCCAAAAACACGATCATTGACATGTTGTTAGGAGTACTAGTAGCTCAATTCTTATCAATTCAATGCAAACCATACAGGTTCAAATCTTGGTTCAGTAGCAGGGTAGGCTACTAGTAGCTACCCGACAGGGTCGGAAGCTTGCGCAAAGGCAAACTATAAGAGCCTAAAAAGCACTTTCAATGATATCCCCGCAACAGCAGCTCCCTAAGACCCAGAAGGTCATTTCGGCTTCTGGCTCTGCTTCTGCTTCTTAAGTAATTTGAGAACCTTCTCTACTATTTGGTCTACTGCATTAACATAAAAAGAGCTCATGATTAACAAAAACACAAAGAGTAAGTAAGATAATACATTTCATGGCTGCTTTTTATTGGGGAATGTTGAACCAGCTGAACAAAATAAAACAACTGAATCTCATCACCCGTATCGGATCACTTCTGCTCACATGGCCTTTAAACCAAAAATTACAGGAACCACAGGAGCAGAAACTTTACTAGTACAGAAAAGAAAAAAAAAAAAGAAAAAGAATAGCTAATGAGGAGCCGAGCATATCAGATTCAGATGAATACTTACCACCAACAAAGCAAAATCTGAAGGAAAATAACAGCCAACAAGATATACAACTTACACCCGCTCGACCCCCCCTTTGACGATAATCCATAGTAGATAAAATTTCGGATGTTGAGGTTTGTGCTATATGGACTAAAAGAAGACCCAAAATATTACCAACAACAATTAATGCTGCAACTGTCCAGGTATGCCCCATGATGATCATGAAGGGGTCCGATTGATCTCAGGAAGTGATGAAGATTGCTTTGTTTCCTCAGATCTTTGTATTTCCTGCGATTAAACGCCACCAATGTATCATTCCTTTTAAATTTTCGTATGCTAATAAGATGATGAAAATCTAAGTGACGGATTATAACTTAGGGAAAGAAAAAAAAAAAAGTTGGTAGAAGAAAAAAAAAATCAGCTTGTTAATTCTCTGAAAAGAACAATAACAAGGAAAAAAACAATGCACAGGCACCCCCGTAAAGCAAAGTGCGTTATTACTGTGTTTACAGACGGTGAAAAGGAAAAACAAAGTTAAATATCGATCTGTTCCACTCCCACCTCCTCCCTATATTAGCTATTTTTTCTATGACAGCTGCTAGGACCTTCCGATTAAGTGACCTTCTTAAGAATACAAAGTCTTACCCCTCTCTTCTGAAAGCCTAAATGAGTTTAGTGGCATTATTGGCAATTTTGGCTTTCATATGACTAATGATTGTAATTTATTTTATATATATATATATATATATATATATATATATATATATATATATATATATATAGTCCGGCTGGAATACTATCGATAGCACCAAGCAATTTGTGCTATCAAGTTTTTAGTCCTTGGATGAAAGTATGTGCGGTTGGAATTATAGTAGTTTTCTAGGATTTTTACTATTCAACCAACCACCCACTAAACCCTAGGGGACCACTATCATCCTAACCGCACATTTTTTAATCGATAGTATTCCCAATTTTAATCGATAAAATTGGGAACTTAATAGGGGTATATAGGCAATTGCCCTTTCTATATATATATAATACAAATACATAAGTGGCCGATTGCAGATTATTCATGTTGTTTGTCACAAGAAGGGGAAAAAAAAGAATCCAAAATATCCACTCAAAGAGTAGTATAGCAATTAAAAGTAGGCAGTTAATACTTTTCCAACCCTTGTACATAAAACCAATTTACTAAAAACAAAAATTCCATCAATTAAGCAAGCCTCTGTACCTGTGATACTGTTGAGTAGGCTGAGTTGCGGGATTGCTGTCGAGATTTCGTATGTACTCGATGCTGTTGCTGCATTTGGACAAACTGCCGCAGCCGAGCTGGAAAGTCAATGGCAAGTGAAGTACTGGCAACATCTTGGTTTTGGTTGCTTTCATCTGTTATCTGTACGATCCGAGAGTACTCAATGCTTTCAGATGAAGTCCGCATAAGATTCTCAGTACTCAATGCAAATGAAGGAACGGTCTTCAATCGGGTTCGCAAGATCTTGAAGGCCGCACTTTGCTGCAAAATGGATAGGAAAATCATAAAGCAGAATGCAAAGAAAGGAAATAGATTCAACATGTTATTGGCTTTACAACATACTCTTTCTGTGTTTCAGATAGTTAGATACATGCTAGGTTGACTTAAATGAACTAACCCAATTAAAGAGAAAAAAAAAAAAAAAAAAAAAAATTGAGAGAAAGATGGCATGCTACCGGTTTCGTTTATTTTCAAATAAACTTAGTAAGAAATGTGAAGCAACTAGGCATCAAACTTGGGACCTCGGAAATCAACCACCAAACTCTTTGCCACTTGCGCTAGGGACGGTTGATCAATTAAAGAGAAAATATTGATCTGATATTTCTTTTGTCTTATCACATGTTGCACTTCTCATAGTGAAACCATTATTCAAAGATCATTTTAATAGTATTCCCTAATATGTAGTAATTTTCATAAATAATCCAGAGCAATACACAATAAATGAGAGACTACAGGGCCCTACACATATCCAGTGTACTCTCTCTTGACCATCGTAACTTAAGAATAGCACTACGTGTGTTTCTAGAGGCTCCATGTTAATATAATACCTAATGAAGGAAATTACAGCCTATAGCTATAGCTCCACTCCTCTTCTACAAAAGCAGGAGACCTTCTATAAAGCAACCAACTCTAGTGAGCCCTCAAAAAATAAAGTTAAACAATAACTTCACAAAGGTCAAAGAATGATCTCCAATATGTATAGGCAACAAATAGTATGTCCATAATGGTTATAAATTTTGTGAATCAAGAAAAAAATAAAGAAACTTGAATAGAAGGACAAAGACCTTCTAACACATATGCATCAATCTTATACATACGAATATAGTTGGTCCATATTCTTATAAATACTGTTATACCCTGCATAACACCTTTCATAATAATGTACAAAAAGTTCTCTTTTCAGAGTCTAATTTGATGTAGGACGGATTATAGCGTCCTAAGTTTTAGAGGGCTCCAAAATATGATTTAAAATTTTGAAAGCTTTTTCAAAATTTTGAATAATTTTGAAATATATTTTTTTGAATATTTTTTGATTTTTTTGAAATGTTCATAATTAAAAAAAAGAAATTATGAAAAGTAAAGAAAAATAGAAAAATTCAAAAAAATAGAAAAAGGAAAAAAATTAGAAAAGATAATCAAGACTCACTTCTGAACCAAACTCGACTCACTTCAGAACGATGTATTCACGAAGGATAAAAGATTGCTGGTACACCAAAGCTCTTAATCATCTTTTATTAATTTATAAATATCATCCTCCTTGTATAATAAAACTCTACACCTTATTTATTCTATCCTTATCCTTAGATACACATAACTAACATCGGGTTTGATCTTATCTTAAATAACAAATTAAAACAGCCTTATCTAGAAATTAACTAAACAATAAAAATCTAAAAAAAAAAACAATAAAACCAAATGAGAGGATTGTTAAAAATCATCATTTAACTAACTAACATATATGCTCAACTAATCTAATCTAATTTAAAAAACGATGAACTAAATCGGTTTAATCCGATCAACATTGGCTTAGGTCTATTATGCATCACTAATAGCTCATGAAAACACAAACAAAAGTAGAAAACCAAGTGGGCTAAAACAATGAAATTGTTACCTGAGGTAGCAACATCAAAAGGCCATATAGAGATTTTAACAGCCATGGGTGTTTTCCAGGCTCAAGAAGCTGCAGAAATTGAAAAAGACAGCTTTATGAATAGGGGGAAAAAAAACTAAAAAATTGATAGCAGTAACTTTGATGACAGAAGACAATAAGTTGGCAATTTTGTAAGTCTTCTCATGGCCCTCTAAAATTGAATAATCCTTAAACACATCTTCCCACTAGGAGTTTTTAGTATCGGATATGATAATGAAAGTTTGAGACCCGGTAATCCATTGTCTTTAATGTCAGATGTAAAACCGAAAAGAAAGAGACCAAAAAGTGCAGAAACTCAACATAAAATTGCAATAGTGTGGAGCTAATGGAAAGCTGTTTGATTATCCATGATAGCCAAAACAGCCACATGAAGACTAAAATTCTAATTACAGAATCAACTAGATGACGGTAAAATCTAAAGGGCAATGCAACGAACAAGTGTAGTGACGGCAACAGGGGGGCGTCCTCATCATCTGTGTCCCCACAGGGTTCCCCATACCCAGGGGTCAAGGTTCCCCATCAATCTGGATTAAAACTAGGCAAGTTATGTTTTATGATATCAGTAGGTAGATAAAGCAAAATCAACAAAAAGAAAGCTAATTCTTCAATTAATTTGGTTATACAAGAGATTTTTCCATTCATTCATCTGTCTTAGGCAAGGCCACCCCTATCTGAAAGTTGACTACTTGAAACACGAAGTAGTGGGGAGAGTATCTAGCAGTTCTGGAGAAGCAGCAGCAGGAAGGGAGAAAAATAAACAGCATAACATAAAAAGAAGCCTCTGAGAAATTAACCACAAAAATAAAATGAGAAAAATGCAACTAAAGATAAAGATATAGAAGCACAAGCAAATTAGTTTGATATAAAAAAGCAGTGACCACAAGAGATCACCAGAAACTTTTGCTTATCACAAGAAAATAAAGATAAAAAGCTGACGATGGCAACAATTAAACAGGACTCATTACTTCCAAGGTAACATGTTATACAGAAACATGTTATACAGGTTGCGCTGTAACGTAAGAAGCAAAGCCAGAAAAAACTAGAAGCATATAATAGTTTTTGGCAGATAAAGCCAACAACTATATACAGAAGTTCATATCATTTGAGGACGAGAAAATTGAATGCTCCCAAGGGACACAAGTTTTATGTCATGTTTTATTTATAAATCTTTCTTTACAAAAGAGACAAAATCAAAATAAGAAATCATTTCCATAATAAAAGATTTAAAAAAAACATGCAACTAAACATAATTTCAACTCAATTTACTTAAAAAGATCAATAAAAGAAGAAAAAAAATGGTTCCTACACTACTAATGTTTTGTTAAATAAATAGCTAAGGTAAGCTGGCCGCCACAAGAAAAGCTACATAGCAAATCTTTTGTTTGTGCTTTCAGTGTTGGAAACAAAGCATAGGAAAATATGCCATGTGGGCAAGTTTCAAGCACACCACAGATCTAATTTATTTTACATTCAACGAAAAAATTGAAAGGTCTCAATTGGTACATTATCCAGAGTCATTTATTTTTTTATCTCTGCTACTTCTCTCCTCAAATTACTCTCCAGTTATCTATAATCACCAAACAACAATTCTGTTATGTGGTGATTAACTCCTGTGTAACTGAAAAGACCTCGAGAAGTTATCTACTTCCTTCCCATATTTCTTTAATGCTCATACCAGCCATTAAGTATAGATCCTAACGTACACATATTTTGTCAGTATCATTATCATGGAGAACAAGGTTATGGAGATTGGCCTTTTCATTATAACACATATCTCATGAGGTGTTCAAATCAATTAATCAACCAATCTGAACTAAATTACTGCAGCCGTTAGCTGTGATAGATCATTAAATTATTCATAGTCACTCTTAACCCCTCATTTCACTGCCTCCTATCTCCTTATCTGTTCATATGTGACTAAATGCTCTTTTCATTTTCAGACTACAATGAAAATAGACAAAACAGAGAATAGATCAGAAAGAGAATATCTACCTGCAGTCGTATGTAAGCAAAGATCGGAGTCTCCAGCAAGCGGATCAACTTATCTAGCTGTACCAAAAATTTTACATTTATGTCTTCTTCCCCTAACGACTGAATTACAGAGCTCGCATGTTGATATGCCTTTGAGTAGAAATAGCAAAATGTCACAAATACGAAAAGTTAAAGTAATGAAGTTTGAGCAAGATAAACAAGTATCAACAGAGTAAATGCCCACCTGAGCTAGTAGACACAAACTAATTGTTGCCATTGGGGAATGGCACCATGAAGCATACAAAGATATAAACAAATCTTTGCCAGAAGGGTTAACCAAAGATTGCTTGAGTAGAAAACGCAGCTCAGCCAATTCAGATGATGTGAGTAAAATTAAATTGAGAGCCTAAAATATAAATGAAAAAAAAAAAAGAAATATTAATAGATTTCTACTTCAAATATGATAATGGAACAGTCTAAGCAATGGTATGAACCTGAACCATTGTGGATGCAAAATCTAAGTCAGCTTCACTCCCAAGAATTTTCGAGAATTCTTGGTAAACTCTCACAGCATCCAAAAGAACACAAAGTCTACGCACTATCAAGGCACCACGCCTAGAAAGATAACAGAAGAATTTATAGATAGATACATCTTACACTCAGCTGCTCTACTTTAATAATTATATAAATAACCAAAAGAAGGGCCGAAAGACAATCGACAGCAAAACAGTTGCCATGTATGCAAAAAGAACACCTACTTCTCCAGAAGCACATGGTCGTTGTGGAAGTTCTGGACTAAGTATGAAACAAGATCGTGAAAGTGATGATATTCTTTAGCTATACAGGCATGTACTTCCAGAACTAGCAAAACCACCTGCAAACATTAGTGCCCCCAGTGAAATAGTAAAAATAGCAACAATGCAATCGAGACTAAAGAAGCATATTAAACATTTGCTGAGTAGTAATATCCCAATGTTGTATATTGGAAACTTCATAAGATGTTCGCAGCTGTTGTATAGAGACAAGGATAAAATGAGGGAAGAACCTCAGAACTATAGCCCATTTCACTCAAAACTTCTTTTTTTTCAATTGAAACCGCCCTTAAATTATTTTTTCACGTTGAATTCGAATTAGCCCATTTAGCTAAATGGGAGGTCGTGTTATAATTAACATCACCTCTAGTTGTTCACCATTACATATTAACAAACAGAAGAGAGGTTGAGCTATTTATCTTAATGGGATCCCAAATTCAGTTGACTAAACAACTCAAACAAAATGACCAGAAGTCAAAGGGCATTTATGACAAAAATTAAAAGTTGAGGGGTGTTCATTCCAAAATGAGTCTCTTTAAATTAAAATGAAGCTTTGAAGGCGTTCATTCCGAAATTAGTGTTCATTCCGAATAACTAACTACACTGCATCATAAAATTCCTAAGGTTTGAACAGTGTGAAAAGATATAAGAACAATAAAAGACACAAGAAAAGTTAAGAACATATTTAAATAAGTTGATTGTCACTTATATAGTGTAGAACAGAAAATTCATTCCTCTTAAATCCAGTTTTATATATACAGGACATTCTTATTAAAATTGGTAATGAAATTTTATAAGCATACACAGTCATTACATGTATATTTCAGCTCAACTACTTCACACAAGTGCTCACTAAAAAAGGGGAAAAAAGAATGAACATAAATTTTGGAAAGGTAAAAAAGTTTCAAAGGATAGACCAGAGATGTAATCATGTAAGAAGCTATATGGTCACATCTTAAGTTTGGTGAATAGAAAGGAACAAAAACCACAAAAAAAACACAAATTATGGAGTAGTAAAGATGCCGTAAGGAACAGCAAACTGCTAAATTAAAGATTAACAATACATGTGGCAAAAAATGCTCATCATTTAACGGCAAACAATCAACACAGCTATCCACAGTCATTTCTGAAAATAAATGGATAAGGAGGATATTTTATGTCAAGTTGGAAAGTTTCTCTCTATTGTTGCTTTTTCCCTACAACAACAAAAGCATAAACTTGCCTAAACCCAGTATCTCAAACTGGATGAGTCAAGCTTGCTCCAGTCAACCAGACTCCAATCATTGCACATGGAAAGTCAGACATAACATCATATCATAGAGCGAATAATACATTGGGAACAATATTGTACATAATATGACAGCAATAAAGTAACAAATGATCACTGGAAAGTTATATTCCTACAGTTTTATCTCAATAGGCCCAGTCAGATGGACCCAGTCAAATGATTAGCTCTACCAGCTGGCTTGGCAGATACAGCCACCTCACATATATTGAAGCTTCTGACCACTTTAACAAAACAGGATCATACAATAAATCATAAGCACCAATGACGATGAGGCTGAAATATTCTACATCACATGTCCCACCGCATTAAACACTACATCTAATCTAATATGAGCATAAGAAGTGAGCAACTGACATTTACTTGAAAATAAAATATTCGGTAATTGACCAACCACACTCCAAATTGATAGTCGGGTATGAAATCGTGCAAATATATGCAACCCTCGGTTATGCTTAAACTTCAATAATGAAGTCCTAAATGCATCAAGATTTTACATAATCTGACTTGGGAGCAGCTCATTATATTCACACTGATTTCTGGGAGGACAACAAAGCAAGAAAGAAAAGCATAATTAACACAATAATAATAGTAAATGAAGTATTTACCTCATCCGAAGGGTCTGAAAGTGCACTCAAAAGAGAACCAAAGATTTCATTCAAGTATGCTAAAACCTGTTTCAAACATGTCAATGAAACTCAAAACTAGCATCTGAAATAATGCAGACAAACCAAGTACAATATATGCACTAGTCCAACTTATGTTTATCATTTCATATTCTTTCTAGAATAATATAATTGGAAAGAGAACTTATCCAATCTGGTAAGTATAATTTTCTTTTCATAACATTTTGCCGATGTTATTTCATATAGTTGTAGATTAATTAAAAAGTATAAACAAGAATTTCTATTGTCAATCTATATTAATCTATCCTGACCAAGGAATTCACTATCGCTTCCCTGCAATAAAACATATTTTATGTTCTTGATTTCCTCATATTGAAATTATATTTGTGCATAATTCATGATTCAAACTGGATCATAATAAAAACAAAAGGCAATTAAAAAATTAAGATATTTTAGCAGCAATTTTTTTTGGTTTACTATACGAAACTTCTCCACACAAAAATGAGAAATGCATTTACTACATAAAGAGAACGACGACTGGTACATAATAAATAAATTAAACTACAAGCATGTAAACAAATAAAAAGTAGCTGAAGAAAAGTTACCTCAGCTCGATATCTAGCCAAAAGTGTTGAAATCCAATGCAATGACTCTATTCGAGTAGCCTCCCATTCATTTGTTAATTCCCTGAACAACAAAGAGTCATGGCATCATCAAAATGTGAATTATCCAACAAATCATCCAAGATGTTAGATGGACTGTTGAAGTACATGCCATAGTACAAAAGAGCGAGTCCTTTCTATCTTTCTGCAAAAAAACTATATTAACCTAACTACTGAAGAAAATAAATGTTTGACCTAGTTATTTCCAAGTTAATATTAAAGAGAAAAAAAAAACCACCTCCTTGCAATAGAGAGGATAGCTCCTATATCAAATCCCTCAGGAGGTTCAGCTCGAATGGCTCGTAGTTCTTCATTGGTTTCCCGTGCAACCTAAAAAGTAAGCATAAATAGTGTCAAACTGGTATAGCAACTAATGTCGCTGCTGCTAATGCAACTAAAGAAGTATGATTTACCGCTCGTATCTTCTCCTCTTTATCGGATACACATGGTAATATAGCTCCTAAAATATCTGCATAGTAAGGTACTAGTTGGTCTCCCCCAAGTTTTACAAATTCATTTATCTGCAATTTTCAGAATATATGGAATGAATAATCAAAATAATTTTCCAGATCATTGAAAAAAGGATAGCACGTGCTTATTTCAACTTTAGAAAGCAAGATACTATGAAAACCAGTTAGAACAAAGCTTAAGTCACAACTTACCCAAGTTATGGCCGTCAATCTAGTGAATGCATCAAGAGAGCGTGCCCTCAGTACCAATATTTCAGCCATACGACCATAATCTACAGTCTTCACAACAAGACTGATTCAGTCGGAAATCAAGAAAATGTGATTTTGTACTCACAAGGTAAACGAGAATATTTAAGTGTAAGTAAGAGAGACATCCTTTTCAGAATAAGATATCGCATGTCCATGCATTCTAAGAAGCAGATGAAAGAAGAAAGTTATTTGAAGAAACTACTACTATTATGTTAACATCATAAAATTCTAGAAGAACTTACTGGGGAACTTTTTATTTCTTGAAGAAACTCAGAAAGTGCGGAATCAGCTTGCTGCCGTATCTCATGGCTGTTATCACTTAACATATTAAATAAACCTGCATAGAATTTGTGTGTCAGGGAAGATAAAGCCATTTTTCAATGTAGAAGTGAAAATAGTTTATTTAGCTTTATTTTGAGAATATTACCATCAAGAAAATCTGGAAGAAAACCGAGCATATCAATATCTGGAACACTATCCAATACAGTAATCCATCCCACCAAAAATTGCCTTACATATGGGTTGAGTACATTCATACGTTCTCTTAGAAGTGGTATAAATTCCTCTATGCTGAAAGAGAGTGAAAAGAGAATATAGTTCAACAAACTATGTTGATACAAACAAGTACAGACATTTTAAAACCATAATTTTAAGGACAGGACGACACACCTGAACTGATCACTTTCGGTTACAATATCCTGGGTAATGCATTTAAGTCAAGTTATAAGACAAGCAAATACCATTTCAAATACTCCCCCTCAAGGTAACAAGTCTATGAAAATTTTACCTTTACAAGCCTATCAAGAAGATGAGCAGCACTTTGAACATTGCCATCAGAGTCTGCTGATAGCTTACATAGTGCATCAAATATCTTATTAAAGTAAATGATGAAATCTCCTCTTACAACCTAACAAAGATGAAAGTAAATAATTAATATCTATTAAAATACAAAGAATGCAAGCAAAACCATCTTTAATAAATTAAAGATATCTAAAAGGTCCAATTGCTCAAGCTCCCAAAAAAAGCAGAGACTGAGGGCAAGACCTACAAAACCTCTCCCTCTTACAGAAACAAGTATCACAATTTTGGGCCCCCAATCCATATTAGGGTTATAACCTCTAGTTAAAGATATTAAATCAATTATACTCACCTTTGCTATGTTATAAAGTGCTTCACAGGCATAATATCGAACTCTGCTGTCTTGGTCGCGAAAGGAATTAAGCACAGGTGGTACAATTTGCTGACATTTGGTGATTACAAAATGAATCAGATAAAAAATTCCGCTTAAAGCTTAACTTAATGAAGAAAAAAAAACAGAAAAATGAATTATTACACACATTACAGACGTTAGACAAAACTCAAATCACAGATATAAATAGTTGAAGATTATGGACAAGTGTAGTTTTACAAAGAAAGAGATATTGTATAGAACTAGGCTACTATACTATTAATAGCACCAAGTCATTGGTGCTATTAGGTTTTGGGCCCTTGGAAGAAGGAATATGCGGTTAGGATGATGGTGGTCCCCTAGGGTTTAGTGGGTGATTGAAAAATAGTATGATCTAAGAGGAGAAAATAGTCAAAGAGGTAGATCCAACGGTAGAAAACTTAATAGCACTAAGTGCTTGGTGCTATTGATAGCATAGTAGCCGGACTCTATTGTATATCAAAACATAGTTGTCCATAAATTACAGAAAAAAGTTATCGTCCAGTTGGCTGTTATGTAATAAGTACTTCATTGTAATCAGGTACGATAACTTGTTCACTAGCCTCTTTTCTTATGTATTAAGTACTTCATTCACTCTAAATGATCAGAGAAATAGTCCAAACCTATAAAGTTTGGTATGGTCAATTTAAGCAAGATAATAGCCCTACGCTGCTTTTAGAAGCTTGATAGCTTAATAAACCATATCCAACCATCATATTAATTTTTCAGATGCATAAAAATATTTTTCTTGAAATATCTGGTGTTAACTACGTGCCTGTTTTGCGCCGTTTTTTATTTTGTTTCCAGTAACGGTCACTTCTAATAGAGCATTTGACAAACAGAGAAGTCCAGTGATTCTACTACGGTGGGTCAAAAATGAGATTGCACAGCCCTAAAGTACAAGCTCTATTTGGCATTTCCCCTTCTGCTGCAAAGAGAATCAGTTAAAGGGATTTTACTATAGTGCTTCTTCTAAAAGTAGTACTGAGACAGCACTTCATCACCAGCACTGTGCCCTACAGTAGGGCGAAACAGGCCATACCAATATATATAAGATTCAATCAGAACTAGGACTATGGCTTAAAGGCTCCAAGAATAATGGTTAATTTTATGCATTGCAAGAATAAAGTGAATTTAGAGATGATGAATAAGGGCTGGCTCAAAATAGGACTCTTCAAAAACCCTGCAGCATCGAACACTTTAATTTAGTAATTGATCAGTTTGAGGTAAACTAATCAGGCCAAAGAAAAGTAGCACTTGAACGTTAAAAGTCACGGACAGGTAATTACAAAAAAATCATAACATCAAGACTATAACAGCGAGTTTTTGAGGTCCCTTTCCTAAATGGATTGTAATCTAAACATTAAAGACTATATGCAGAGAAAGTTTATACTTGACTCTGATCTCACCTTCTTTATTGATTCATCTCTCTATCCGGCACTAAGATTGGCTTCCTATTGAACCAAGCTTTATAGAAATTTGTCATCCAAATACATTGCCCAAAAGGGGTACTGAACATGAATATAGCCAACCCACAATCTTTAGCAGTCACTACCTCACAGTGTTACCTCATTATGGGGTCACATTGGCTCAAAATTTATTTCAAAATGAAGTTGACACTCATATATTGGAAACCACCTCAATAATTGTCATTTCTTCAAAATGAATTCTCTTCATGTATGCTTACACTTCTTAGCAAAATTAAGCTTCCAAAATGAAGGGACAAACAAAATATGGCTAACATAGTACTCAAAAGACTAAAAGTGCTTCAGTTCATACTTTGTTGATTGAATATAATATTTTTGAAAGCAACTTAAGATACTTCAAATTCAGAATTAACAGGAATCCTCTAATTAAAGACTATAAGAAATTCAGAATGGAAAATGAGGATCCACTAACTGCTGGATCTATAGCAAGTCACAATATACATAACCTTATACTAATACCTAAACAAAAATAGGCTCTACAATGCCAAACCAATAGAAGAAAAGATCAAAATTACAACTTCCGCAATTAAAATTCATCGTCAAATGCAGACTCAATGGCCAAGAGTAAGCAGAGGCAGAAAATGAGTACTGTGTGTTATCTATATTATATTTTTCATCAGCAAACGGAGGCTGAAACTATGTACTTCTTAAATAGCTAATTAGGAAGGTCTAATCCAGCACAAACTATTACATCAATTACCTCAAAAGCAATCACCTAAGCTACCTAATAAGTTGAGGTGTATTACGAAGATTAAGTAATCCTCATGTTGAATAACCTTAAAAGAGGGAAGAACAAATTAATCCAACAAAATGAATCACCACAAACATCAATTATGATTGGAAATATGCGTAAGCTCCCCTCCTTTCTGCATGGTAGACAAAGCACGACCATGCTAAATAAAAAACAATTGAGAAGGACATCAACATTAGAGTCACAGAGTACTCATTGCAGCCAGATTTACAATTTAATAATTTTGCCCATAATGATCTAGTGGAATTGAAGGAGTTCACCGAGGTCAAATTCCAGAGTTTCTTTATAAGGCACCTAGTTCCTTGCTATATGGAAACTCTAATACGTTCCCACAGGAGGATAACCTTTCCAACTAGAGACAGAATTTCATCTGAACATCAAGAAAATTCGTATCCAAGATGCGAATCAAGCAACCTTCCATTGTAGGGCAAATTTATATATTTCTTTTAAATGTTTAGAGGTTACTAGCACTACTCTCACCCTTTAATGTTGAAAAAGAAAAGAATACATGAGCACACTTGTAGAGCACAGCTAAAAAATAATAATAATAATAATAAAATAAAAAATAAAAAAATGAAATCATATAGCAGTATGATGCAGCCTAGAAAATTCGATGACGCTTTGATTTGAATTTTTTTTTCACTTTTATTTATTCCATTGAGTTTTTAACTGGTTCTAGTTGAACTTTGATTAAGTTGTTCAGTTTTGGCAGTTTTGTTTTCTTAGAGGATTATCTCACTAATGGAAGATTTATGTATTCTGAAGATCTTCAAATTTATGGCCACTGAGTTCAGTATTCAAAAACTAGATGCAATTTCAAGGAGATTAAAATTCCAATTACATAAATAGGATAATAGGGATTTTTTTTCATAAATGAGTTAATAAGATTGGAATATTAGAGGAATCCAAATATTTGAATGGAATCTCATACCATTGAAAGGAATTTGTATAGTAGGGTGCACTTCATTATAAATATGATGGAATTCTGATTCAAAATAATTGCATTTTATCCATTTGAGAAAATTTTAAAAACCATATGAGTCCCACAACAGGTTCTTTTAATTGCTTAAATATTACAATTAACCTTTTAGAAAGCATGATTTCATAGTTTAAGTAGGCTCCACAGTTTTCACCAACATTCCCTAGATGTATATATCTGACAGCATCTAATTTGAATTTACATACATTTGTACAACTTAGCCTTTTAATAAAATCATGACAGTTTTCTTGTTATCGATGCCAACAATTAGCACTTACAACTATATAAACACTTGCTAGTAAACAAATTTCAAATTAATGAAACACATCCTACGACTAGCACGAGGAATTTCACCAAAAGTGGCCCAAAGAAGCTCCATAAGCCTGTAGAAGTCGTATTTAGTTCACTAACCTCAAGATACTGGGCTGCTTCTTTTGTCAAACCAACCGTGGCTGCGGCTAACCCAATTAATCCACCCTATAATAATAGAAAATACAAATTTAACAATTTTTTGTAAAAATCAAATCCACTAATAAATCATCAGAAACACCAAAGAATATGATGTACATCATTCTAATAGCCATTTCAGACGCTAAAGTAAAACCACGAACAACGAACCTTCCTATGATTCGCCTGCGGGGAATGGGTGAAATCCGTCGTCAACAGATTAATCACGGCCGATATCTTCTCGTGCTCCCCCGCGATCGCAAGCTGCTTCACGATGTTCTCGACCTGTTATTGTCCACAACGAATTTTATCCCCAAATTCAGATCAAAAACCAACAAATTTCCCCCAAATCGGAACCCTAATCATCAGAAGGAGAGAGGACGAGTACCTCGAGCGCCGCATTCTTCCGCTTCTCGTAGAGCTTATCAGCGAGGTTCCGGAGAACCGACGCCGGGATTATGGACAACGCGTCGGCCATGGCGGCGGCGCCGCCGCAAAAGAGAAACTACGGAGATCCCGCCGCCGCTACCAACCCTTGATCGGATCCGAGCGCCACTTCCCCACCTTCTCCTCCTCGAATCGGAACATCGCGGGAGCGAATCGCGTCAGATCGAGTGCGAAGGACAGCCGGGGCTCATCCGCCACGTTGGGCGGCGGGGAGAGATCGCGAAGACGGAGAAGATGAGAACGTGAGAGGGATCGGAGAAACCCTAACCCTAACCCTAATGGGCACCCAAAAAAGCTTCGTAGGAGGAGATATGGGGAGAGAGAGAGAGAGAGAGAGAGGGGGGGGGAGGGGAGGGGGCAGAGGGAGGAGGAAAGGGAAGGATCGACTTTTGGGGAATTTTTACGTAAAACACCCTGTAAGGTTTAATAATTAGAAACATGGTCCTTGAAGTCACGAAATGTAAAAAAAGTACGGACGGATGTGGCACCCGACGAATAGTTGAGGGTGAGGTGAGGAATTTGTGTAAGAAGGTCGTGCGGGGTTTGGTGAAACGGACGGTCGTGATGTGGGATTTTGACAGTTCGTTGGAAAGTCGGGGATAAATTTTAGGAATAATAAATGTCATTATAAAATTTTAAAGGTAAAATGAAAGTAATTTTTTCGCATAAATAAATTTAATGACTTTGCATTTTACAAATTTAATTATTTTTTAAAATTTTATAATTCCAAGCTAAACATTCAGGAATCTAATCAAAATATTTTCGCCCTGAAATAGGTTGCGCCTACGTCTCTCCCCACGTCTCCACCGCCGCCGACCGCTTCGCTGCTTCATATCGCCCCCGCCCCTCCGCGCGAACTCCCCTGTAATGTCCATGCTGCGGTGCTCCTCACGAACAAGGGGGCGACACGGTGCTCCTCAAGAACGAGAGGGCGACAATAAAGTTTGACCCACTATGTCTTTTTCGCAATATCTATTATAATCAAAACCATCTCTCTGTTCGAGTCACATTCATCGCATCTTCATATGATTAATTAATATTCAAATTTCGAATTTGAATTTTATAAAGCTATTAGATCTTAAGACAAGGTACATCTATATCTACTGATGTTCAATTAGAGCTCCGAAATAAAATGTTCAGTATGAGCATGTACAATAATATAAGTAAGTGCAATATGGATAGTTATAACTAATTGTAAATTATATGTAACTATATTATCTTATTTTGTAAGTTCTGAATATATTAACTGGTTCAATTTGCAAAATACTAAAAATAATTTTCAGGTTACTAAGAATGTGATTTGAAGGAGTTAATAACTAATAACGCATGTATAATCAGCTAACACTAAATATTTATGACTATGCTCTATGCATAATTCTCCACACTCCCTATGCCACAAACTCAGACCCACCGACTCAACCAATCAAGTCGACATTCCGACACAAAGCACCACATCCATACCACCACCATCTTCCCCCCGCCTTTCGAAACCCCATCCTATCTCCCACACCAAATTTGTGACAAATCAAAAAATATCTCATAATTCATCCCGCCTTATAACCCGCCTTCCGTCAGCGCCCTAAATCCACCCTGCCAACTAATTCATTTTTACAAGTTATAATATTATCAACATTTTTTAAATATAAATTAACAATTTTTTAATAGTAATAAATAATAGTATCAACAAATATATTAGTTAAATATAATTAACAACATCAACTACAAAAGTAAAAAATATCAATTACAATTCACAACAAAAATCCAAAAGTTTAAAATACTTGCACATTAATAAAAATAAGCAAATTATCAAAAATCTACTAGAATTACAACAATAACAACAATATTAAAAAAATATCTATAAAAATACATGAATCGAGAGTTTTAATAGTACATGTGTCGATCACCCATATAGCTACTATTTCATCTCCCCTTCTCCGCATTCCACCCTACATGAATTAAAAACCCAAAAACAAATACGGCGCAAAATCGGTAGAACCTACATTAGAGCTGTCATCCGTTCTTTCTCTTCCAGTACCCATCATCCCCACCCACACTCGTCCATCATTCCCACCCACTCATAGTACTCTCCCTCACTCTATCTTTTCTCCATCGTTCACATTAGCCCATTTCCCCCTCTCTAGCTTTCACCTCTTTCCTCACTTCTTCCTCCTTGCCTTCTCTGTTGGCCGGCTCTGCTTCCACTGTCTCGCCGTCGCCAACTCCCTCTGTTGGTGTGACTAGGTCACCGCTGTTGCTGACGACTTCTTCTCCTCCCTTGTCGTCGCCGTTGCTGCCACCGCTGTGGTAAATTAATCCAAAATAAATTGGAGACGCCCTCTTCCTCTAGTACCAAAGCTCTACCTCGGCTATGCGACGTGGGCTGTCGGGGTCTCTACTAAGGGAATTCGGGCGCTCGAAATCTCGATCCGAGGGTCCGAATCTAGTGGAGCGTGGGTCGGGCCGAACCGGACTGCTACAGTAGATTCGAGCTGCTACAGTGCCCTTCCGAGCGCGCATTCGGGCATGCACCACGTGGCGGCATGGGAGCACGCCAGCGTGGGCGACACGTGGCAGCGACGGGCTCGTTGGCTAGCGCGACGAGATGGCGACGCGTGGCAGCGGAGGTGATCAGTCGTGCGTGGGTGCGATGCGTGGATTAGTGGTTTTTGGGCGCAGGATTCGAGCGCAAACAGTAATTTTCGGGCACCCGAAACTTCGTGTTTCAGCTGAGGATTATATATAGCTTGATTTGATTCGAGGGAGCTCTTTTTTCCACCATTTAAGCTAATTTTTGGAGCATTGCGACCATGGAGAAGTCCTCTTCTTCCCTCCCCACTCCTATCTTGGTTTGAAGGCAATTAGAAGCTCCATCATCTTCTTCTTCCTCACTTCATCACCATTGTTGAGCTTGGAGCATGCTTGCAGTTTTTGGCAAATCCATCGACGCTTTTTCCTCGGCATCCCCTGGACTGTATGAGTAGAGTTTTGAGCTGATTTTTGAAGGAAAATCTTCAACACTCATGGAACTGCAACTTTCATATTTATAAGGAACTCTAGTTTGGACTATAAGCTAAGTATTTTTAGCCATCTTTGAGAACCTCATGCACAGTCTGGATTTCTGAATAGTATTTAGTGTTTTTCTTCCCCTAGACATAATATTTGGAATTCAAGCTAATTTTTGGAGGGGAGCTGCACTCTTGTAGATCTACAACTTTGCTATTGATGATGGTGGCCAATTCCAACATTTAAATAGGTAATTATGCCTGTCTTTGAGCTTCTGTGTAAAGTTTTCATATTATGGACAGACTTGAGTATTTATGGGATTTCTCTATCTTTTTCTTATGGAATGGAGAATTTTAAAGCTTGGTTTTCATCTAGACTTTAAGAGGAACATTTGGACACCTTAATCTTGGATTTTTAAAGGTATTTGATACACTTTATTATGCCTTTTCTCAAACTCATGATGCTGAAAATTCTGCAGCATAATTGTTAGAGAACCTTTTGTGTTATTTCAGTTGTGGGCATAATTTTGTGGCTCAATTATGGTTTTATGGTTGATCCAAGAGATTGAATACAATCTTATGAGTATGGCGAGCAATTTCTTTATTGGTTTCAACTTGTGGTTATGCTTAATTTGGAATCTACATCAAGTTGAATCTCAGCTTGTTAAATGTATACAGATTTTGGGACAACAATTGTATGAATAGGGTATGAGCTGAATTGTGGGACTTAAAGTTAGTTTTTTGTGGATCCTTTGATGTTTCTAAGTTAAGAGAGAACTTAGGAACCAAATTTGGGTTGTTAAATTGAAGTATATTGAGGTATATATAGCAGATTTTGCATCTTTTATCATTTGTATGAAGTGTTGAAATTTCTATGCAGCAGTTGATGTTTTTGCACTTCTGTTCAATCCGGTAGAAATTTTTATGAGATTTTGGATTCGTTGGAAAGTTAAGAACCTGAGAATTGTGGTTGCCAAAATTCAAATCGATCGGACTTCGCATCGTTGAACTTTCAGGTGGGTTTCTGAGCACGTCGAAACTACGGTCTACAAACCGGTTCAACCAATTTCAGCACAGAGTGTTTGTTGTAATTGCTATCTCTAGTTGATCCAATTATGCTTAAAACTTGAGATTTATGTTGAGAGCTATACTCATCTTGTGTGAGAACTATTCCATGCTTGTTTGAACATCTAGATAGGTCATACTTTTTTCTATTACTATATATTCATATTGGAATCAAACTTAGGAGAAAACTCATTTTTCTTCCTTCATGATCATTGTTGCTCGGGGTATTGAGCAGGGTTGGGGATAGTATAGCTATGATATCGAGTCAGGTAGGATAGCACCAGATTATTTGACTCGGGAGTTGTTCGGCAACTGCAGATTGTGGGCGGATTGGCCGATTAGTGTTTATGCATCAGTTTGGAGTCGGGATTGCATTCGTGGATAGAATCTTCCACCTTGAGCATACTGATGACTTTCGCCTGCTACATACTCGATCTGGTTACTTATTTACTCGAGCAGGGTCGCGCCCATCGAGTGCCACTCCGGAGTAGGCGGGACCGTGATGAGCCGGTCAGTTAGATTGATACTTGAGTATGATTCCACGTCGTTGATACACGATTGTGAGGATGTCGTTGATACACGATGGTGAGGATGATCTATTGTTATGTGAGCGTAGGCAGGACCGGGGTTTAGTACCGGCTGATTTGATTGGGTTATATTTCGGCAGTTTTCTTCCAGTGATGCATACATACATACACTTGACATTATACATTGTAGCATTGATGCATAGTAGTGATAGTATTCATCCCAGTTATTACTTACTTATTTACCATTTCCTACTGCCTTTGGTAAACTCAGTGGGTAGGTCGGAGGTTCGATGACATACATACTGAGGACTACTGGTTTACTAGTAGTTCTCACACCCGTTGTTTACTCCCTAGTTTTCATATTTATCTGTGGCGGTTATGGTGCCGGTGGATTGAGGTGAGGGGATCGTGGGCTAGATAGATCTCCTACTACACTTGTGAGCTAGCGGTGGACCCAGTGTTACTTTATTTTTGTTTATAGTTAGTTGAGCAGACTGATGTATTTTTGGGACTGGCTTGAGCCAGCTGGATGTATTCTATTCTTTTCTGAGAGATGATATTTGTGGGACTGGCTTGAGCCAGCTGGATGTATACGTGAAAAATTCTGCGTGTACGGCCGATCTGTTGGCGAGCCCGGGTTCTGGTTTTCACCTGGGGCGTGACAGCCGACCGCCGTCTATCGTCGCTGGAAAAGGAGAAAAAATCACCTTCTCCTTTGGATCTCAGGCTTGGTGGAGGAAGAAGCAACGAAACCATGCGGCTTTGCTTCATAACTTTCCTGTAGCCTCCCTCATCATCTCTAGGAACTCTACCTCGAGAGGCCTAACTATCGGGCCCTGCCACCCGACGCCGAAAAAGAATACCTTCTTCTTCTTCTTCTTCTTCCTTGGATCCGAGGTGAGCCACCCTCTTCCTCTCTTATTTTTCTTGCCAAGAGAAGCCCCCCACTCTTCTTCTCACCTTCTAGTGACCCCTCCTCCACCTTCCCAACGTCGGGAAAGCTCTGGGTTGCCGGTGGGAGCAACCTGCTCGGTGGAACCCTATATTCTGGTCGTCGTCGTCGCGCGCTGCCTCCGACGACTGGGGGAGGGATCCAAGGCAACGGTTGCCTTCTGCTGCACCTAGTGAGCACCTCCATCAAGTTTGGAGCGACCTTATTTAGCCGCGACTCAGGAAAAGGAAACCCTAGATAGGTTTCCTGTTTTTGCGTTTGGTTGAGGTTGGCCGTATGCCGCCGCCGCCGCCGCTTTCCAATGCTAGCAAGCCACCCAAGTAGCCTTCCTTTATTGAGAGTAACCACCCTGTGCCCTTGCATGTGTCCCAGGCCTGTTGGAGTTCTCTCTCTCCATCCTTGCTCTTGTTGTGACCCAAGTTGAGGATCCCGGCCAACCACCGCCACCTGACGCCAGCGCCGGAGAATGAGGCACCCTTGGCACCTCCCTCGTGCCCCTTCGACTGCTGCTTGCCTTCTTGTCTCACCAGAACCTGACTTCTTGCAAGCTCGACCAACCCGAGTCCTTGGTGGTGTTGTCTTGGGCCACCTTGCTCTGGCCAACTCTCCGGTGACCTTTCAATCACAACAAGGTGAGCCTCTGAACCTCCATGGTCCCCTGAGCATGATGCTCACTTCAGTTGGCATCAAGGATGAGTTTTTGTGCATAAACCTTGATTAGAGCTCTTTGGAACTTTTGTAGGTTGACCCGTTGACCTCCTCAAACTCCGGGCAAACCTTGGATAGTGAGCACGAGCTTCAGTGAGTCGATGCTTATCTGCTGATTCCCTTGGATCGATCCAAAAGTCTTCGGATTAATGTTACCATCCAAAACACTCTAAAGTTAAATTTATTATGCAATTTCTCGTGAGTCTAGAGGTCTAGATGTAATTGTAGCCACTTGGGCTACCTCAAGAAGCGTGCACATGATCTCTGAACTTTTCGTTCGAGGTTCGATGGCTTTCGTTAAGCGAAAGTTGGATTACAAATCATAAATCAGAGAAATCGCTGGTTTATCATCGTTTCGGCGCAAAACGCGCGATCTGAACAAATTAGAAGATCACTTATGATTATTAGGTGTCCCTGGCTATTCCCGATGCTGTCCTAGCTGGGCTAGTGACTTCTGTTTCGCGTTAGTGACTTTCAGAGCCGAAGTCGGCATTTTCGAAAGTGGTTTTCGGTAATTATGACGCTGGTTGAGTTTAGGGTTGCACAAAGTTAGTTGTTGCTGCCCGGACACCTTAAATGAAGCATTCCGGGGCAGCATGCGAAGTTTCATTATGTTCAGTAGCCTGTAGGCACTAATCTGACCGATATCGGTCGATCGACGAATTTTTAGAAATTTCAGCAGATCTGGGGACTTAAGTAAAGTCCATTGTATAGTCATTTTATACACTGTGAGTCAGTGGGATGGGATTGTGTGAGCCGGTTACTAATTTTGTGGTTTTGATTTAGACCTGAGCAGTAAGGAGCCTGCACGAGATCTTAGCAGCGGATTCCAGGACCGCCTACACTGAGGTTGGTACTCCAATCCGGGCATCAGCATAGAATCACCTCACTGGGTACTGTACTCAACCGGACCTATGTGATCTTGCTAGCCTTGGTCCTATGTCTTGTGATATATTGCCTTTCATTTTAGTACATCTAGCTGCTTATACATTGACTTGAATCATGCATGATTGGTCATTACTTAACTATGCTTTTTACTTCGTATTATTTCAGTATCTCCCCATACTTATACTATATGTCAGAGTAGGAGATCAATTACTGTTATACAGCATAAGATGGTTTCACAGTTGAATGGCATCTCGTTTGGGAGTTTCCGGCTTAGTGTCGATTACCCGGTCTTTAGACCGCGAGCTTGAGCATCAGCATTATGATCGCCACAATACCAACTATTCTTTCACGTACACCAGTGGATTAGCTATCCGTGGTGGTGTTCTTTATTGGTAGAATGGTCTTGTTGACCTGTGAGCCCTAGGTACGTAGCACCGAGTGGTGCAGGATTATGTCAGCCTGATAGGTGTCAGACCGTGGCATTGGCCTGAGGTCCTCGAGACCAATAGTGGCATCGATTGGGTACTTGGATTTCAAGTAACTTGATGGCACTATGTTTTCATTCCGTTTTCACGCCAAACCCGCGTCGAAAAATATTTCAAGTAGCTTGAAACTTTACCAGGACCAATGAAATAGTCATTCAAGCCAGTTTTCACTAGAACTCCGGTAATTTGCAAAAGTCTAGAATATTACAGGACGGTTGTGTGATGATAAAATTTTATCGCATGGAAAGTGGCAAAGTGGTGGAGTTCTTTTATTTTATTATTAAGAATTCTATTATTGCAAACTTATTTTTAGGTTAAAACATATAAAATTTTCTTATAAATATCTATTTTTTTATTTTTTCCTCTGATTTTAAAAAATCTACATTTTGCCCTCTTAAATTTCAAAAAATGTTGGCTAAATTACAGAAAACCCCCCTCTAATATCCCGCTTTTTCACTTTACCTCTCTGTCTTTTAAAAGTCGACAACCTGCCCCCTCGTAATTACCGAAATATGCATTTACCCCCTGCCAGATATGAAAGTCCATCCATGAGCCTCTAATGAGCCAATTGCTTGTAACAAAATGGTAAGAAACCAATTCATATCTGGCAGGGGGGAAAGGGTAAATGCATCCATTAGAGGCTCATGGATGGACTTTCATATCTGGCAGGGGGGTAAATGCATATTTCGGTAATTACGAGGGGGCAGGTTGTCGACTTTTAAAAGACAGGGGGGTAAAGTGGAAAAGCGGGATATTAGAGGGGGGTTTTCTGTAATTTAGCCAAAAATGTTTTTAGGTGGTTATGGCGTTAATGCATCAACTTAAATTTTTGAGAGAGTAAAATATAGATTTTTGAAAATCAGGATAGAAAGTGAAAAGGCGGGTACTTGCATAAAAGCTTTATGTAATTTAGCCTTATTTTTATTTATAAATCATTATCTACTATTTAGACTTTATAATCTTATTATTGTGGACACTGTGAATTTAAACTTTGTAACGTTATTGTAATGCCTTTGGTAGAATTAGTTGTTGTGGTTGATATTTCATAGAATATTTTTTTAATGTTGTTGTTGTTGTGAACTTGTGATTATAGAGATTTTTTATTATTATTATTCAAATAATTTTTTTTTTTCATGAATGATGTACTACTAAGGGACCCGCACAATGTAGCGGAAAGATATTACTATTGTTAATTATTATAGTATGTGGATTAATATTTTTAACAAAATTTAGTTCTTCAAATTTAAAGTGTTGTATTTAGATTTTAAGATAACGGTGATGAAGAGTATAAACGAAATATCTACTACAGAAGGCTATAATTTTAAATTTTGCAGCTCAAATTACACTACAACAAAATTATGTTATAGCGACACTTTTAAGTATTTCTAAAATATAAAAAAAAGTGTCGCTGACAAAAATACCGATATTATTGTTAGTGTTGCTATATGTGCCATCGCTAGAATGTATAGCGACACATTTTTGTAATGTGTTCTAAAAATGTGTCCCTATAATCTAATTTTGAATATAGATGGAATATAAATATGACATTTATACAAAAGTGTCACAAACATGTATCTCTATAATCTAATTTTATTATAGTTTTATAAATTTTAATAACATCTAATCGAATGTTACATGCAGTGTTTGAAAAAAAATCTTCGACGGATCAACAAAATCCAAACAAAGAGAGGTATAAACACTTCATTAATGACTACCGAAATTTAAGATAAAAGGTATTTTTGAAAGAAGCAACATTTATAAGGCGTATATGTGAAAAATCAGATTTTATAGAAGTATATACATATAATTAAATTGATGATTTGATAGAGATATATGTAGATGGTCCTGAGTTAAACCATAAAAAAGAAATTTACTGTAATAGCTAGGCTTCTTGCTTTCTACTGCATTGTCCTTTCTATGAGAAGACGAAGGCCTATATATCAAGCAAGTGGTGCCGCAATTCTTGCTTCTCAAAGGCCTCTAACACATCGATGCTCATTCAAATAAGTCTGTTAGAAGCTTTTTTTCATGTTATCCAACCTTGAAATGTTGCCTATTGATAAATATAAAGAGAGAAAAATCAGCGCCACCACCGTCACCACCATGAGCCACATGCATGGTTTGTGCACCTTCAAATCCGAACCATTTGACCGCCACAAAGTCGTGGATCAGTCACCAGATGTGACACCCCCGAAATGTGTATTAGTTCTATATATAAATAATATAATAGGACTAAATCTCTTATTCCGACTATAGCATTTTGAGTGGTAGTAAGATCCAAGAGGTTAAGAGAGTTAAGCGTGCTAGAGCTAGAGTAAATCTAAGATGGGTGACCCCCTAGAAAGTGGGGTGTCACAGTTGGTATCAGAGCCATTCACTAGCCGAAAATATGATATGAGTCTTAGCTGAGCCAGGGTTATAGTATTTTGGATAGTAGTAAGACCCAGAAGATTAATAGAATTAAGCGTGCTAAAGCTAGAGTAGTTTTAGGATGGGTGACCCCGTGGGAAGTTGGGCGTCACACCAGAATTCATCAAAGGTGCACATCAGATGTAATTAACTATTCTCAACTTTTCCATCAGATGGATCAGCCCGAAAACCTGACCCCACTATCTTCTTGAAGAGTATACTTTGTAGCTGCTACTTTTGGAGTTTTCATGTACCCAAAAAAACTAAAATTCTATAACCAACTAAGCAACAAAATGATATCAAAGGAGGCTAATTGCATAATTAAAGCCCTCCAACCATATTTAGACATTGTAACACTAAAAGGTAAAAAGCCTACGGTTAAACCTCTGAATGCTAATTAATATAGTCATCATTAAACCACTCATATCGCATTTTTCTCACAAAGACTCTGAGAAAACTTTGAAATGGGATTTTAAGTGCGCATACCTCGTCAGCTGTCTTCTTCCCGAGCTGGGCGGTCAGGGAATCCGCCATTGGGCGTAGTCCTCTTCGGTTCGAAGGTATGGATTTCTTCTTTTCTAATTGGGTAGAAGCGGGGGAGGTCGCCAGAGGGCGTCTTTTTCATAAGGCTTGGATCCGGCTTATCAACTGGCCCATCCTCTGCTGGAACGTGGAGGAGGTGAAGGTCGCTGTTAGCGGCTTCGGGGAGCTGTGGGAGGCCGATACCGGCAGTACAGACCTGGAGGACGTCTCATGTTTCAGGGTCTGCATCCGCTACTTGGATGTTGGCCGTATACCGGAGGCTCTCAACTTGACGGTGGAGGATAGGCGGTTTTGCATTCCCATCGAAATTGATTCGTGGGAGGAAGCTGAACCTATTCTTCTCGGGGAAGCACTGGATCACCATCTCGGTCTGGACAACATGGAAGAGCAGGAGGCTTTCATCAAGCGCTCGGGGTTTTCTTCAATCCCCGCGATGGGTTCGGTTCGGCCCCCTCCCGACCCTCAGCAGCATCTTTCTTCCGAAGATTCTGGTAGGTCGGGGGTTGGACGTCAACGGTTGAGTTCACTGGTGATTTCGGATTCCAACTTCCCCCCTCTTCAGTCTTTGGCTGATCCGGCTCAGCCGCCCCCTCGCCCGGCCCCGTGTTTGTCGCTCGGTTCATCCGCTGAGGGGGTTGTTTGCGCCCCGACTTTGGGCTCTCCTCAGCTGGAGTGTGCGGACCGGGGGACTCTCTCCACTATTGCTGAGGGTACATTGCCCGGATGCACCTCGGGGAGGGCGGAGGACCGCAAGAAGGGTCTGCTTGCGGCCCCTCGCTTGGATCTTTCATCTACTGGCAAGACTGTGCATCACTGGCGTAGTCCCCGGTTGGCAGACAAGCACAAAGGGGCAAAAAAATCTTCTATTCTGAGGGCACAGGATCTCTTGTGTAAAAATTTAAAACTGGTGCGTTTCTCTTCGAGGACTGAGGGGCCGGTTCCTTCTGTTTCGAGCTCGGAAGGACCCGCTTCTTCACCGGCTCGTTCCCCCGCCCCCCCGGTTCTCGCGAGCGGTGGCCCGTCTCCCGCTCAGGCACCGAATGACGTGCCTGGAGCACCGCATTTCGGGACATCTCCTTCTTCCAGACTGGACATCCTTAACCCCCTTACGTCGGTGGAGGTTTACCAGATCAAGAAAGCCTGTGGTATTATCTCTTTGGTCACTCCTTCATCCTCCTCGCCGGGGCTTGCTATTGCTGTCGGAGGCTCTGATGGCGAGGGTGTCGCGGCCTGAGCCTGGCCCCTCGCGTCTCTGTTCTTCCGTCGGGGGGTTTTCTCTGTCTTTATGGCTAGAAACAGACTCTTCAGATTTTTGTCTTGGAACATCCGAGGTCTTAATCACCCCGCCAAGTGTGCCTCGGTCAAGATCTTTCTTAAATTTGCTAAATGTTCTGTGGTTTGTTTGCAAGAGACCAAGCTTTCTTCCACCTCCCCCTCCAAGTTTCTTTCTTTCTGCGGATTCCACCTCCGCGACTTTCGTACTCTTGATGCTTTCGGGACGAGGGGGGGCCTTCTGACTGCTTGGAACCCAGCCCTGTTTGATTGCGTGCTAGATTGGGTTGGGGCGTTTTCGGTTAACCTTGTCTTGAGAAGAAGGGTGGACGGCTTGCTCTTCACTGTCTCCAACATTTATGGACCCACCTCTTCGGGCTTGAAATCGGCTTTCTTTCGTGAACTCCGTTCCATTGGCTCTCAGTCGGCGGGGCTTTGGACGCTTCTAGGCGATTTTAATGTTCTTCTTTCTCTCCGGGATAAGAACGGGCCGCCTTCGAACTTGAACGATATCTTTAACTTCAGGAAAGTGGTGGCCGACCTCGGACTTATTGATCTCCCTATCCAGAACAAGAGCTTCACGTGGACTAACGGAAGGCGTTCCCCTACTCTCGAACGTCTCGACCGTGTTCTCGTGTCTAAAGATTAGCATCTCGCTTTCCCGCGCTCAACTCTGCGTGCCTTACCTCGGCCCAGGTCGGATCACACCCCCTTATTGCTAACGGCGTTCTCCTTTGTGCCTTCTTCCTATCTGTTTAGATTCGAGTCCTACTGGCTCCGTCATCTGTCGATCTCGGAGGTGATCTCCAAGGCGTGGAATGGTCCTTGTATTGGGATCGATACCATCAGCAGAATCTCGTCGAAACTCCTGAGCGTCCAGTCTGCTCTCCGGGCCTGGAGTGCACGGTTAAAGTCTACTTCGTCTATCCAGGAAGACCTTTGTCTCAGATGGCTTGAGTGGCTCGACCGTGCTGAAGAGGCTAGACCCCTTATTGACTTGGAATGCTCGCTTAGATCCCTTCTCAAAATGAGATTCGACGAACTGTGTTTGCAGGAGGAAATCAAATGGAGACAGAGATCTAGGGTGCAGTGGCTTAGAGCGGGAGACGCTAACACCAAATTCTTCCACCTTAAAGCTAGTTGTCGCCGGAATAAAAACTACATCTCCCATCTTGCCGATGGTGCCTCCATTCGGTTCTCTTAGGACTCTATTGCTGGTCTTCTGTTTGATTTCTTTGTGAAGCAACTTGGGGTGGCGTCTGTTAGAAGGTCTTCCCTTAACTTCGCACAGTTGTTTCCCTCTACTGAATTGGATGTCGACTTTCTGAGTCTTCAGGCTCCGTTCGCGGAAGACGAGGTCAGAAGTGCCATTTTCTCTTGTGCGCCGGAAAAATCCCCTGGGCCCGATGGCTTCTCAATGGTGTTCTTCCACCGTTTTTGGCACGTGCTCAAAGCTGATATTTTGGAGCTCTTCTCCAAATTCCATAACGGTTGTCTGGACCTCAGTGAGATCAATGCTAGTTGGTTATGCCTCATTCCGAAGAAAAGTGAGACTCTATCTGCTAGCGATTTTAGACCCATCTGCCTCGAGAACAGCCTGGTCAAAATTATTTCTAAAGTTCTGGCTATTAGACTTCAGCGCCTCTTGGGCAATCTTATCAATCCTTTTCAGATGGCTTTTATTAAAGGGAGATCGCTGTTAGACAACTTTTTCTGCGCCCATATTTTACTCCACCACCTCCACTCTTCTAAGCAAAAAGCGGCGCTTCTTAAGATCGACTTCGAAAGAGCCTTTGATCATGTCGATTGGGCTTTCTTGCACGACCTGCTTCTGGCTAGGGGATTCGGTTCCAAGTGGATTGGATGGATTATGGATCTCTTACAATCATCCAGTGCGGCTGTCTTGCTTAACGGCATTCCGGGCAACTCCTTCCCTTGCAAACGCGGGCTGCGCCAGGGCGACCCTTTGTCCCCCCTTCTTTTCAACCTTTGCATCGATGTTTTATTCAGAATGCTGCAGGCGATTTCTTCTACCCACGTTCCTCCGGTGGGCATTGGGAACTTAAGAGTCCACACCCTTCAATTCGCCGATGATCTCCTTATCTTTTTCGACGGTTCCGAGGGATCGGCAAGGGTTATCAAAGTTGTTTTAGAGGCTTTAACGGAGATCTCCGGCCTTAGAATCAATTACGGCAAAAGTTCCCTCTCTTCGATTAATCTGCCGAGCTCCAACTCCGAAGCTCTGGCTTCTTTCTTCGGCTGTCATACTCGCAGTTTCCCCCTAAAATACTTGGGTTTACCGTTATCACCTGTGGCGTTGCGCAAATCTGACTTTTTCCCTATCATCGAGAAAGTGGATAAGCGTCTTGCAGGGTGGAAGGGCCTCCTGCTTTCTAGGGGGGGCCGCTTGGTGCTCTTAAACTCGGTTCTGTCCTCGATTCCGTCCTTCTTTTGCTCGGCCTTCTCTCTCCCTTGTTGGGTAATTAAATCGATCGACAAGATTCGACGGGACTTCTTTTGGAAGGGGAAAAGACTAAACAGCGGTTTCCATTGTTTGGTCAGGTGGGAACATTTATGTCGCCCCAAAATATTTGGAGGCTTGGGTATTCGCAATCTCCGCCACGCAAATTCAGCTCTCCTTTTGAAAGGTTTATGGTCTTTCCATGTTTCTAAGACGCTCCCTTGGGTGCGTTTGCTGACGCTGAAGCACTACACCCATCGGCCACCTCTATCGGTCGTGGCGTTGCCGGCTGGTTGTTGCCCGATTTGGAAGGGTATGTTATCTATTGCTCCTTTCTTCATCTCTTCCACCACCGTCGCAATCGGAAACGGTAAGTCGACGTCTTTCTGGAACGCGCGTTGGAGCGGCGACTCGTCTTTGCGCATTAGCTTCCCTCGTTTATTTGCGGCGGCACCACTTAAACACCTTTCGGTTTTTAATTGGCTTCGTCGATTCGGCTCCCTGACCGATTTGGGGTTTCAAGGGATTGTCAGTCCGGAGGCTCGGCGAGAGCTGATTTCCCTGCAGGCAACTATTAACTCTGTGCAGTTATCTAACACCGAAGACCTAATTTATTGGAGATGGAGCAACAATGGGATCTTCTCTACCAAGACTGCCTACACTACTATTTCCTTCGACGAGGTTAATGACAACAAGATTCTATTTCTGTGGGATATTCGGATACCGCTTAAGACTAAAATCTTTCTTTGGATCGCAGCCAGATACAGGTTACTCACTGCGGAGCTCCTCAATAAAAGAGGCTGGTTAGGTCCTTCCATTTGTATGACTTGTTATGCAGGAGACGAAAATCTGGATCATCTCTTCTTTTGTTGCAATTTTGCGAGGGCGCTTTGGGAGGAGCTTCTTCAGATTTGGCCGACCACTTGTCACAGATTACTTAATTACTCAGGGGATTTTGCGAGTAGATGGAGGTGTGCGAGGATGACCCTGAAGGGTCGGAATAAAGTGCACTTTGATCTCTTATTCGCCGCAACCTGTTGGGAACTTTGGACTGAACGCAACAGGCGCATCTTCACTGGTAGCTCATCACAAAGTTCCACCTGTGCTCTAAGAATCTACGATTCCCTCAATCTATGGACCTTTGTTCTTAGGTGAGGATCGTGCTTCCCCGAGCAGCTGTTGGGCTTCAAGGCTGATCATCTCCCTCATTCAGCGGGTTTTCTGAATTTCCTCGACAACGCCTCGTCTGATCTTAGAGATGTTGCTCGTTATTGGTGAGTGTGGGTTGTTCTGGGCGATTTTCTTTTGTTGTTGCATTCTATCTTGCAAGATGGAATTGGCTTCTCTTAATCATGTTCGGAGAACTAGTATGGATTGTCAACCTGCCACCAATGACTTCCTTGACGAACCCTTGTTTGGATTGGGTCCTCCTCTCTCCTTCTGGACCCTGAACAAGTCGGGTTTTTACTTCCAAGTCTGTAATCTTTGCTCCCCCAGCTTACAAGGCAGTGCGTTTTTCGACAAGGCTACGGATCATAACCTGGAGTCTGAATGATTTTTCCTGATTTGGGCTCTTATTTTGCTTGGTTTGAATCTTCAACTACTAACGACTGGTGCAGGGTGTGTCCCTCTTGCGATAAGATTTCGACTATTCTCTCAGTAGCAGTCTGTGGAGAGGCCGGTGTTCGAGTTTGAGTTCTTTTGCGCTTTCCGACGACAAAACTGCTTGTCCCTCTTTTCTCCTGCTCTACTCAACAGCAGTTACTCATGTTACTAAGCGATTCTTGCATCGGTTTTTTGGCTTCTGTCAGACTTGGTACTCTTGAGGATTATTTGTTTCACCTTGTATCGACAAATTCTGATCATCGTTTGAACGTTAAGGTTTGGTAAGTTGGGGACTTATAGGAAGGACTCTTTCAGATAGAAGATGGTCTCAGAGATAACACTATAAGACTGAGTTCTTTATGAAATTTCAGCATGTAGACATTCAGGGTAAGGGTATTGGGCCTGCCTTGCACTTGGTTTTTCACTTCGACTACATTTTCTCTACGATTACTACTGGTTGCTGCCATTACATTGGGTCGATTCTGTGAAGATGTCTTACTGCAATTACTGAAGTTCTAAGTCTCTACTTTCTATTAATGTTGTTTTGAGATAAGCAGGCTCATTCTCCTCTCTATGGTAAGATCAAGGCTGCACATCTGATTCTGAGGATTCTCCTCTGAATTGGCAAGTTACTTCGTAATTGAGATCCTAATTGCAGAGTTCGAGTTTGTAGTGTTGTTTCTTTCAATTATATCGTGTTGGGTGGACTAAATAATTCTGACTGCTCCAAATGGCTAGTATTGTTGGGTTTCCTTTTGACTGCTACTGTGTGGGCTTCGTCGACAAGTTGCTTCGGTATGGTAAAAGAGGCGTTGATGCTTGCGTTGATGGTTCCTTTTCACTGCCCAGTTGCTTCGGTGTGGGCTTATCGATATCTGAATGGGGATGATGGATTAATGGGTTTGAGGGAATATATTGAGGCCAACCTTTACTATTTTTTCAGCATTGAATCGACAACGATCTATATGACGGTTAAGCGATGTTTCCAGAAATTACTTTGTATGAACTGCGAGCTACCTCTCATCACTTCGAGCGGGGACCGGATTTGATGGACTGGGAGCTGTGCGTCATTGTTCACCTTCCTATACTAAGAAGGCTTGGGGCTTGTGCTTTTTGTGTTTGTTGATCTGAAGACTATCCCCAGTGAAGGCGAAAGCTCCTTATGGTCTGATTTAATCTTGTGTTCGACTAATTGGGAGTGTCACTCACTTGTTTACTTAACCTTGCGTTTCGACCCCTTTTGTTGGTCCGTGTGCCGGGCCCATTTTGCATACCTAGTTGGAGATAGTCAAGATTATGTTAGGGATGTTCGCCATCTTGGTGAAATATGCTGCGATAGGAGGAGGCGCAATCGACAACGAGATTTCGAGCTATCTTAAGATGGAAAGTAAAAAGAAAGTATCTACAGGTGCGGCACCGCCGGATCTACTTAGTAATTTTGTATGAAAGTTTTGGAGTGCTTGAAGTCAAACTTTCATGGCACTCCGGTTGTTACGGAAGCACTAATTCCCCTAACATTCAATCCTGGAAGAGTAGTATTTGCTTCATCTCGATTTGCACAAGTTCCGCTCAGCACAGCAAAAAGCTCATGGTCTGAAGGTCAAGGGTGTTCAATCTCAACTATCTGCGGCTGTATTATTTGGATTCTTTCTTGCTTTCTTTGGTGATGCACGATTCTATTTCTCTTTTGCTTGCTGAGAGGGGGTTTCAACTATGATGGGTTGATGTCTCTGGAGTCCATTATATTCGAAAGTATCTTAAATGGCTATACGTTCAACTTTATTTTAACACCAATTGGGGGACAAGAAGACAAGGGGAATCCACTTTGCTTACCTGATGTAGGCTCTCTTGATCTTGATAAGATTTTGGATTAATTCTCACTACAGCTTTGGCAGCTTGGGAGATAGTTCCTATTCCAAACTGGAGGAGGCCTTGTTATTGCGTCATCCGTTCTACTATACTCGACTTTTTCACGTTTGTGTCCGAGTCTGGTGTAGTGTTGATATTCGAAGCTAGCTCAATCTCGGAATGTTTGTAGGTGTCGAGATGTTTGTGGTGTTCTCTTTGTTGTGTTTGCTTTCGTTTGTGGTGTTCTCTTTACCGTCTAGCTTTCGTTCTGCTGTTTTGTTGTCTCCATCTTGCTGGTGGCATCTCTTTGTTGTGTTTGCTTCAGCATTTTGGGTTGTTTCGTTGACTACTTTTGTACTCAAATAGGGTTTCACCCTGTTTAATCAAAAAAAAAAAAAGTGGCGCATAACACATGTTTTAATGATTTGTCATATTTTGATATTTTCTATTAGTTTATGAACAGAGAAATTCTAACAGGCTATTTGTAGTGCTCCGGCTTTCGTTAAAGAAGCAAAGTGCGGTTAAATCACTCCGAGTATATTTAAAATGTGACTAAAAATGAGTTAGGAATGTGTTGATTCGAAGCAAAAGCTATTCAGACCAGAGTTGAGTAGAAAAGCGAGCTTGGAAAGATAAAATCTGTAAAATTTTAGATTGTTGCATGGAGTACCAGTATCTCAAGGCATGTACCGAAACCCTATAGAAGACTGGAAAATCCAGCTCTCGGGTTGGAAGCTTAAAGGGGAGACGTACTGGAACCATAGTCGGCGTACCTGTACCCTAGCCCGCGTACCGCTACCTTAACCCGGGTACCGATAACCCAAGCCCCTGACAGCACATGCAGAGTTGGTACACTAGAGTTAAATGGAGGGTTTAGTTGGGGTTAACTTAGCTTAAAACTCCCCCCTCCCTCATAGCCAAACACCAAAACCACCACTCTTTCTCATTTTCCTCTTCTCTTTCTCTCTCTCTAGAAGCTTGGGAGAGGAACCCTAGCTTGGAGGATTGAAGTGATTGATTTCTTAGAAGGCAAGAAACTTGAAGAAGGTTTCTATAGGAGATCCTTGGAGGTGGAAAGGGCCATCTTCTCCACTTTTTTAGAGCAAGAACAAGAGGTAAGCTTTTAGAATTTTAGTATTTTTGAATTTTTATGAATTTTTATGGATTTTAAAAAGATAAAATAATCTCTTATGGGATCTTATCATATTTTTAGGAGATTTCGTGGTGATTTGAGAGATCAAGCCACCTTTCCTTCAAAAGAGAACACAAGGTGGGAGATTTTGCGAAAATGATGATCTCTGTTTTTTTTCCTTTGCTTTTCAAATCTAAAAGTATGATAGTAAGTGTAGATGTGTAGAGAACACATTATTATTGAGATAAGTGTAATTAAAACCTAGATGTAGGTTGTTCTTGCATGAGATTAAGTGGTATTTTGATTTAGGAGAAAATCTAGGTCAAGATGTCAAATGTGTAGCATGAAACTTAGAAGAAAAATCTAGATTAAAATGAGTAGCATTTAACTTAGGAAAAACCTGAGGAAATATAGAGTTTCAATATAAAGTCATCGAACTCTAAGGTCAGAGAGATATGTTGATATTGTTGCCCTTGGTGATTAATAGCGACCCTAGAGTAATGAACTTCGCGTGAATGTGCAAACTTGAGTAAACAACAGAAATCTAACATAAATGATGGTCCTTGAGACATCTTGGCTATCGTAGAGTTAATAACTTAGGGTAAAAGATAAAATTAAAAGATAATGCAAATGACACCTTTGGATTCTGGGACTCGTAATTTGGGAGGTTTGTGCTGATGCCGACTTTCCGGGTATGGGCCCTTTAGGCGAGTGTAGTAACCAAGATTTTTACATCTGAAATTTGAATTTAAGTTTATTATTCTAGATTTTCTATAATTCAAAAATTTGAAATTCAGAGCTTTCGCGAAACTGTCTCTCGATTTACCGATCCTGACCCGAACTTAGCAAAGTGAAATCGCCACTTGATCTGTCTCGTCAAATTGAACGAGATGGCATGATCTGATTTTTAGTTGGTGAGCCTATCGCCTCAAAAATGGTGCAAAATAGAGTGTAGGTCATAACTTAAGTGTGAATAGTAACCCTATAGTTTTTTCGGATTTCCAACCAATGTTGGCCAATTCGACCATTCGAAATCCAAATATGACAATTCAAATACTCGATTTGATCGGTCTCATTGATATGAGCGTAATGGCGCAATCCGTTTTTATGTTTGACGAGCCTAGATTATCGAAAAACATGCCAAACAATAAAATGCACTGTTGATGATGGATCGAGAAGCTATCGAGGCTTAAACTCAACAAACCAAAATCGCTACTCGATAGGTTTCGTCAAACCGGACGTCATGGCGAAGTCCGTTTTTTAGTTTGACCATCATAGAACCTCAAAACGCATGAAAAATAGTGAATTTGTGGGAATTTTCACAAAGATGATAATATTTTATGGATCAAAAGGCTTAAGGCTTCTTGGGAAGGGGTCTTTATGCACTTTTCATCTACAGTGAGGAGCTCGTGCTGGGGGAGGCTAGTGCAAGGACTAGATTGCAAATTGTCACTCCAAGCTCCATTAATGGCCATCAAGTGTTGGGAGCTTGAGCTTGAGCATTTATGCTTGGACCAGAGTTTCACACAAGCCCATCCAACTTCCTCCTCCCTTCCCCAAGCGCCGCCGCCCTTTCCCAAAGCCTTGGTCGCCGGAAAAACCCAATCCTGAGCAAGGTATACTTGCTCTCGGGTTGGCTTGCTGGAGAGAGCACCAAACTCTTGTGGCTCTCTCCTAGCTCACCTAGTGGCTTTCTCCTACTCCCAGAAGGCGAGCCCTGGTGACCCAGCAGCCTGCCGTGGCCGTGCGTCGCCGAAAAAAGAATCTTCTTTTTCCTTCTTCTTCTTCAACTCCGGCGAGGTGAGTTTCCCTTTTCCCTGAGTTTTTCTTGCCTAGAAGCCCATGTAGTAGCTTTTGGGTTCTGGGGACTCCCCCTACCCGGCTTTGTGGCCGGGGAAGCGCCGAGTTGCCAGCGGGGGCATTGCACCCGCCGGAACCCTAGGTTGCTCCGCCCAACTAAACTGGGTCACACCTGCTGAATTAGGCCCAACTAGCCTAATTGCTTCACATATTTCCATCTTTCTTTACTTGAACCGAACCACTGCCTCTTTTTCTTCTTTCGTCTGTTCTTTTTTCAATCTTTCTTTACTTGAACTGAACCACTGCCTCTTCTTCTTCTTTCGGTTGTTCTTTTTTCCATCTTTCTTTGCTTGAACCGAACCACTGCCTCTTCCTCTTTTTTGGGTGGTTGTCTTTTTTTATCTTTCTTTACTTGAACCGAACCACCACCTTTTACTCTTTCTTGAACTGTTACCTTTCTTCGCCGAATCAAAGTATCCTCCGAACGAAAATTAGGGCATAATGGATCCCTCCACTCACCGCCACTTTTCTCATCGTCATTTTCTTTTCCTTTGTCGCCGTTTCCAGTGTTGGATTGATTCACCATGGGCGAAACGTTTTGCAGTGCCATTTCCTATACCGTCACGATTGTCCATTCGCTTCTACTTTTGTAGCTATATAATAACACTTTTAACATCTATTTTTCTTGCATCTAAATAACTCAATCCGTTTTTTACCATAAGTCATGAAATACTTTTACTGTTTATATTTTTAATTTTATCTGTCCGTTCCTATTAACGTAATTTTTTTCTTTTTAATTAACCGATATTTTTGTTCACAGAAAAGTGACAGCGATTTAGAACTGTTGTTCTATATTTGTTTGCTATTGTCTTGCTTCCGTGCTATTGTGTGTCCTAATGCAACATATATACTTGAAAATATTTATAATGCATTAACTATTTTTTTTCTATTTAATTAACATAATTTTTTTTTCTCTAGAAAGTGGTGGCAATTTGGATCCAGTTGTTCTACGTTTGTTTGCTGTTACCTTACTTATGCGCCACTGTAAGTCCTAATATAATATTTTGTACTTCTGAAAGGATTTAGTATATTGTCTATTCTTATTGAGCTTGTTTTGGATGTTCTTTGATTATAAATAAACAGCCCTTGGGTTCACTTCCAAGTGTCGAAGCATCCATGGAAGGTGGATTCGCGATCCTGTAGCTGTTTTGGTATTGATTTGTTGAATATAATCTATTAACTATTTAAGTTTTTAGAGAAAAAAAAAAAATTGTTTTGTATAGTATTAAGAGTACAAATTATGAGTTCAAATATTTTGAATATTCTCAGTTTATATTCCCTCATTTAATTTGAATTCTTTGATGTATTAAAATATGTTGAGTTGAAAAAAATCTTCTCTATATTTACATAAGCTATAGCATTCACAAAGCAAAAAAAACAAAACAAATATACTCGATTAATTTGTTATCAATTATATATTAATTATTATTTTCTTTATATTTTTATTTAAAATTTTATAAAAATATATTTTATTAATATATTTTATTTTTTTTAGGCTAAATTACAGAAAATCTCTCTCGAATATTCCGCTTTTTCACTTTGTCCCCATGTCTTTTAAAAACTTATATTTTGCCCCCTCGTAATTACCGAAATATGTATTTACCCCCGCCGTCACCATTCCGTAAGTGAACTGTCAATTTTTTAAAAAAATATTATTAGATATACCCAAAATACCCTTCAAGAATGGCGGAAAAGAAACTAAAACTCATTCTCTCTCCAATAAAAGATAATGACATTTTCGTCAATTTACCTCCTCCGTCAACGTCGTTGCCCCCTAAAGACAATTCGGTAATTACGAGGGGGCAAAATATAAGTTTTTAAAAGACAGGAGGGCAAAGTGAAAAAACGGAATATTACAGAGATATTTTCTGTAATTTATTATTTTTTTTTTTTTTTATTTTTTTATTTTTTTTTTCTACCCATGCTTGTGGAAAATAAATAATATAATAATAATAATAATGGATCACATCAAAGGTTAAACGATCCAACTGGGGTAGGTTTCCAAAGTGGAAAATCTACTTGCTGCCCCGTGACTGCAAGTCCAACTAACAGGGGGTGAAAATAGATAGGAAATTATTTGAAAACAATGCAATATTATATGATATTATCCACATTCCCATAGAAAATATTCTGATCCAGTCACATATTATTCAGATATATATATATATATATATATATATATATATATATATATATATATATATATATATATATATATATATATATATATATAGGGAATATTTTATTTTTTTAATAGTTTTATATCTTATATTAATATATTAAATTTTAATTTTAATTTTCAATATCCTATTAACCTAATCCTTTATCCTAATATTTTAATATCTCATTCTCTTATTTTAATATTGTGCTTTCAAATTTTTGAATATGTAAAAATGAGTACTAATACCTGTGTGGAGATAAGGAGGACTTATTTGTTTGGTTGTTTTTTTTTTTTTTTTTCTTCTTTTTAGATTTACACGGTTTAATTACTAGGCTAGTATAGCGATACGACGGAAAAAATTATTTTATTAATAAAATAAAAAAATATAAAATTTTTGCATGTAATATAAAATTAAATTTATAAAAAAAATAAAATAAAATAGACGATTTGGAATCAAATAAGATCAAAAAGAAAAAAAAGAACAGAGAGAGGGAATAGAGAAAAAAAAATAAAGAGAGGAAATAAAGCAGTATCTAATCGATCGATTCGAAGAAAAAAATTTATTCGATTTCTCTCCTTGAGATTTCAAAAATTTTATATACTTTTAATAAAAATCATAATATTCCACATTCCTCTGATTTTCTTAAATTTGTAATCTACGTGTAAAATAAAAAAAGAAGCCATATCTTTTTAATTTTTTAAATTTGTAACCTATACGTACGATGGAGAAATATTCCGCGCCCCTTCGATTTTCCAAAATAAAAATATTTAACATATATTTTGCTCAAAAAAATATTTAAATCAATGCATGAATTAATTAACTAAAAGATATGTCTATCAATTTTGTTTTTTAATTTTAATTAAAGTAAAAAATAAATGGACATAAGTTTCAAATTTGTAGATTTAGTGAAAAAATAAAAATGTTTAAATTAATGCATGAATTAATTAATTAATTAAAAGATATGATTATTAATTTTGCTCTTTAATTTTAATTAAAGTATAAATTGAAAAGACATGCGTTTTAAATTTTAATATTTAGTAAGAAAATAAAAATGCATGAATTAATTAACTAAAATATACGGCCATTAATTTTGTTTTTTAATTTTAATTAAAATGAAAAATAAAGAGGCATGAGTTTCAAATTTTAATGAAAAAATAAGATTGATGAAGGTAAAGAACAAAAAAATATTAGGTATTCATATATTTGTATTTGTATGTATAGATAGATGTGGGGAGATAAGGAGGAGTTTGATTGCTTTTTTTTGTAGAGATAATATATACTTGTGGATATGAATGCAAATGGAGCGCATCCAAGCGAAGGGATTTTCCATCTTCTGTTTTATTTTTTTATTGGATCAGAGCGAAGTTGGAATGAATTAAATTTAATTCTATTTTTTATGTGACCTTTTTTTATGCCAATCAGGGCGGGAGCGAGTTTTTGATCGATTTTTAGCGGATCGGGATGAATCTAAGGAAGAAAGTGATATTCCACTTCCCGCTACATTAACTTGGTGGATCAGAATGAATTCAGGATGAATTATATTTTTTTATATTTTTTGTTCCCACCTATCGCCTCATTTGTGGCGGGGCGGATCGGAACGGAAGCTCTACTAACCCGGATCCATTTACATCCCTAGGAGAAATAAAATAAATTTTTATATTTTTCGTTTATATTATAATTAATGTTATAAAAAAATTGTATCTGTGTTTGTTAAATCTTAAATTTTATTTTATTCTATAAAAATGTGAAAATTTTAGTTGTAATGTTGCTAATTCTAATTCATATATATATAATATATTCTTGTTCATATTTATATATGCATAGTGATTTTATATGTTCAGCTAAATTTATTTTTTAAAAAATAAATAAAACAGCTAGCATGCTATTTTAAAAAAATAAAATAAAATAAAATATTTATATGTGCATATTAACTAATGTAATTATTATTCGAATATATATTTGATACGTATTCAAATCTTAAAAAAGATTGAACTGTATCGGAATCCGATTTTTACAAACGAAAATTGAATGGAAAAAATAACCAAAATCATCAAATTATTATTAATTTTTTAAATTTATTAATATATTTAATCTTATTTAATCTTATTTATCATATTAATTAATTGGTTGAAACCAACCGAACGTTTCTTCTTTGCGCCATTTAATGCCATGGAGTGAACGTTGGGTTGTTTCCAACAACATTCCATTGTTTTTTACTGTTCATGTATAGTAAAAACACATTATAGAAAGTCAAAGAATTATTATATTAATTTTAATCTCTTTTTCCCACTAATAATTTTTTTTCTTAATTATCTCTATTAAGTTTTTTTTTTTTTTTTTTTTTTTTTTTTTTTTTTTTTTTTTTTTTTTGTCCCGAGATGTTAAAAAAATCGTTGTCAATTTTCACCCATATTATACTCGTGGAGAGAAAATTTCATTCGTATTTTGAAATGGTATTTTTCGAAGAACAAAAATATATTTTAGAGTAATATTAGGGACACTTCCAAATTAATTTTTTTTATCTTTTCTTTCAATAATTTTTAAAACTTTTATAATATTTAAGTATAAGTTTTGTTATTTTTATTTAATCACATATTGTTACATAATTAATAATAATTGAATTTTAATTTTAGTGTGACTTTTCATAATATCCGAAACATATTCGAATTTGAATTTATATCTGAAAAAAAAATATAAATGTAAATATGATTTTATTGCGTCCATTTTCGATCTGTTTTTATTCTTAAGCACAAGAATATTTAAAACCAGCAATATTAGTGTTATATATCCAAAGTGAGATGTATAGTTTATACCCTCTTTATTTAAAAATTATTATTATTTATTTATCACATCAAATAATATATATATATTTTTTAATTATAAATTATTTGTATTTTTATCAACGTTAGAATGAAAGAGTGAGATCTACATCATCCTTTTGAGATGAGATACACAAGCAAAAATTTTTATTTTAAAAAAGGGTAAGAATAAATTTCAATTTGTCTCCTTCGATCTAGCTCAATTATCTTGCGGTTTAAAAAATTACGAATAATTATTTTTATTTTATGATCCTGTTGCATAAAAAAAAAAAAATTGAAAAAAAAAATAGCATAAAAATGTGAAGCAATTAAGAATAAAATTCGAAATTTCGGATATCAACTACCAAAATTCTTTATCACTTATATTAAGGACAATCAATCTATAGTATAAAAAAATTATGTTTAACTATCTTATAATTATTAAAAAAAAAAAAAAAAGTAAATTTTTAAATAAAATTACGAATAAGACCACATAATAATAAAATAAGGAGTAAATTGAAATTTTTCCTTAATAGGAGAGGCATAGGCTGCGAAGGAGATTAAGGGTCTGTTGTGGGTTGCAGAGAATGCCAAGGACCAATTTGAGTGCTTGCTGACATTTTCATCAAAAGTCATTATCAACGCCCGTGATGAATTGGAAACTTGATCATTGACTGCAGACTTTGTTGAAATTTAATTCATCATGCTTTTTTGGAAGACTAATAAAGCAGCAGACTGCCGGGCAAAGCTACTTAGAGGCCGACAATTAATGGCAATCACCCCTCCTCAACTTTTTAAAATTTGCATAAAAGTTTTTAATTATGGTACAATAAAAATTAAAATATTATAAATTTTAAGGGTTAAAATAAAATTTTTCATAAGAAAATCTGTCTTATACATCAAACTTTTTTTTTTTAATAAATAAATATATTATATATTTTTGGTTTTCTTAGAATTTAAATAGGTGCTTAATCCTTAGCGGATTGAGTTATCATTGCACTTCGGTTTACACAATATTTTTTGATAATTTGATAATTTTTTTTAAATTTTAAATGGAATATGATTCTGATTCTAATGACCAAACAAATTAATAAGAGTTTTTGTTATTCCATTTTCAATTCTAGCCTATTCTCACTTCCATTATGATTTTGATTTCTATTTTAAACTAAATGTGACCTTAATGTAAAGAGGAATATAATAACTAAATAAATAAACTAACACTAGGGTTATGTAACATGTAGTATTATTATATTGGGCAAAGGACTAGACTCTAGTCCTTTCCTAGGGGTGTAATGTGGACCGTACCGGACTGGCACGGTTCATATTTTTCGCGCAGCTACTAAGCCTCCGGCCGAGCACGGCCCTCCGGCCCGAAAGGCACGGGCTGTGCCGGGCCGGGCTGTTCTCTGGGCCATCCCTTAAAATTTTTATTTTTAAATTTTTAATAAAGATGTGTAAAATTTAAAAATATAAATAATAAATTATTTCTATTTGAATTTATATTATAATAAAAATATATAAAATTTGTAAAAATAATTATAAAATAATAAATATTTAAAAATTTTAAAAATATTTATAATATTTTGTTTTTGAGAAAAAAAATAAAATTAGATGAGGGTTTTGATCCGATGGACCAAAATCACTCCTCCCAAGATTTGCCACTGCAGACCTTGGGAGGAGAGCTCCCGAGAAGAAGGGGCCTGACGAGCTCATACCCCAAGGCCTTGTTCGAGCTGTGCTAGCCCGGTTGTCACGGTACAAGCAGACCGTGCCGGACCGCCAGCCTCTCCTAGGCCCGGCGTGGTCCAAGCCTGTTTCGGGTCGAGTCGTGCCGGGTCGTCGGACCTAAAAGTAGAGGTCCAGCACGGCCCGAAATATAAGGCCGGATCAGGCCGACACTAGTGCTATAGCCCGGTCCGAGGCCGTCCTATTACAGCGTAGTTTTGCTTAATAGAAAATTATTTAAAGTACTACTTCAAGAAGCACTATGTTGAATTTTGCAGGTGCAGAAATTTCAAATTTAAGAAAAAATTGGATGGCGTACGGGGCTCTAACCAAGGGTTTAGGGTTTAGGACTACAACCTAACTGGTTTGTGTCGTAGTTTCGATGCACGCTATATGGGCGCATGTCATTCTTAAATAGGAAAAGTCTAAATCTATTCTTTTGCCGCCTCATTTCTCGGGAGGGGTTCAAGAGACTCTGAAAATCCAGTTTTTGCAATTCAGGTTAGTTTTGCTTAAATAAGATTTAGTGCTTGGTTGGCCTGTTTTTTAGAAAAAAACCTTCTCTATTTTGAAACACAGTTTTGGAGATTTTATTCTGATAAAAAGCTAAACCACTGGTGAAGGGAGTAGCGTGAACATACTTTGGTTGCTTATTCAATCTTACATTTTGATGCCTCCAATTTGCCTTGAATTTGCTCAAATATTAATCTTACAACGCTAATGGGACTTGTATTTACATTGATACATATACCCCAAATAAGGCTGCAAAGTGCATATTAGCTAAATTTTCAGATATAATATGTTCAGTTGTTAAATTATGTGCGTTAAATGATCTCTCGGTTCATATGGTCCAAGTTAATTACGCAGCAGTGACTAACAAACGCTCCAACTGCAGAAGAGTAGAAGTAATTCGTATCACGTTATCACGAAATGCTGCAGAATCAGTTCAGTTTTTTCTTTGAACATAATCATGTCGGTTTCAATCAGTAAAAAGAATCTGTTTCAGTCAGTAAAAATTGCGATCAGAAACTCAAAAAAGTCTTTGAATTTAATAACAAATGAAAATTTTACTGACGTTGTCAAAAGTTATTATATACTGATGATTCATTGTGATTTTACTGAGATGAACAACAAATACATACTAAATCCCAATTTACAGAGTTCAAGAACGCGACCCTACCACGTAATATGTAAGAGAAACCGCAACATAGTTCATAGCACAAGAACACCAATAAAATTTTACTTAAAAGAGTATTTAAACAAGTGATCACCTATGACACATTTTAATCTACAAAAGATTGAAGCAGCCACATACAGAGAACAAGGACTAAGAAATACATACAAGAAGTCCCAACATCATATATAGCCATGATCAAGCTCTCTACCAAGGTCCAAAATTGATGTCGCACACGTCGTCGTCACTCGGTCGATTGCTCGCTTTGATCATCCCTGACATATATGCCGCCCTGTAGAAACCGAGAATTGGAAATTTTAAAGTTTAAATCTTTTAAATTGAATAGTTAAAGTTATTTGAATACTAACTTCAGTTATAAATAGTACTCCTAATTTTTCTGAAGTTTTTCTACGAAAGTGCCTAATCTAGCCGATTTGAATCCAAATCTGGCGATATAAATACTCGATTTGATCAATCTCATCGAGTTGAGCGAGATGATGCGACCTAATTTTTATTTTGACGAGCCTAGAGCCTCGAAAAGCGTGCCAAACCAGGTTTTTCACTAAAGATGATGATATTGTGAGGTTGTGAGACCTAATTTTCGCGAACCAAAATAGCTACTTGATAGGTCTCGTCAAGCCGGACGTCGTGGCATCGTCCATTTTTCTGTTCAATGACTCTCAAGTCTCGAAAAGCGTGAAAAACACTGAATTTCAGCGTATTAGTGCAAAAGGGTTCATATTTTATGCTTGGATTTTCACTAAACTTCTTGAGGGACTTTTCTGCAAAAAAGACCTTCAGGAGATGGACTTATCTGAAGAGGTGGGACTTTTCTGCAAAAAGGATCTTCAGGAGATGGACTTACCTGAAAATACTAGGGGTTGGAGGGCCACATAGTATTTTGTTACATCCACAACCTTCGACCGTTTTCTGCACGTGTGGGGGTAACCACAACCACCTCCCCACGTTTTCCTCCTTCTCTGCCACTAACCATGAGCTTCTAAACCTTCTCCCTCACCAAGCCTCGCAGGAGAAGGAAAAAGAACTCCCTCTTGAGTCCGAGTTTGTGTTGGAGAGAAGATCACCAACCTTCAAGCCTTGCTCCAGAAACCCTCTGGTCTGTGCCTTCATTCTCAGAAGACCCCTTCTGAAGCAGCGCCGTCGCCGGAGAAGGCCGGGAAACCTGGGTTGCAGCGTAGCCTCGCCAGAACCCTATTTTCGGCCGGACTCAAGCGCCCACTTCATCCAACCGTTGAAGCTTTGATCCAAGGGCTGGATCCGCTACTGCTGACCTTCAGGAAGATCCCCACAAAGTCTCAGCCTCTTTGGTCTAGTTTTGAAGTCGCACGGCGAAGCCCTAGCTTTCTTGTTTTTGAGGTTGGCCGATAGCCGTCGCCGTCGACGTCGCTCCCTGACCCCAGCTATCACCCTGGTGAGTTTTCCCTCACCTTGACAGCCCCTCTAGTGCCTTTGTATGAACCCGATAGCCCCTGCTTTAATCTTCACCATTATGGCCGAGCTTCCCAACCAGCCGCCGCCGCTATTCCCCGCCTGCGGCTGAACACCTAGCTAGCCCCACTAGTTGAGGGTAAGCTACTTTACCCTTTCCTGGGCCAGAAATCCTCTGTTGAACTCCCTCTCTGTTGTTGCGCCGCAAGGAATTAACTCCAGCCATCTACAGCTTTTCGCTGCCAGCACTAGACCTGATGGAGCTCCTGACACCCTCTGGGATCTCCCCTAGCTGCTGCTTGCCCATTGGTGGAGTTTCCCGCAAGCTTGACCAACTTGAGCCTTGGTGCAACTTGGTTGGGCCAAGGTTGCTCCGGCGGTGTCTCTAGCCACTCCACGGTCTTGGGTAAGTGAGCCTCGACCTCTCTTTGACCTCAGGAGCAAGATGCTCATCTTCTTTTTGGCTGGTTTGGCTGCAGAGAGGAAATAGCAATTGTGGGCTCTACTTTGGGTGCTTTTGGCCAAGGTTGATCCCATTACTGTTCCGGCGATCCGTCGACTCAGGCAAGGTGAGCCTCTGAACCTCCTTGGCCTCCTGAGCATCAACTCCTGAGCATGATGCTTTCTTCATATTTCTACTTGGTTGAGTGGTTGGTTAGCAATCTCAACCTAGATCTTTAATTGCTTGGATAGGTCAATCTCTAGCACTTCTTGAACTTCGTGCCACCTCTAGACAGTGAGCACGAACTTCTGTAAGTCGAAGGCCATCTACTGTAACCTGCGGATTGATTCGAAAGCCCTCGGATTCAGGTAACGAGTCAAATCTTCGAATTTAGTATGTTTTTATGTAATTTGTGGAAAGCCTAGGAGCCTTTATGCAAATGTGACAATATGGGCTGTCTTGGGCAGCATGTAGATGATCTCTGAACTTTTCGTTCTAGATCCAATAGCTCCCGTTGAGCAGGTTTTGGTTAACGACTCGTAAATCGATAAAATCGTCGGTTTATCGACAACTTGACGCTAATCGCGCAATTCGAGAAAATTAATTAACTATTTGTGAGTCCTTGGTGCCCTTGGTTGTTCCTGACACCGTCCTGGCTGGTCCAGTGATTTTGGTTTGTGTCAGAGAATTCCGAAGTCGAAAGCGGCAATTCTGGTATCAGACTTCAGTGCTTATGTCACTATTTGGACTTAGGATTATACCTAGTGATCTGTGGCTGCCCAGGTATCTTAAGTGAAGCGTTCTGGGGCAGCACACCAAATTTCATTTATTTTGGTAGCCTGTAGGCTCTGATCGGACCATTATCGGTCAATCGGCGGATTACCGAAATTTCCGGCGGATCCCGAGACCTTGAACCGAAATTTCCGGCGGATCCCGAGACCTTGACCTACTATAGTGGTCTAAGTCTTATTGCACAGTGTTATCTGTGGGTTGGGTATGAGTGAGTTATTTGTTGATAGTTGGTTATGATTCAGGCCCGAGCACTCAAGAGCCGCCTCGCCAGTTGAGCAGCGGATATCAGGACCGTCTGGGTTGAGGTGGGTACCCCGATTCGGGCATTGGCATAATGTAACCTTTTGGGTACCGTGACTGATTGGACCCTTTGGTTGCCTTGCTAATCCTGCTGCTTGTTGCATTTCTGCTTTTCATATATCATGCCTATATTTAGTATGGTAGGGTTTCTTAGCTGTTTATACACATATGTCACGATCAGTATTTCAGACACACACTCTTAGACCCTTCTTGCTATATATCACCTACTGCTAGATTATACTTGTTAGTATTTACCTTGCATGATAGAGTAGGTGGATATCATGATGTTATGGCATATACTTGTGGTACTTGATCATGTTTGGGGGTTCTCGACTATCCGCCATGTTTCCGGTCTTCTGACCGTGAGCTTGAGCATCCGCATTGAGATCGCCATGCACCAGTTGGACATCTTCACGTACACCAGTGGGTTGATCCCCCACAGTGGTGTTCTTTACCGGTAGAGTGGTCTATGCGATCCGTGAGCCCGTTTTACATGGCTGCACCTGTGGGACCGGGCGATATCGAGCCCCTGTAATAATCAGCAGACCGGGCGATATTGAGCCCCTTCGATAGTCAGCAAGTGTGGGGTACATGTCATTCTTGGTTTGGCACTAGCTTGAAGTCCTAGTGACCAACAATGGCATATGATTGGGTATATCTGATTACTGTTATGATGATGCATGATTATAGTTGGCAGCTATTATTCCTGTTATTGCAATAGAAAAATATCAGTTCATATACCTGCTTTCATACCTACGTTATATTGCTTCTATATCTGCTTTACTGCTTTTCACCCACTGAGATACATTCAGTTGTGTCTCACACCTTTGGGTGACCTTTTTGCAGGTCGGTCGGGTAGTGAGCGTCAGGGCAATATGTGAGGACATTGCGATAGTACCGTCCCATGACAGTTGCTTGCTCTAGTTTTTATTTTCAGTTATTTTATATCATGTTTATGACTCTTTTAGTTGTTGGATACATGTGTTGGATTCTGCCTAGATTATCATTGTAGTATAGATGGTTGTATTTTTGTAGTAAACTCTCAATGCAACAATGATTTTTGTATTTACCTAGCCGAGCGTGTATAAGGAAGACTCAGTCCGTATGGACCAAAAATCTCCTATGTGCGTGACGAATCTAGTCACGTTCTGGGATTATGTTTCAACTCTGAAAAAAAAAAAATAATAATAATTAGACCGCTTTTGAAAACCCGAGGCATGACACGCCCGCTGCAAATGGTAGGCCCTCTCCTCATGCCGCCTACTCTCGTGGAATGAATAAATCGAAGCAATTTACACTTAAATTAAAGCCATAGACCCTAAGCTTTCTATGAACTAGATTTATTTACTTGTCTTATAAATTTTTTTTTTTTTTTTTTTTTTTAAACTAAAAACCAAGAGTAGTTTTGAAAACACTTACATGTAAGGATGCAAAATTTACACTCTTACCTGGGGTATACAAGTAGGCATTTTTCAACATTTTTATCATTTTCTAAATTTGTTTTTGAATAATTTTCCGCAAAGATAAGCTGAATAAAGATCCAGTTTATCAGGTATTACTTTTAAATTAGGATCATTGTTTGCTAGTGTTACATACAAGGATTTAAGTATCAATCGGCACAGGCCGTATCCATCGTGCCATATCATGCCAACAAGATACCAACACGGTACAGCTCTCGTGCCGATGGCACAGTTTAAAACCCTTTTTTCTTTAAATTACTAAATAATTTTCTCAATTAAGTTCAAAATATTTGATAAAAATATATAATAAGCAATTAGAAAATTTTATTGATAAAGAAAATCAATATTTCATGCCATTATGTATTGGCACGTATGTATTTTTTGTGACCGACACTCATCGGCACGACTCGGCACGCACCGTGCCGTACCGTGCAAGGTTTTAAATATCCATCGGCACGGGCCGTATCTACCGTGCCGTACCGTGCCAACAAGATACCGGCACGATACAACTCCCGTGCCGATGACACAGTTCAAAACCATTTTTTCTTAAAATTATTAAGTAATTTTCTTAATAAAGTTCAAAATATTTGATAAAGATACATAATAAGCAATTAAAAAATTTTGTTGCTAAAGAAATTAAATATTTCATGCCATTATGTGTCGGCACGCATGTATTTTTTGTGACCGGCACTCATCGGCACGGTTCGGCACGCACCGTGCCGTACCGTGCCGGCAAGTTTTCGGCACGACCCCGTGCCACGGCACTTAAATCCTTGGTACCGTGCCGGCAAGTTTTCGGCACGACCCCGTGCCACGGCACTTAAATCCTTAGTTACATACATATAAAATTGCCACAAAAACCACAACACTGAAATCAAAATCATTGTAAGTGATCTACAATATTTCGTTGCAACATTTTTTTGCTTCCAAATTCATCCGAGCATTCTCGCATTTAGAGATGGCCACCCCAAATTTAAAAAGTTAATATTAACTATTCAAACAACAAGCTTACAGCAGTCAGATACCTTTTAAAAAAAAATCCATTAAATTTTGCAACACCCAATCAGTCATGTGACAGATAAAAGGTCAAATCCAACATCCTTTATTTTGAATACATTAAAATCAATCTAATGGTATATAGATTTATTTTGCTTTCATAATGTTTTTTTAAGGAAAAAAAAAGAAGAAAAATAAGAGATTGAACCATGTGATAATGTTATTGGCTGTTACTAAAAGCTAAGAAAAATAAGAGATGGATGAATATTGTAACGGATCATCTATAAGACACAGCACCAGCCAATTGCTCAATTAATAACTTGGTTTGCCCAGAAAGACCAATTGAACTATTTAATAAAATTTAAGAAATCTGATTGCGAAAATTAAAAGTTTAGGTCTCTTTCACATCATTATCAGTTTTTTGTATTTTTAAACCTTAATTTTATCTACTTCGATACATCAGAGGAAAGATTTTCTCTTGTTATCATGGTTGATTAGCTCGCAACATAACTCGGCCAAATGACAGAAGGCAGATTCCATAAAAAAAACTGGAAACAAAAAAAATGTTGCGACATAGTTTTTATTTTTTGTTGAAGCAAACATTATGGATGTAGAAATTGTAAATAATCAACCATTCCCTCCAACACAATTTCATGTAGAAATAATATTTTAAAAAAAAAGACAAAAAAGAGCAACAATGCTAAATGTAAAGTGAGGAGGATATTTGACACAGCTCTAAAGTTCAGAGGTTGTTTGATACATGATAAAACGATGAGGCTACTATCATAAGAATTCTGGCAAAATATGCTTCAAATTATCATTAATTTCAATATCAGACTCATTTTTACCATTTTATTGAGCGAAAAAGAAAGAAGTTTAAATTGAGAAGAAAAATGCTACCTTAACACCCTACATATAGGTTATAAAACTAGCGCCCACCCATCTAATGGTTTAGAAACCTCTTTTGAATTTTTAGTACTAAAAAGTTAAGAGATTGATGAGATTAGTGAGTAAATATTAGTTTTTGGATAGCCAGGATGTAAGATTCCTATATATAGGTGTGCAGATAGCATTGCTCAACCGAGAAAAGAGGCTGAATTGAACAAGAACCTCTTAACAGAATACAAACTAATTCTACAGTTGAGATACATGAAAAAGGTTAGTACCCGAAGTATGACTGAAGCAAAACCTCTGAAAGTTACAGGCTTACAGCACACTAATTTTACAGTAATGCTGATGAAGGAGAGTAGTAGTACCTGAAGTTCGATGCCAATCAAGTAGCATAATTAGCAATTTGATTTTCCAAGTCAAGCTTTCCCTTTTCTACATCAACATATTCTCGAAGGCGCCGTACAAATCCCGTGTGCAATGAATGGCCAGCCTTTTTCACAATTCAAAACCCATAAGCCACCAGATTGCGAAATGATCTTTGTCAAGTATTAAAAGCAAAAGGTAAAGATGATAGATATAGTAATATAGGTCATGATGTAGAAAATTTGTTGTAGCCAATCACATTAAGCACTCAGCATGCTCAAAGTAAAACAGTATTTCTCACAATAATTTTGACAAAAATAACTGAACTACTAGTCAAGAGTTAATAAAAGATATGTATCCACATATCAACTAGTGTATCCAGCATTTAAAACAAGTCACAAAATTCAGCAGTCAAAAACTAAAAGGATTAGGTGAGAAGTAACTATCCACATATCAACCAAGGATTTAAGTATCGTGACACGGGATGGTGCCGAAAACTTGCTGGCACAATACGACACGGTGTGTGCCATGCCGATATGTGCCAGTCACAAAAAATACATATGTGCCAACATATAATGGCATGAAATATGTATTTTCTTTAGCAACAAAATATTCTAGCTTATTATATATTTTTATCAAATCTTTTGAACTTTATTTAGAAAAGTACTTACTAATTTTTTTAAAAAAGAGAGTTTTGAGTTGTGTCATCGGCACGGGTTGTATCGTGCCGATATCTTGTTGGTACAATACGGCAAGGTAAATACGGCCTGTGTCGATGGGCACTTAAATCCTTGATATCAACCAGTGTATCCAACATTTAAAACGAGTTACAAAATTTAGTAGTGAAAAAGTAAATGTATTTGGTGAGAAGCAACTTCGGTGTGAATATACTAGTTTTAGTAAGAGTATAAATCAAAAGCTTTTGTCTTTAGTTTTAGTTGAGTATTAACCGAAAGCTCTTGTGTATTGGCATGATTAACTAAGTTCTGCCATGTCAGCCTATAAATCACACTACACTTTTCAGTAAAGAAGAGATAAGAACAAACATCAATAATCATAAGAATTTCATGCCTCCCACATGCTACCGCACAGAAAACCCCATCCCATACACAAACATGTTCCCATAATTCTCAACATTCTTTCTAAAAATTGATACCTAACAAAACAAAATTTGTCGAAATCAATTCATATATGAATAGAAACAGAGAACAAACCTTATATGCAATAATATGAGCGAGTGGAAGCCCTTGATTACCATTCTGTGCGAAAAGAGAGAAGTCACCCACAAGATCTAAAAGCTTATGGCGACAAGGTTCGTCATGAAAGCGAAGAGGGGGATTTAGCCAACCACCAGTTATACTGCAGGTTTAGACAAAGGTAAATTAGATGCCTTCAACAAATCTTATCACTGAAACAGTTCATAGTACATAAAACTAAGCAAATTATAACACTAAGAGAGCATAATAACGCTCTTGTAGGCGATCAAGTACAGAATGAATGTTTTAATTCATTTTGAAATAACACGGGCAAAGAAAACCAAGGCTCTCTGTCAATGCTAAAACCCATTGGTTATACAAAATTCTAGCAAGTTTTTTTTTCTTTTTGAGAGAGAGAACAAGTTACTCACTTTGTTCATTTATTTTAGAAATGAACTCAGCTAGAAATATGAAGCAACTAGGCTTCGAACTTGGGAGTTTAGGCATCAATCATCAAGCCCTTAGCCAACTATGCTAGGTACAGTCGATTTAAAAAAAAAGAAAGAAAGAAAGAAAGAAATAGCCAGCAAGAGTTGAACAGAAAATGGAATCATGTCACGAAAAGAAATAGTTTATGAATGAATCCTCCTGTTGAAGTTGCTGTAGGTCCCTATGTTTAACCTTGCGATGAACATTGCATGGTTTCAGAAGAATTCTCTTGAGAAAGGTTCCGATATATTTCAAAATCACTTGGCATAAGCAGGATTTAGTTGTAAGAATTATGAACAATGACAACATTCACAAGAAGAAAAAGAAGCAAAACGAGGAGACGACAGTGAATTGGTGTACAAGCTCATGAATTTTCTCTGCTTACTGTCCGTTTTCTTTCTGCTGTACAGAAGTAATCATCTTTTTCTTATTCTTATAAATTAGAACAAAGTTGTTTGTATGTCAGTTGTCACTCTGACGTACTAAAGATAAGACCTTAGGCAATATGATTTTGTGTTAAGGCGAGTTTTTAGGAACATATGGACCATCTGCTATATTTTGCACCAGACAATTCTTCGTTTGCATCACAGCCTACAGAAATTTAGACATAAATCCCATTTATAATGAACATCAAAAGAAGCATAACAAATAAAAGTGACGAATTTAATAATTAAGAGCATAAAAAAGACAACAACAATCGGCATCTCACCTGCAAACAATAGCATTACTAGCTGATCCTCCTTTAATGAGCCCAGCACTGCGCATTTTTTCAACCTGAAAAAAACTTAAGGGTGTCAGCTCAAGACAAACGTGACAAAAGAATAAGCAAACAATAATCAACAACCATTAGCATAGTATATCTTCAGCAAACTGCCAAACAAACCAAGGAGCAAAAACTAAAATGAAAATGAAAACAAGAAAGATACTAGCAAGATAACTAAACTGAGAAATAAATAACAAGATAAAGAAGTGATATTTAGTACAAGCCAGACTTGGACTCGGCTTTGAAAAGATCTGATGACTCTAATAGACATGTTTAAAGAGCAGAAGGATAATCGATACCCTTATGCTCTTAATAATGTGGTTGGTTCTGCTTTCTGTCTTCATATTCATGAAATAGTTTGTAAATTGTAGTTGCTAAAATATTATCCTCCAGAGATTTCAAGAGAGTGAAATTCTCCACTTTGTCCTATATAACCTATAATTGGACTTAGATCTTTCAACATCTATGAAAAGATCAGAATATGAAACAAGATATAAGTCCAGATACCTTCAGCAAGACAAACATTGTAAGTACCAAGCACAAGTCTTGAATTAAAATGAAACTGTTCAAACAACTTAAAAAATTCCATACATCTCTCTATCTGCATCTAACAGAATCAGTTTATCTATGTTATGTCTATCTGCTTATCTGTTATATCAATATGTATATCTGCATTTACACCTATCAATATATGTGTGCATATTTGTGTGTCTTTATGCCAAGTTGCTAACATCATTAAATACCATAGAACAATGTTTGCATGAATCACGTCACAATGCAACCGATCACTGTACCTGTTCGGCCTGGCGAGGGCTTTTTAGATGGAGCCATTTGGCAGAGAGGGCGGAACGCAATAAATTGCATTCCGCATCCTTCCGCCCTTTCTACCATAGAAGCTCCCACAATGGAGCTTCTACAATAGAAACATTGGTTTTTTTTTTTCTTTTTTTTCTTTTGGAAGTTAATTTTGGGGACCAAAATAAAAAAAACTTTCAGTAGAAACTTTGGGTTTATTGTAATGTTGGTCCTCAATGTTTGCAAGTTTTTTTATTTTGGTCCCCAATTTATTTTTTAGAAGTTAATTTTGTTTGATTTGAAATTTATAAATTTTAATTTTAATTTTAATTTTAATTTTAAAGTTAAATTATATTTTGAAATAAGCTTTAAAATTCACAGTTACATTTTTTAATTCAAATTTTAAATTTAAATTTGATAGGTTCCAATTTGAAATATAAGTTTTAATTTTGAAGTTGAATTTAAAATTCATTTTGGACTCAAATTTTAAATTTAATTTTTTTTGGATTAGAATTTTAAATTTAAATTTTGTACTTAATTTTAAATTCAAATTTTAATTTTAATTTTGATTTTTCATTTTAAATTTCAAATACAAAACATGAATTTGAATTCAAATTTTAAATTCAATTTAGATTTAAAATTAAATTTTTGATTTTCAATTTAAATTTTAACTTGAAATTGTTATTAAAAAATAATTAATTGGATCACTAAATTAAATTCATATTTTTTAATACACTTTGTTCTAGTTTATAATAATTTAACAAAGCTTTTACCAAATAGCTTTCTATAATAAAAAATACTTTTAACAAAAACAGTCAAACATTCTACACCCTTTTTTTACAGCACCGCACCAATTTCTACATCACTACTCCCCGCAGCTAGGCCAAACAAGCCCACTGTGTAGTTACTGATTTTGGCAAACTAACATGCTAGATTCTTTATATTAATTCAGCCTTGAGTTTACTATTTTATTCAAAAATGACACAATTGAATCATATTTTATTATGAAACAACCTCCAGACAGCAATAGAAAACCTACAATGCATGCCAGTGGGTGGCCCCTTCATGTGGCACATCAACATAGTAAAGTGCCATGCCTTACATGGCAACCAATGATCACCATGCCCTGTGCTAAGGGCCTTACAACCCATCATTGAGTATTGTTTTTTATTTTGGCGTGCAAATATCAATGTACGTCACTATCAAAGAAAAAAAGGGAAGAAAGATTTAGCTAGCACAAGAAGGAGTGTCTCAGGACTACCAAGCTCATATAAAAAGAGACATTCACATGCAACAAGCAACAAACAGAAGCAATTGTAGAAGAAGTACCAATAACGGTCAGTTAAATGTTAATCTGAGTAGGATTGGATCATACCTCTTCATAAATACAAAAAGTTCTTGAGGAAGCTATTTCATTTGCATATATACAACTATCAAGGAAAGAAGAGAACCACTGGCAGCCAATCGCAGGAACCTGTCACATTATGCTCATTTGGCTTAATTTATTAGGATTTAGGAGAAATCAAAATATACATCGCATTACATAAGTAGAAAACAAAGGTTTGCCATGTACTTCACCACATTTTAGGGGGGAAAAGTGCTATAGGGAAAGATGAATATTTAGACAAAGAATGATGCCCTCTAACTAAAGATCATAAGCATACAATGAGAAAATTTCTAAACAAGTTGACGAACTTTTTTCTTTTCAAGAGAGTTGCAAATGCTTGGACATCGTGCCAGAACCCTAAAACTTTTCAAAAGTTCGAAATATAAATTAATAAACATTTGCCAAGCTCAATATGCATATTTAAAAGGGGAAGCTCAAGAGAATTAAAGATGAAAATGAAAGGTTAATGTACAGAATTTTAATAAAATGACGAATCTCACAATTGATACCATTGATTGTTGCAAAGAATTTTTAATTCACAATTTCTTATATGATGTATTTGATGATTTAAATTGATCTGACTAATGATGATAAACAAATGAGATGAAGGAAAACAGAAAGCACTAATAAGTGTATCAATTTGCATGGTAATTGCAATTTCATACTTCAGCAACTAAAAATAACACGATATTGTCAACCATTAATTACTAGTATAAAATATCACAAGTGAATAGAGGAATCTCGGAATTTTCAATCACCAATGTCCAGAAGGTTCTGTACTTGCAAAAAAAGTGAAAAATGTACCTTAGGGAAATCGATTCCGTAGGTGATGTGAATCTTTGAAGAAGGAAAGGCAACAATGAAAGAACCATCCCGCCAAAAATATACTGGCTCATGGAGTTCAGCTACTAGCTTATCCATATTATTACCATTAGAATCCTCAGCGGCGCATAAGCCAACATGCTCTATCGCCTCCACCCATTCTTTTGCCGATCCATCTAATAAAGGAGCCTGTACATTAACTAGAGATTCATATTAAGTATCAACGAAACAGGATATAGTTCCAAATCTGTACGTTTTCATACAATTCCATTTATAGGCAATGTTAAGAAACAATAAGGTAGATCTTTTTTCTACTATATGAAATGTGTTAAGAAAAACCTAGATAAAAAGTGGATTAACAGACTTGGCAAGAGTAAATCATAAATATCATAAGCAAATGACAAATCAACTCTGCAATATTTATCAAAAATGAGATCTTAATTACCCTATTTCATTCAAGCTACTTGAGTCTCACTTAATAATCTTAATTAATCAAAAAATTGGAGTAATCACTCAAACAATACTATTATCCTCAAAGTATACAAGAGATTATCCCCCTGTATTTGTAACCTCAAAGTATAGAGTGAGCCTAAGAGATTGTTTGATCTGATGTATTTCATCAGAATAGGAAAATTTAACGCCAAATACAACAAGGATGAAAGTTTCATATCAGAGTATAACTGAATATTCGGGGTCGATATTTGCAACATTGATGAGCCATTAAAGTACATGCAAAAATGTATAGATCTTCGCTAACCTTCTATTCATTTTGATTTCTGCAAATTTCTCCAAAATTTATTGATAAATTCTGGTAGAATTTCACAGCTTTCCATTGAAAAACTTATAGATTATTCCACAAAATAACTAAATATAAAGTGTCCTGTAAAAACTACCATTATCTGCTGCTCGGAGCATTCTAAATCAAAAACTTGACTAAAATTACATAGTAAAATCATTTTTTTTAAATTCAGGCGCCCTTTTCAAAATGCAACATAGTTCTACAGGCTACTCAATGCCTTTCGCTAGAATAGGATGCACAATACATAACTCACTAAATCTTCATGGGATATTCACTAGTTATGAAACAAAAACAGAACATGTTCGGATTGTGAAGTGGATAGCCACATAGGAAAATGTCTATTCTCAATACCATTAGATGTGGAAACATGAAATTAACATCAATAACCAACATGTTGATAGCAAATTTTTCAGGATGAGACAGTAATCTTTCGAGAAACAGACACGAACCTCATCGCCGCCCTCGATCTCGATCCTGCAATTGTCGACGCCCATCGCCTCGAGCGCCGAGAGGAGGTGCTCCACGGTACGCACCCGCACGCCGCCGCGGCACAGCGCGGTGCAGAGCGATGAGTCCACAGCGTGCTCCACCGCCGCGGGGATCCTCGCCCGCGCGGAGGCCCCAGCGACGAAGTACCGCCCCTCTCCGGCCATCGCCGGGAGGAGCCGGGCGGTAACGCCATCGCCGGAGTGGAGCCCCGTCCCCGACACGGCGATCGACGAGGCTAGGGTTTGTTGGAGCTTCCCCGTCTAAGAAATTGGAGAGAGAGAGAATGAGAGAGATGAGTGGTGATGTGAGAGAGAGAGGGGTTCTTATACTAACCGGGATCCATGAGAGGGCGCGAGAGCCGGGAACGGAGAGGGATTTAAGGGTTTGAACACATGTGGAGAGGGAGCGGCGGAGGCGCATGATGGTACTCAAAAGAGGGTTTTAGATTTTCATCTTCTAAGTTCTAACTAATGTTGATGTGGCAATTATTGGCTGGGCCTCTCTTGTTCCTGAGGTGATAGCGGTACAATTAAAGTGTGAATATGCGGCATATGAGAATCAACGGCTTCATTTTTAAAAGAAGATATTTTCAACTTAGATTATTTGTTAGTGCAGAAAAAGATACATATATTTTATTTTGAAAAAATACTTTTTGTACACCCCAAGTGGGGTGTACATTATACATCCTAGTCATTCAAGAGTGAGGTGAATTTCACCGGTTATTTCGAAGTGACCGATAGATTAGTCTTCACCCTTGGATGGGGTAGAATGTGTGATGGACGTACAAGTAGCATTGCCCTTTATTTTGTCCTAACGATTCTTTCGGCACATATTATTACTCGCATCGAATATTAATTTTTTTATATTTACTGTTACATCAATTAGAATTTTTTTATATAAGCAATAATTTACAAACAAAATATAGAAGAATTTAGGTCTCGGAAGGAAATGTGTATCTAATCAAAAAATTTATTGCTATTCCAAGTAGGAAAAAATTTATGGCGATTGATCGTGGTTACATGATTCAGATAACTAGGTGGACACAGATGACTCAAGTAGATGAAGATTTAGACAAAATTTCATTTTATAGTTTTAATTCTTTAATTCTTTACGAAATTGAAAAGAAGCATTACAATAATTCTAACATTTTTTGAAAATTAAATTTGGTTTTATTTGAATTAAATATGTTTTTTCTTATAATTATTATTTTTTTATATTTCTTAGATGTTGTGGGTAGAATTACTACCATAAGTGAGATTACTCAAAAATATATTGGGCAAGATCTTATTTTGATAAGAAATTTAGAGATCCAGAATTCAGAGTGGGCAATTTCTCATTTTAAAATATTTTACTTAAAAGTAATTAAAATACCTGTATTCAATTAAAGATTTTTATTTTATAGTAAAAATATTCTATTCGTGGTGTTATGGGATCAATTTGCTACCTCTTTTGATGAAAATCACATTTCAGCAGCCGGAGCTAATAATCGAGTTGTAATAATTTTTACTGGAATGATTGTTAGAACATTTCGAGATTGACATCTTAAATAGATTGATCTGAATTTTGATGCTACAATAGAATCACTTAGAACTTATAATCATTAACCGTTTTCCTCATATTGATCAAATATAGAGAATATAAATTTATCCACATGCTCAGCATCAAAATTATATTTTAACCTTGACATTTCAGAAGTTACGGAATATCTAAATAGGTTCTTCAATAGATCATACAACTTTTTTTTTGAGAGAAAGGTAGCATGCTACCCGCTTCGTTTATTTTTGAAATAAACTTAGCTGGAAATGTGAAGCAACTAGGCTTCGAACTCGGGTCTCGGATATCAACCACTAAAACCCTTTTGCCACTTGCGCCAGGGACGATTGATAGATCATACAACTTTTATTTTCTTCCCCCTTACTTATTATTCTATTTCTATTAATATACACATTATTATGTGTAGCTTATAACGCAGCGATAATTCAATTCACTGCATTATTTATGGTGAAGAAAAAACTATCTCTCTTCGAGAAGAGATGCAGATGAACAAAAAGTCTATTGCAGACTTAATAGCTCTTGACCTTACTAATATGGAAGTAAATATCTAATTATGATAAATCAAACTACTAGAATTACACACTATTCCATGTTGTTTTCAATATAAACTAATTTTTTCTTCTTCTCAAAAAATAGAATGAGAAGTTAAATGTGAAACTATAATTATTGAAATCGATATATCCTACGATTGATGGTACAAAGTATGCCACAATTGCAAAATAGTGATAAAAATATATGACCATATTTTCTGGTGTTTTCATTGTGATAATAACGAATAATTTCCTGTTCTATGGTAAATAATGCTTTCAGACTCTTCAAATATTTTAAATTATGTATTCCTTAGTTTACAATATTAAATTCCTTTATTGTATATGCTGTAAAAAATAGATATAAATTGAACACTATTGTGAATGATTAAAGTGGTATAGCAAGGTTTTAAGTATCCATCGGCACGGGCCGTATCTACCGTGCCGTACCGTGCCAACAAGACCGGCACGATACAGCTCTCGTGCCGTTGACACAGTTCAAAACCATTTTTTCTTAAAATTACTAAGTAATTTTCTTAATAAAGTTCAAAATATTTGATAAAGATACATAATAAGCAAATAAAAAATTTTGTTGCTAAAAAAATTAAATATTTTATGCCATTATGTGTCGGCACGCATGTATTTTTTGTGACCGGCACTCATCGGCACGGCTCGGCACGCACCGTGCCGTACCGTGCCGGCAAGTTTTCGGCACGATCCCATGCCACGGCACTTAAATCCTTGTGGTATAGTTAATTTTACTATATTTGAAAGATTGGCACAAGAGTTAATTCGAATCCCATCAAAAAATCTAGCAACAGCAATTAACTTTGATAAATTTCTCTACCTCCCGTGATTAAAGTAATTATTAATCAAAAATATTTTTTTTCATATTATAGTTGATACTCATAAATTTGGAACATGTCTTTCTTCTTTTAAAGTGTTAAAAATTTTTACGATAAACAATAATTTGAAAGAAAAAGCAGAGGATAGTAAAAAATTATTTATAAGTTCCATCCAATAAAAAATAAATTGAAACTGAGTTTTCAAGAGAAGCTCTCTCTCCTAATAAACAGCAAGTTGAAAGTGTGAAGCTTCTCAAGTTTTTTAAATACAACTTCAAACAATAATTTAGCAAGTCGGATAGGAGTGTGGATGTATATATATAAGAGATGGACACTAGTAATAATAACTGGACTTAAGCATTTCGGGCTGTAGTTTGAGTCCAACGATTACTAGTGTCCATGTCTTATATAAACCCAATCACAATTCCATCTACATCTGATGTGGAATAACTGAGAGCGTCACATCATGCAAAACTTCGGATATGAAAAGAAAACATTCTAGATATTATTTACTATAAACTCAGTTTCTGTTTAAAATATAAACTCCGCCTTTTATTTAAAAATAAATAAAACCTTATTTGTTATTCATATATAAAATTATTAATGTTAAATTATTTTGTTTGTAGAGCTCAAGACACATATGAAGACTTTGAAGAAATTAAATGAAGGCTTATTAATTTGTAATTTTAAAGATACTATATAGATAGTTTTTAATTTTAAAAATACTTATGTATATATAATATGCCAACAATATATATTTAATGCAAAATTAAATTATTTACGTTAAAAAAATATTTATATCCGCAAACGTATGGTTCATCACTTGCAAATTCGAAAATAGAGACATGTGCAATGTACGCCATGTTTTGTGTTAGATCTGGACCTCTTACCTCGTCCCACCCCGGAGCTGATTAAAAATGATTAATGTATAAGTAAAAAAATTATTTATTAAAATTTTAAGTATATTTGGAATATTTATTTAGAGAAATTTATAAAAGATCTGAAAAAAATAAATATTTTTTTGGAGAAGAAATATATAGTGCTAATTAAGTTTAGCGAACTAATCTATAGATAACGCAATCAACGAACAAGCATACAAGATTAGAAGTCTAATTATAAAAAAGATAGCATTATAGCAGAAACTTCAAAACTATGAATATTCAATCGAAGAAGATAATGATAGTTATATATAAACAAGCTTAAGGGGGAATATTAGATTATAAACTTATTTATTATTATGTATTATTTATTACTACTGTTGAAAGGATTGTAGCTAATGAAATTCCATCTTACGGCTGGCCCTCTTATGTATCATGTGTTGAATATATATATATATATATATATATATATATATATATATATATATATATATATATATATATATATATCATGTTAAATTATATAAAATAATCGTTATATTTTAAAAATTTTAATTATTAAATAACGGCATTTATATATTTTGTATTCAACATTATGAGCCGCTCTCACATTTCAAGGACAAAAATATGTAAGATTTTGTTTTAAAATCTGATTTTGGAATAAGAAAACATGTCTTGTGATTTTAGTAACATAAACAATCACTCCCTTTGTGTTAAGAAGGGTTCTTGTTAATTCCCATTTCGCGAATCGTATAGAATCGATTAAATCATACATAATATGCAAAAAAGATTGATCAAAGAAAGGGTTCTTCTTAATTCACATTTTCAGTTAGGTTTATTTTAAAAATAAATGAAGCGATAATATGTTATCTTTCTCTCAAAAAAAAAAAAAAAAATTTACTCAAATTTTATCTTAGTCAGGTTTTTTACGTGAAATTGTACTTAGCCTTTTAATTAGACAATTAATATTCTTAACTTTCAGAACACCTAACGGCGCCTTTCACCAAGGACGAAATAAAAAAAGCCACTTTCCAACTAAATGGGGATAAGGCCCCCGGCCCCGATGGCTTCAGTATGAGCTTCTACCAAAAGTTCTGGGAGGTGATCTCACCGGACATCTTGCGAATCTTCGACGATCTGTTTGCGGGCAACCTGAACACTGGCCCAATTGACTATTCCTACATCTGCCTCATCCCCAAATCTGAAGGGGCCAAAACGACAAACGACTTCCGCCCTATCTGTTTACTCAACTGTATCCAGAAGATCATCTCCAAAGTGCTGGCGAATAGACTGGAAGGGGTTATGCAAAACATAATCTCACCATCGCAGACGGCCTTCCTGAAAGGCCGGCTCATTCTGGACTCTTTCGTAACGGCCAGCGAACTAGTCAGCTGGTGCTCGAAGGTGCAAGCTGAGAGCGTCGGCATCAAGGCGGATTTCGAAAAGGCCTTCGACAAGGTGGACTGGAACTTCCTCAGAAGTTCACTAGTCTGGCTCGGAGCCAACTCAATTTGGTGCGATTGGATTGACCAATGCACCTCCAACGGAAAGATCTCGGTCCTGGTGAACGGGGTGCCATCGAAGTGGATCAAACTTAAGCGAGGCCTTAGACAAGGGGACCCGCTGTCCCCCTTTCTGTTCCTGATTGTAGCTGAAGGGCTCGCCAGGATGATGGGGAGAGCTATCAGAAAAAAGCTACTGAGAGGGGTTGGGCCATCGAATGATGCCAAAATTGCCATCATCCAATACGCGGACGACACCATCTTCTTCTGCGAGGCCAAGAAACGCCAACTCCGCCACCTGAGGTTCATTTGGCAGATCTTCGAATGGGCCTCTGGACTAAAGATAAACAGAAGCAAGTCGGAGTTGTTCTACATTGGCAGAAACAGAAGCAAAGGTTTGCGACTTGCTGAGATCCTGGATTGCAAACTGGGCTCTCTTCCGATCAAGTACCTCGGGCTTCCACTGACGAGGGGGCAAATCAGGAAAGACGACTGGAGAGGCATCATCTCCAAAGTCGAAAAGAGGATCGAAGGTTGGCAGGCCAAGCTCCTCTCCCAGGGGGGGCGACTAACCCTAGTCAACTCCGTGCTTTCAAACCTCCCCCTCTACTTCTTTTCTGTGTTTAAAGCACCCAAATGGGTCTTACGCCGCATTGACTCGCTGCGTAGGGCTTTCTTCTGGCGCGGCACCAGTGTCTCTCGCGGGAACCTATGCCTCGTCAATTGGAAGACGGTCTGTAGGCCCAAGAGAGACGGCGGCCTGGGGGTTCTGAATTTGGAACACCTAAACATCGCTCTGCTGACGAAGTGGTGGTGGCGTTTTTTCACCAATGGGTCGACCTCTTGGGGCCACCTGACTCAAAGGTTGTACTACACCCGAAGGCGACCCCTGTGGGAAGGAACCACCTTCAAACTGTTCTCCCAATGGTGGAGAAGCGTCCTAGGAACGAGAGACCTATTCCGTTGCAGCACCTCCCGTTCGGTCGGCAATGGACGTTGGACGAGCTTCTGGTCAGACATCTGGCTAGGGAACACCTCTCTCCGCTGCCTCTTCCCTCGCCTTTTCGGAGCGGCGCACTCCAAAGCATATCGGGTCTCTGATTGCTTTGGGCGCCGCGGGTGGAAGAGTAGAAGGACCCTGGCGGGCATTGCCCTTACCAACGCCCTGGACGGTGCCTCGATTCAACGCTTATCTGCCTACCTTTCTGAGGTCAGACTGACGAATCTAAAGGACACTTTCAAATGGCGTTGGTCAAATTCCGAAACCTTCTCGGTGCGATCCCTGTACCGCTTCCTGCAGGACACCGGCGTGCGTGTCAGAGGCTTTGAGAAGATCTGGTCTTGCAAGATCCCGCTGAAAGTCAAAGTCTTCGTCTCGGTCCTGCTCAGGCACCGGGTCCTTACAATGGATAGGATGCACAAGTGGGGATGGTCGGGGGACACCAGCTGCCTCTTCTGCTCTTGCACGATGGAATCCGCGGATCATCTTTTCGCCTCGTGCGAGGCTGTCCGCAACCTCTTGGTGCACCTGCTTCCCCACAACGGGGCTTCTCATCACTGCGCAGATGTCACCACGCTTTGGGCTCTGGGCGCCTCCAACGGGATTGCACGTGGGTTTGGCGACCTCACTGCCCTGGCGGCTGTCTGGTGGACCACTTGGTTGGAGCGTAACCACAGGAGATTTAGGGAGGTCTCCCGTTCTCTGGGGCAACTGTCCTCGGACGCTCGTGCTTTGTCCTTGTCTTGGACCGCTAACTGCCTTTAGGGCCGCTAACGGGCAACCGTGCGTTGTTTTTTTTTTTTTTTTTTTTTTTTTTTTTTTTACCGAGACCTAGCTGTCTTGACCCCTGTAGCCAAATTCATCTCTCCAATGAATGAAGCGGCAGCATGCTGCCTTTCCCTCAAAAAACTTTATGCAAAATTGCATGCAAGTCATCTCAAGGACTTAATTATATTGCATTATGAAATAGATCAATCAATTTTTATACTAACTAAATTAACCTTAGTTGATTGTATCTAAATTACTTTTTATAAAGGGAGTAAGGAGGCTAAATATAACAAAATCATTGTTAAATTTAAAAAAATTTCCACCTGATTAGAATGACTTAAACTAATTTAAATAATTAAGAATCAAGGGTATGTCAATTTGAAAAGTTAAAGTTCTACAGTAAACCAAAAAATAAAATGAAAGAAATGAAACAATCAAATATGGTTATAAAATCTCCAATTCGAAAGGAAAAAGAAATAACCCAAGTCAAAATGATCAAAAGTTAAATCTATATCTATCTTACGGACGTATAGTCCGGCCATCCCATAGAACACATCCCATAAATTTGATATATATAAACTATTACAAAAAGGAATAACTCAAAAACATAATGATTTGAGTTTGGTATTCGAGTTTTATTTGATTTTCATTTGCTAGGGATATCAAGCAAAAGAGATTGCTCAACTGTAGTGCACCGACTTTCGCTAAATAGCAAAATGTGACCAAATCATTCCGAATATGTTCAAAATGCTATTAAGAATGAGTTTGGAGTGTGTTGGTTCGAAACAAAAGTTTTTTCGGACCAAAATTGAGTTTGAAAGTAAGGTTGGGAAGATCAAAATCTGCAAATTTCAAATTTTTGAATGGTGTACCGGTACCCTAATCACGTACCTTAACTACATAGAAAGCTGAAAAATTCCAGCTCTGGGGTTTTTGGCTATTGAGGGGTGACGTATCAGAACCAGCCCTCGTGTACCGGTACCCAGTAGAAAGTAGAAAAACCAAGCTCTCGGATTGTTGATTTCATGTGCTAGCATACCGGAACCAGACCCTGGTACCGATACCCCAAACCCCGTACTGGTAGTCCAAGTTCCTGACAGCAAGTGCAGAGTTGGTGGAACCATGGTTAATGGTGAGTTTAGCTTGGGTTAAGGTGGCTTAAATTCTCTCCCCACCACAACAAACACACAGACACACACCCTCTTTTACATTTCCCAATTCTCTTTCTCTCTCTAGAGGCTTGGGAGAGGAAAATCCTAGCTTAGGATTTTAGAGGAGTTGATCTCTTGGAGGGCTAATAAGTGGAAGGAAGCTCCAAAGGAGACTTGAAAAGGAAGAGGAGTCATCTTCTCTACGTTTTGAAGCAAGAACAAGATGTAAGTCTTTTAGAGTTTTTGAAGTTTTGAGTTTTTATAGATTTAAAAGAGATAATATGATCTCTTATGTGATCTAATCCCATTTTTAGAAAATTTCTTGGAGTTTTGAGAGATCAAGCCATACTTTCTTCAAGAAGTGAACCAAGGTGGGGGATTCTACCGAAAGGGGTCTCTTTCCCATTTTTTCTTTACTTTTCAATTTAGAAGCATGATAGTAAGAATAGAATTGCAAAGAATTCATAGATATTAAATGATTAGGTCTTCGTCCTATGAAATGATTGTGTTAAAACCTAGTATAGGTTATTCTTGCATATGGCTAAGTAGTATTTGACTTAGGAAAAAATCTAGGTTAGGAGGTCAAGATGTGTGGCATAAAACTTAGGAGATAACTCTAGGTTAAATGAGTGGCATTAACTTAGGGAAAAATCAAAGGATGAATAATAGAGTTCTCAACATAGAGTTCATAAACTCTAGAGTTAAGAGTATTTTGGTCGAGATTGGTATGCTTATGGACAATTAGCGACCCTAGAGTCATGAACTTAGGATGAATGTGCAAACTTGAGCAAACAAAATAACTCCAACCTAAATGATGGTCGCGAGACATCATGGTTTTTCTAAAGTTAATAACCTAGGGTAAAAGGTGAAAGTAAAAGGCAAAAGCAAAAAAAATAAAATAATTATGGCACCTTCGGATTTGAAACTTGTATTTGGGAGTGTGAGAGGGATAGCCGTCTTCCCGGGCATGGGCCCTTTTAAGCGAGGTACTTTCGAATGGTATAATAAGAGCAACTAAAATGTAAGTGGCGCCTTTGGATTAAGACTCGTCATTTAGGAGTAGCGCGCATGCGGCTCCTAGGGTCGGAACCCATCGACAAGGTACTTCCAAAGGGCTAAAGAACTAAATGAAAATGTAAAGTGGCCGAGATGGCCAGGTTAGATATAACTCCTTTCATAGCGGTATAGTGGCCGAGTCATGGTATAGTAGTATACTATACGAGCATGATTAGTATAGTGATTATATATCATCTTACTACTTTTACTTCCACTGGACTAAGCAGTGTAGAACATGTTTCTCGGTGATTGAACACGCTTATAGAGGTGGTTTTTAGTTATCGTAGAGGTGGTTTAAACCGCCTCTACGAACTGTAGAGGCAATTATAATGACCGCCTCTAGACCGCCGGCGTAGAAGGCGCCGCTACATTGTAGAGGCGGTTTGGACGACCGCTGGGGTATACTAGAGGCGGTCCGCTAGTGGCGGTTTTGACCGGCGCACAAAAACTTTTTATTTAATTTTTTATATATTTTTTTTAATCTCATATTAATATAAAGGCGGTTTAAACCGCCTCTACGAATGTTGTACTATAGAGGCGGTTTGGAGTGTCTTTATCGATATTATTTTATAGAGTTGGTTTAAAAATCGTCTCTACTAAGGTTTGCACAATAGAGGTGGTTTAACCCGTCTCTATAGATGTTGGGACCAAAATGTGGCTTGCGCGTGATCGGCCCCTGGGTGACCCTCTAGAGGTGTCGAAGTGCGCCGCGTGCCAACAATCAAGCGATCGGGCCGATGAGGGATCCGCTCAGCCGGGTCCTCCTCTAGTAACTCCTCGCAACTGCAATGACCGGTGACTACCGAAACGGGTTCGCGGAGGTAGAGAGGGATCGCTGGTTTTGACTTAGATGAGTTGAACCAGTTTAAGAGATAAATTATGGCTGATGAGCCGATTGTAACATTGAAAGCATAAAGAATCACCAATAAAGACACGGCTGATTGACTGGTTTACATTCTAAAGGAAAAAAAGTTAAATAAAGACACAGCTGAGCCGGTTTGCACTCTAAATGCAAGAAATAAAGACAAGACCGAATGGTCGGTTTATACTTTATATTGATAAAGAAGGGGATACAAGTGGGAAAAAATGGATAGAAGAATTACAATTAAGCTTACTCCTAGTAGAGCAATAGAAAAAAAAAAGGAAAAAGAGTTAAGTTAACCTACTCTAAGATAAATAAAGAAGCTGGGGTGGTACTGGGCTTACGAGGTTGCCAGACCCCTATTCCTTCGATGGTTCGCTTATTTATACAGTTTTCGAACCAAGATTATTGGGCGCCGATTTGAATTTTAAATGGCCAGCGAAATTTGGGGAGAATCAGCGTGACGTTCTCAACGTCTTCCTTTTGAATTGACTATCCTTAATAGAATAGTAGTCGTTTTTCTGTCTAGGTTCATCCCCTTGTCATCGCGCCAAAGCGTGATCTTCAGCTACCTCTGAGGCTGGGTGTGGCTCATCGTTTTGGGTCAGTTGCAAGATTCACGCCCTAATCTCTCACTCTTTCCTTCCAAAATCTTTTCCTTCTCGGTTCTAGCAGTCAAAAAGCTATCCTGGACTTCCACCTTCCTCGTCGATTGACTAGGGCAGTATGGTTACGGCCAAAGCCGAACTTGGATGAGACGTTACTCCATTTGTCGGCTGTCCTCTCTTCAGCTGATACCCTCAGCCGACTGCGAATGTCACGTGCTATCTTTCGACTGAAACTGATCCGTGTCTGGACGTGGGACCTTCTTCGATTTCCCTTCTCTCTCATCGGCTGATGATTTCAACCGATGGTGCGTGCCATATGCTGCTTTCTCATGCAGCAAAAAATTTGGTCCAAGCAATGCCCCCTCGGCAATCGTCTGACACGCCGTTCGGGCAATTGTTGAAATCTTCGATTTGCACGAGCTTCGAAGCCTTTTAATCATCCTTTTCTGTTGCAGAATAGATACCCTTTCTCCTGGCTCTCCAATGGAGAGATTTGATCTCAACGGCCGATCTCACCTTCGTGCCTTTTGATCAAATCTTCTGCCGATCTTGCCTCATTTGCCTCGCGATTAAGGTTTGGTACCTTACTTTGCGTGATCGCTCGTTGCCCGTGCCGATCTGACGTCACCAAAACCATCAGACGACTCACCGCCGTTCGTAAATTGCGTCATCATTAATGCTACCGATTTCTTAGGGATGACGGTTCTTATTTCATCGGTTTGAAATATCCCACCATCCTTTTCTTGCGGGGCATGTCGTCTTTCTGGGGTTTAAATCTCCTCTTCTCCGGGGTTCCCTTGTCGCCTTTGCATCTTCTTCGTCCGTTGTTAAACCCCCGCTTCTCTTTTTTCTTGTCCCATGGCCTCTCGCAATACTCCGCTACCGTCTGTTCCTGCCGTTGATTTTCGGCTCTGTTGCCCTTCGACAAAAAATCCCCTATGCTTTCTCTATGGGCCCTCATTCGTAGCGAGTCCCTCTGAGGGAACTTTTCCATTCGTTACTGCTGATATTCCGCTACTAGCGGACAAGGTCTACCTTGGTGCCTAGGCTTCTGATAAATCTTTTGGAAGGAGCCTCCGCACCTGGCCTTCTGCCCCCGGTCCTTATGTTTATTGGCTCGACTGGGTCCTGGACGTCTATGGGGATCTCAGGAAAGAGATCGATATTTTCGACGCCATTCAGCTTTCCCGGAACACTTATCAGGCCGACCCGATGCTTCTGACGTTGGCTTTGTGTTTCTGGTCTTCAAGCTCCAACGTCTTTTTCTTCCGCTCGGGGCCTTTTACCCCAATGCTAATGGATGTGGCCGCCATCACCAACCTCCGTCCTCATGGTATTATTCTGTCCTCGGCCTTTTTAGCTGTCGGTGTGAAAGAGTTCGCCCCCACCTTGGACTCGAAGACGAATCTCTCGTATGGGAGGTTTGCAAAAATTTTTACCGGCCGTGAGGGGGAGCCGGTGTCAAAGGAAGAACACATTGCCTTTCTTTGGTATTGGCTCTGCTACAGTCTTTTCTGCACCCGATCCCAGAAGATGAATCGGGACTTTCTACCGATAGCCGTAGCGCTGGCCAATGGCCAGAAGCTCGCCCTTGCCCCCTTTTTTCTCACATTTCTATATCAAAAGCTGCTCGAGTCCATAAAATTTGCATCTCATAATGGCGATCATCTAACGATCAGTTCAGGGTGTGGCGTTCTGTGGTTCTTGCAGCTATGCCTCCAATGGTACTTTCCTTCGCTACTTTGCCGTGTTGGGCTTCCTCCTGTCTCCTCTGAGATTTCTGCATCTTTCGGCCGATCTTTTGGTTGCACCGCACTCTTCTCATCGGGTAGCTCATTTGATTTTTCTCACTACTTTTGGGTATTTTACTCTGAGGAAGATCAGCGATGGGCACTTTTCGCCGCTCGAAGCAATGACCCTTTTTGTTTCGAGAACGATTCGAGTACATTTGCCACCAAGCAGATCCGGCAGAACTCGCCGAGCATACCGCCGTATGGTACTTCTTTCTCGCTCCCCGGGACCTGCACCTCGGCCTTAAGAGCCGATCCAAACTACTGCCGAGCACTGAGGTTTACTCACCTCATTTCGAAGCCCCGCCAATTCGGGCTGATTCAAGCGCTTTCGGCCCCGGCTTCTTTTTTCTTCGATAACTCTTCCCATGGTCGTCCTCAAACCAAGGGAGTAACTAAAGTGGATCAGATTACTGCCATCAGGAATCGTCTCAAGCGACACTTCATCCTCGTGTCCTTTGAGACAGTTTTTGGAGGCCTATCTAACGACTTTTTCCAGCGCTCACGGAAGGACATTTGCGATACCTTGTTCAGTATCAACTTTGAGGAGATGATTGGCCGATTTGAATTCGACACTGACCCTTCATCCCATCCTGAAGGTAAACTTGTTATCCCTTTTCTGAATTTTCTTAGTCTCTTCTTACTAAAAAGAATTTTCTTCAGTCGGACCTTCCACTTCGGCTTCTGGACCAGTCGTGGCGGGGAGTACAAGCCCTCTCCGAGTTCCTCTGGTACGCTTTCTTTCTTTGCTCTAGGTTTTCATAGTTTGGAACTCGACTAAACCAGTTCATGATTTCTAGCTGCACGCCTAACTAGACGACAAGCTCGAAGCTCTCCTCCGGTTAGGCGCTCTGCCAGGCATACTCCAGCTGCCTCGCCTTCGACCGGAGGCAAACCGATAGCTGGGAGCTCTAGTCGAAGAACGTCGTCTGTCGGACAGTTGATGGGCAGATCGGCTACCTTGGAGCTGACGACAACTCCCTCGCATCTTTTTTCTGAAAATAAGGCTTTCCCTTATGAAGAACCTCTTTAGGTATTTTTATTCTGCTCCTTTATCTTCTAACCGTTTTCCATGCATTCGGTTAGCCTATGTTTCTTTTCCTCTTGCAGTTGCTCCAACGTTCGGCCAAGCGTCCAACCGAGCTAGCCGCTACTCTACCGCAGCCGGCCAAAATTAGCCGCTGAGGCATTCCTGCACCTGTTTCGATTGAAACATCCCCTCGACCAGGTCCCCTACTACCTCCCGACAAGCTACCCCCATCGTGCCACTTCCGGCGACGGGGCCTGGTTCCCCACCGGGCATTCCTTTGGCCTTACCTATTGGAGCGACCCCAGAAGCCCAAGAGCCGGTGGCGGCTGAAGAGGTGTGCAAAAACATGGAGGTGGAAGGTAAAGACTAAGAGAAGGGCTACGAGGAAGAAGAAGAAGAAGAAGAAGAAGAAAAGAAAAGAGGATACAACTCTAGAGAAGAAGTGGGACTCGCCGTGAGTTCCCCGGCATCTGACCCTGCCGCCGAACCTTCGCCGGTTGGCCATGAGACGTCTTCGTGGGCTGCCTTGGACCTTCCTTCGTGCTCAGCTTTTCAATACCCAGAAAACGCATCATCCCCTCTATCGGAGCTCCTTGCTCTCAGCCCTTCTTCGGATGATGGAGAGGTCGTGCCTTCTAGGGTGAAGGACCCCATTCAGCCTGTCCGAGAGGCTTTTGATCTCTATTTAGGGGGCCTCCAAACACTTCTTCAGTCCCCTGAGAGGCTTCATCGGCTCAGGGAATTCCTCTATTTTCTTACTGTCACGCCCCGGGGTCGAGACCGCGACCCGTGCTCGCCAACAGATCCGTCACCCTTGTGGAAAATCCCGTATAGGCGAAGCGTCTAACCTGCAAAAGATAATCCTACAACTATATAGATATCAAAGCGAGAAATAATTGCTGAAATAAAATCCAAACCACTGTACAACTAGAATAAAGTACAAGATCCATCTCCCAAATATAATAATATAAAATCTGATCCACAGGAAAAGTACAAATAAAAATCCTCATATATATCATCTATGAATCCAAAAAGAGAGGTAAACTAAAACAATAATATATCAGTGTACAGTAAAATCCCACAATCTGGAATGGTACATCTATCTCACCATCAGGGAGGTAAACTAAAACAATGAACTATACTAATAGGGATCTACCTCGTGACTCCCTGTCCTCGGTCTGTCATGTCCGCTAGAGTAGGAACGGAGGAAAAATTCTCGGCAAACCTGTCACCGACAGAGGATGTGAGAACTACATCCTACAGTAGTTTTCAGTGGGTACCGTCTCCAAGACCAATGGTTTGCCAACTAAGTCTACTAGAGACATAAGATAATAAAAAAATTGTAATAATAAAAAGATGAGCTGAAAAGATATCTACAGCTATCATGTCTCTATCTACAATGCTCAATAGGTGATACAGATGAAAATGATGCATCGACTCTAACCCAGTATACTCAACCAATCCAATCACACCGACTGCCACATAGGGTCCAGTCAAATCTGCGCCCACCTACTACCATTACATCCACAGAGGATTGGACTTACGTAGGATGTCCCACACGGACTGCGTCGACAAGTTGCGAAAGATAAGTAACAAGTCTAGCTCTGGAGCGGCACTCGAGGGGAGCGACCCCACCGACGAAAGTTTTCACGCATCTCTCTGTCGAGCTCAATATGGCTCATGCAGGATATAGTCCAAAACCACGATCAATCAGATCGACAATGTCCAACTCACAACACTAACCACTAGCCAGAGGTACTCAACAGCCGGAACCACCATCAACCCAACGGCTCCCAAAACAGGATATCAAACTCACCACACTAAAACTCACTAGCTGGAAATACTCAACAACCGACGACAACGAAGAGTCCAAAAATTTCAAAAAACTAGTACCTATAATCCAAATCAAACAAAACAGGCGTTAGGCATAGCCTTTCGTTGTTCTCAACCCGAGGAAGAAAACATCCCTTAAAATCTAGATCGCCCGAGCCCTCACGGGCGAGAAAGTTTAGAGGAAAAGATGATGTTTATTACTGAAAACTATTTCACTCGAACCCACTCGGAGTGAGGACTAAAAGTAGTTCCTTTTTCTAAAACCATCTTGATTTAAGAAAATCCATTTTAATGAATTTTTGCTCTTTTAGAAAAATCAGTTAAAAAATAAATTTTATTCCCTAACCCTGAAGGGCTAATGCCTTCGCCCAATCAAACAAGAACAGACTCCGGCGACCCTTTGACATTTGGAAGGAAAATATTGGTTTACTGAAATCATGTGCGTCCAAAAAGATTCTGTGTTCAAGGTCCTACTAGCACAAGCATACTACTGCCACGAACACAGTGACGACAAATAGATCGGAGAAAATTCGACGACCTGGGACCACCGTTTACCTAAATGGCTCCCGACACTAGTACAAGACTAGCCATAGCTACCAGACTCCACTCGGCCCCCAAGCACGAATGCAACATGCATTCTACACTAAAAGAAATCCCAACCACTCGGCCAGCTACTCGGGCGAGGAAAACACTATATCCAAGGAGTAAGGATGTAAAGTGTGGATGTCTAAAGTATAAAAGAACTTAGCCCAAGTGAGGGTTCTCTACTAGTATGGTTTACACATGCAAACATATGGCGGGGTGCTAGGTCAAAGTTCTAATAATTCATTAAACATGTACATTTAATATGCATGCTTACTAACAAATAGAGTTAGAAAACTGTCCGCCGATTTTGGAGACCAAATCAACCCACCTGAAACTTGACGATCCGCTGCCCGATCTAGTTGAAATTTGACGTGTAGAATCCCCAGCCTCTCAAGAGTCCAAAGCCATGAAAATCATCCGAATCCGCTACTCGGATTGCGCGCAATCACCGAAACAATGCACGCTACGCGGTTCAATTTCAAAATTTCAGCAAGTATAACAATGTTAAATAAAATACACCCATAGCATTAAACACCTCAAATTAAAGCTTCCAGCAACAAAAATAAAGTGTCCTCAATCATATGAACATCTCCATATCTCCAAAAATTCATCATTAATTTTTCTTAATAATCAAATTAAACAAAAGGTGTAATGCTGTCCAAGAACACATTGAAATTTCAGCACCAACTTCCAAAAATTATAGAGATCAATTCATAAAGAATTTTAAACTGAAATCAAAAGGAGAAATGTTCAACTTGATCTTAAGAAGATGTCCAAATTTTAAAATCTCGAAATTAACCAAGAATTACACCAAATTATGCATCCCCAAAGTCGAAATATCAAAATAATACTCAAACTGAAATCTGTTGTAAACCTTAATACAGGGGTTGAAAGATTGTTAGAGTTACCTAGGCAAACAAACTCCAAATTCAACAAGCAAGGTATCAATGGATTCCTCTTTGAGAGTATATGCAAATCGAGCTAAAGAACACCAAAATCCATGCACGGATCACTAAGAAATTACATAATTACTTTAGACTATCCAAAACTCAATCTTAACAATCCAATACTTCTGCCGAGCTTGGGAGCTGGCCCTCCTACTCTGCCGGGCCACTGCGGCCCCTGTCCGGTCGTGCTCTGGGAGGCGACCGCGGCTGTGCTCCTGCCCACGGGAGCCCTCCTGGCCGACGTGGCCCCTTTCTTGACCTTGGAGGTGGGCAGGCGGCTTGGCGGACCTGCGAGGGTGCCGCCCGAGGAAACGGCTGCCCCGTCGCGTGCTCATCCTAACCTGTCGCCACCCCCCAGCCTTCTGCCTTCGGTGGGGGACCACGACTTGGGTAACCCCTGCTTGGGTGACCCCCACTTGGGCGACCCCCTCTGCCCTTCCCGCTCCTTCAGGAGAAGCCCGAGGCTCGCTAAAAGGGCAGGGACGCAAGCTTTGGCCCTCGCAATGGCCCGAAAATCAGCTCTCCTGGGCGGGGGCGATCCCCATCGCACCCCTGTCCCCCTCCTTGACGGCCCGTCCAGCAACGACAACGCCGGCGGTTTTTCGGACCGTATGAAGACCATCCGCAAGTGTGCCAAGCTAGGCATTCAGCTGACCGACGAGTACGCAGCTTCGCTCCTTGATTTCGCCGGCCCGGTGTTCTAGCCACCAGGTGGATTTGGCGTTGTTCTGCGCTTTGGTGTATCTTTCTCGTTATGTTACAAGTCTGCTCATGGAATGTCAGGGGTCTTAATGATTTAACCAAGCGTGGGCTTGTTAAATCAGTTGTTAAGGGTCTAAGAGAGTCTGTACTTTGCTTCCAAGAAACCAAGCTGAGCATGATCTCACGCTCCTTCCTTATTTCCTTCGCCGGCCCAGGCTTTGACATGTGCCAATTCATCCCCTCCTCCGGGGCTTTGGGCGGTATCGCTACCTGCTGGAACTCCAAGTTCTTCCTCTGCTCTGATGTGATTGTGCGTGACCACTCTCTCACGTTGCGCTTGAAGTGTGTCCGTAGCGGCATCTCCTTCTATCTAACGAACGTCTACGGGCCACCAACTTGGGACGGTAAGACCGCCTTCTGTCAGGAGCTGGCTGCGCTCAAGTCTGCCTGCCTTGGGCCCTGGGCCTTGTGTGGGGATTTCAACCTCACGCAGTCCTCCACCGAAAGGTGTGGAAGTAAATGGTGTAACCGCCTAATGGTCATGTTCTCCAAATTGATCAACGATCTGGATTTGATGGATCTTCCTCTGCTCAACCAAAGGTTCACGTGGTCCAATATGCAGAACCCTCCCACCTTAGCCAAACTCGACTGCTTCTTGATCTCAACAGACTGGGACCTTGCCTTCCTACTCTCCTCGGTCTCGGCGCTCCCCAGAATCACCTCGGACCACTCCCCGCTCCTCCTTAGCACGCAAAGGATCCCCGCCCCTATTTTCTTTAGATTCGAAAAAGTCTGGTTCACCAGGAACGACTTCGTTTCGCTTGTGCCGACCTGGTGGAAAGAAATTGATACCAGACTTGGGAGGCAAGGAAGCATCCTCACCTTCAATGCTAAACTTCGTCACTGCCGAAAGCGGATCAAAGAGTGGCGCTCCTCCTGCTTCCACAGCATCTCCAACGCTAAGCGAGCAACTGCGGAGGAGATCCAAAGGCCGGACTCTCTGGAGGAACACCGATGTTTGACCACCAGCGAGCTTGAAACAAGAGCTGGCCTCAAGACTCAACTGAAGGGTATCATAAGCGAGGAGGAGATCCTTTGGAAGACCAGAGCGAAGCAACACTGGCTCAAAGAGGGGGACGGCAACACGAAATTCTTCCACGCCATGGCGAACGGCAGGCACAGGGCTAACCCAATCGGACTCATCGAGGATGACAGCCTAAGGCTGGAAAGGAAAAAGGATAAGGGCGACTATTTTTTTCATAAATTCAAGGGCTGTTTTGCGCCTGACAATCCTCCTTCTACTTCGTTTGGGGACTGGAGCGATCTCTTCCACGATAGCTCAGCGCTGAGTTCGGAGTCTCTCACATCCCCGTTCTCTCTAGAGGAAATAAAAACAGCAACATTCCAAATGAGCGGTGACAAAGCACCGGGCCCTAACGGCTTCAGTATGGACTTCTACCAGAAGTTCTGGGATGTAATCAAAGATGACCTTGTTAAAATATTCGACGATCTCTACAGCGGCTCGCTGAACACTGGCCCCATAGACTACACGCACATCTGCCTCGTACCCAAATCCGAAGGAGCCAAGTCGGCTAATGACTTTCGGCCCATCAGCCTCATCAACTGTATCCAGAAAATTATTTCCAAGGTCCTCACGAACAGACTTGTCAGCAAGCTGGACACGATCATCTCCCCAGCCCAGTCTGCGTTCGTCAAAGGCAGGTTCATCCTGGACTCTTTTGTTACAGCCAGTGAGTTAATTAGCTGGGGTGTGAGCAACCATATCGACTGCGTCGGAGTTAAAGCGGACTTTGAAAAAGCATTCGACCATGTCAACTGGGGATTCCTCAAACATATTCTCCGCTGTCTTGGCGCTTCTCAAAAATGGTATGGGTGGATTGACCAATGCATCTCGAACGGCAAGGTCGCCATCCTGGTCAATGGCACCCCTACGAAGTGGTTCAAAATGAAAAGAGGTCTCCGCCAAGGGGACCCGTTGTCGCCCTTTCTCTACCTTTTAGTGGCAGAGGGCCTGGCGCGCATGACCCATAGAGCCGTCCACAATAATCTACTCCACGGGGTTGGACCTGCGAGGGAAGCTAAAATCTCCCTTATTCAATTTGCTGACGATACGATCTTTTTCTGCGAGGCGAAAGTCAGGCAGATTCGCAATCTCCGCTTCCTGTGGCAGACCTTCGAGTGGACCTCTGGCCTTAAAATCAACAGGGCCAAGTCGGAACTGTTCTTTATGGGCAGCGGAAACCACAAAGGAGAAAGGCTAGCGGCGGCGCTGGACTGTAAACTGGGATCGCTACCCATCAAATATCTCGGTCTACCATTGCTGAAGGGTAGCACCTCGAAGAGCGATTGGCACCACATCATCAGCAGACTGGAACAGAGAATTGCGGGGTGGCAGGCTAAACTTCTCTCACAAGGTGGGAGGCTTATCTTGGTCAACTCTATACTCTCGAACCTCCCCCTTTGTTACTTCTCTGTCTTCAGAGCACCGGCCTGGGTCCTCAAAAGAATAGACTCACTCCGAAGAGCCTTCTTCTGGAAAGGCCGGAGCTCCTTATCTGGGGGCAGCTGCTTGATTAATTCGAAATCGGTCTGTAGAAGCAAAAGGGACGGGGGACTAGGTGTCTTGAACCTGGAAAGCATGAATACTGTTCTGCTAGCGAAATGGTGGTGGCGCTACTTCTCAGCGGATTTGTACCCCTGGGGAATCCTCGTCAAGAATCTCTACTACCGTCGAAGAAGACCCCTGAACGAGGGATCATCGTTCAAACCCTTCTCGCATTGGTGGAGAAGTGTGCTCGGAACGAGGGAGCTCTTCAAGTGCGGCACGACGCGCACGGTGGGGGACGGAGAACTGACTGGGTTCTGGTCAGATATCTGGATTGGGAGCTCGAGCCTTTCGACCCAATTCCCTCGCATCTTCGATCTGGTCTCCAACAAGAGTCTCCGGGTTAAAGACTGCTCAGAGCAGAGCGGTTGGAACTGGGCGAAAATCCTAGAGGGTCTGAGCCCAGACCTAGCAGAACTCGACGATCCAATTCGAAGACTGAAGTCGTTCACTCCTAACCTCCACCTCACGAACAGTAGAGATGCATTCCACTGGCGTTGGACAACATCCAGGCTTTTCTCTGTTAGATCCTTGTACCGCTTCATACAAGATAGCAGGGTAATCGACCACTGCTTCGACAAGCTTTGGAGGATTAAGGCAACGTTGAAAGCTAAAATCTTCGTTTGGTTAGTTCTCAGAAGGAGGGTCCTCACTCGAGACATCCTTTACAGAAGGAACTGGAACGGGCCCACCTGCTGCGACTTCTGCCTAGGAAACGAGGAAACTGCAAACCACCTATTTGTCTTCTGTGTCTTAGCACGAGCGCTGCTGGAGACATTGCTGCCAAACCATTCGGATATCTGCAGCAGCTCAACCGTTGACTGCCTGTGGGAGGGGCTCGCCCTTTTGAAAGGGGGTGCGGGCAAAAGAGCCCTAACCACTATCGCAGCCACGTGGTGGTCCATCTGGCTCAAAAAAAATAGTAGGACTTTCGAATCTAAGAAGCGCGCTAGACGGGAGATCCTCGCCGACATTAGAATCTACCGATCCCACTGGTCCAGATTCTGTACCTAGTTTTTTTTTTTTTTTTTTTTTTTTTGTTCGGACCCGGCCGCCATTAGTGGCTTTCGGCTGCCCTCCCCCCTGCTAAATTCAATCTATCTTGAATGAAGCGGCAGCATGCTGCCTTTCTCTCAAAAAAAAAAAAAAAAAGCAATCCAATACTTAAACCAGAACACAAGAGTTCCAAAGATGATAATTAAACCCAATAAAAACTCAGATTTAGGGGGAATGATACATACCAATGTTGTAGATATTCGAGTTCTGGCAATATTTCCGCAAATTCTTTCAGAATTTCATCCTACTGTCCAGAAAAGCCAAAACATTGAGGACTGTCCATAATTTCAGGCTGAAACAAAGGGTCCCAAAGATGGGATAAAAACTCTGAGAAATATCTTGATCCACGAAGAGAGTTGGATACCAAAGTTGTAGGACTACCTCTTGTGAAGACGTAGAACCAAAAATCAGGTAAAAACTCCAAGAAATGAGCCCTGGAGAATTTTTGCACTGAAATGCGACGGTAAAGCTCACAATCTGCAACAATGGTGAGGCTTGACTCATGGGGAAGATGATGCTCAAAAAGCCTCCTTGGATCCTTCTCTTATTGAAGAAGATGAGGTGGAAGTGAGGTGGGAGCTCTGAGGCAAGTTCTCCAAAAACCAAATGCCAAAAAGGATCCAAAAGAGGGAGGAAGAGCTCTTTAAACCAAGAAGAAGGAGAGAAAACACAAAACCAACTCCCTATTCTACTAACAGTGCCAGCCCAGCCCGCCAGGCCCTACCCAGCGACACGTCGCGGCCATTTGGGCCGCCACCGCAATCCGGATGGACAGCCCGGATCAAGCCACACGGCTTGATCCGGGTGGCTATGGCGCGACAAATGGGTGCGCGTAGCGTGTCCCACGTGGGGGACCGCGCACCGCAGCGCCCGCGTGCGCACACGGCCCTATGAGCGCGCGCTGCGTGGCGGCTGCCGACCAACCGCAGCCCGCCACGCGTCCACCCACGCGCTCGGTGGACCACACCGGCCCAACGACGTGTCGCCACGTGCCACCCTGCGGTCCATGGCTCCTCCATGCATCCTAAAATACTGTGAAACTTTCGGTTGCCCATTTTAGTGCGTCCAGACTCAGAAAAATATAACCAAATAGCCGATTTTCATCATTTTTTTTGTGCTGAATCCAAAGCCGACCTCTAATTTGTAAGAAACCACTTATTTTTCGATGAAGGTATCCGGATAGACAAACTCGATTCGTTTTTTACTTTGAGTTCAATTTTGGGGTCTGATTTGCGCGCAACCATCTCCATCACACAACATGGGCCTCCAGAAGCCGCTGATCATACCACAAAACCTTCGCGGAGATCCGGATCATCACACTTACATCCACTTCTTATTGCTCTTCTCTCTCCCTACGAGCAAGGCGTTACGTCTTCGCCTTAACTTCCCAGCCGGATCCACTCGCCTCCCATCAAGAGGCAGTCTTTTGAGAACTCGAGGTAGTTGGGGCCCACTTCAGTACGGTCGCGCACCATCGGGCGATGGCCTTAACCCACGTGGCCCTCCTGAGCGAATGCATGGAGCAATTGTTTGAGCTCCGCCGACACTCGACCGCAATCGAGAAAGAGATCGCCGAGATGGAGCTACGCCTCACTAGCTTGAAACAAGATCTGGCTGCCATTCAGGCGGCGATTGGTAAGGTCGAGGATCGCCTGCAGTCCGAGATCAGCCGTGATGCCACTTTTCATCATGAGCTCCGAGAGCTCCTAGGTCTGCATCCAGAGATAAAGCGACGGAGAAAAGCTGCCCATCAGTCGTAAGAGCTTATCGACGCCGAGTGGCAACAGCTTCAAGACCTAATGTTTAGCTAATTCGACATGCTCTTACTTTTTCGCATACTTTGCATTATTGTAACACTGACCTTTTAAACTTCCACTTTATTTTGTTTTTTTCGTATTCGGCTTTATTTTATTTTTTTTAGCCGTTAATATAACACTTTATCACAACTCTTCTAGACCCCTTTTCTTTATTTTCGGTCCCAACTGTGGCGGTGGCGACGACCTTTTTAGGCCAATTTTTCTTATTCTGGATGCAGCTTCAATGAGCCAGCTCCTCCGGCAGTCTGGACATCGGCCGAAACTAACATTGGTGGCTGAATTTCTTTCGTTTAATATATCCGCCCGTGTCCTCGATAACTTCCCTCGAGAATTTATCAAGGTTCAACCTTTTCTAATTAGCCGAATATAGGGATATCATATCCACACTCGCGGGACAATATAGTCTGTGAACAAGCCGTATAGCCGGCCTGGCTTTTGTGTTGGACTCATTCTTTTTCTGAGCGCATAGCCTAACTTTTACTATCGGGGCCATCCGCACCGTCGGCTGCACCAACTCCATGATTAGAGGAGACAAGTCGGCCCGATTCGCCTGGTGTTAGACCAAACTCACACTCGAGGCCTGCCCCCTAGCTTCACTATCCTCGGCGTTGGGTTGGATAACCGACGGAGGAAGCGGGGTAGGTAAGTCCCCAACGTCCTCCTACCTAGGGATAATATTCGGGCTCATTAGCTTGCATTCTGTTGGGAGAGGAGTCGTTGGTGGCTGCACTGCCCCTAGTGGTGACGCCATCATAAGGGGCGTAGCCTGCTCCGACGTCGTCGGCGCTGATAAGACCGATTGTATCAATACCGGTGGCGGCAGGATCGACGGAGACTCCTGCGGGTCTTCCCGGTCTGACTCGATTCGAGCCAAGAACCGCCCAAAACGAGCGAGACTTTTATCTATAGCAGGGGCGTCAGCGTCCCAGGCTCGGATTCGCCTCTCCAGAGACCTTATCATTTGGACCAATTGCCCATATATCTCTGATAGGAACGGCTCCGACTGTGTCGACTCCCCATACAGCTCTGAGAGCTATGGCATGCTTGCGGTAGGATTTAGGTAATAAATATCTAAGTGTCCCACAGGGCGTGCCAAGAAAGTTGTTGGGGCCAAAATGTGACTTGCGCGCGATCGGCCCCTGGGTGACCCTCCAAAGGTGTCGAAGTACGCCGCATGCCAACAATCAAGCGATCGGGTCGAGAAGGGATCCGCTCGAGCGGGTTCTCCTCTGGTAACTTCTCGCAACCGCAACGACCGGTGACTGCCGAAGCGGGTTTGCGGAGGTAGAAAGGGATCGCTGGTTTCGACTTAGATGAGTCGAACCGGTTTAAAAGATAAATGTATGACTGATGAGCCGATTGTAACTTTGAAAGCACAAAGAATTCTATTAAAGACACGGCTGATTGACCGGTTTATACTCTAAAAAGAAAAAAAGTAAATAAAGACACAGCTGAGCCGGTTTACACTTTAAATGTAAGAAATAAAGACACGATCGAATGCTCGGTTTACACTTTATATTAATAAAGAAGGTTATACAAGTGGAGAAAAGGGGATAGAAGGATTATAATTAAGCCTACTCCTAGAATAGCAATAAAAAAGAAGAAAAAAGAGTTAAGTTAACCTACTCCAAGATAAATGAAGAAGCTAGGGTGGTACCGAGCTTACGAGGTTGTCGGACCCCTATTCCTTCGATGGTTCGCTTATTTATACAGTTTTCGAACCAAGGCTATTGGGCGCTGATTTGAATTTTAATTGACCGACGTAATTTGGCGAGAATCAGCGTGACGTTCTCAACGGCTTCCTTTTGAATCGACTATCCTTAATAGAATAGTAGTCATTTTTCTGTCTAGATTCATTCCCTTGTCATCGTGCCAGAGCGTGATCTTCGGCGATCTCTGAGGGGGGGGTGTGGCTCGTTGTTTTGGGTCAGTTGCAAGATTCGCGCCCTAATCTCACACTCTTTCCTTCCAAAAAATTTTTCTTCTCGTTCTAGCAGCCGAAAAACAAACCTGGACTCCCACCTTCCTCGTCACTTGACTGGGGCAATCTAGTAACGGCCGAAGCCGACCTTGGATAAGAAGTTACTCTATTTTTTGGCTATCTTCTTGTCGGCTGATACCCTCAGCCGACTGCGAATGTCACATGTTGTGTTTCGACTGAAATCGGTTCGTATCTGGACGCATGCCCTTCTTCGGTTGCCCTTCTCTTTCTTCGGCTGATGATTTCGACCGATGGTGTGCACCAGATGCCGCTTTCTTATGCGGCGAAAAATTTGGTCCAAATAATAAATAAGCAAATTCTCATTACGAAGAGACGGTTTGAACTGCCTCTATGTGAAAAAATAGTATGAAAAATTATATTAAAATAATTATTTTGAACGACATTTATGCGCAAAACATTACAAAATTATTGACAATCATATCAAATTTAATATTTAATCTAAAACATACACTAACAATACAAGAAACAAAATAATTCTCAATTAGTAGTAGTAATTCTCTGTCAATAATTTATTGCATTAAATATAGTGCAGTATTGAAGAGGTGATTGTCTAAACCCCTTTCAACATGAATTCTTTATCCTCGCAGCAATACCCCAACAAGAGTTTGATAGGTTCGGATGTGGAAACTTTCCTAACACTTTGCCTTAAATTGTAATTTCAAAATGTTTACATAAAATATATTTTTATCCTTAAATAATAACTTATATATCCAACATATAAAATTTTTACAGTTCAAGAAGTCCAAAATAGCATTACTAAATTAAAAAATCAAAACACTTAGCAAGCCTATAGAGAAGATATACATAATTAATAGAGTGGTGTCATGAATTAGATGCGAGTTGCATTCAAATTTGATGTCTATAGTATCATATTCAATTTAAGATAAATTAAAGTGGTAGCAATTTGAGAAAACTTTTTTTTGTGGCATATATGAAAAAGTTTATTATATGTGTATTCTGGTCACAAAACAAATAAAAATAAATAAAAAATGCTTACTCGAAAGCCCAACAAATAAATTCACTGAGCAAGCATACCTTGTTGCTCTGCGATAGACTCTCGAGAAAATTTACTGCTCTTGCAGCATTCAAATTGAAAATAAAGAACCATCACACAAACGATCTTTTAATTTCACTCAAATCAAATTGATTGAAATAGACTATATATATATATATATAGAGAGAGAGAGAGAGAGAGAGAGAGAGAGAGAGAGGATGGGGGGGGGGGATCAATGAATATACACATTCTTAACTATCGTTTGGTACCTGGTACAACGGGGTGATAAGGGGGTTATCCTCCCTCTTTATACCCAAAAAGCCGGGATTGGGGGGGAGGGTGGGAGCTGTTCTAGGTAGAACAGCTTGTTCCACCTGTCTTTTTTTTTTTTTTTTTTTTTTTTTTTTTTTTTTTCAATTAAAAAATTTTAAATTATAAAATATTTAAATTTATAAAATTTAAAATTTATTTTTTTTTATTTTATAAATTTCAAAATTTTTAACTTACTTTTTAATAAATCTAAAAATTTAATTTTTTTATCTTTTAAAAAATTTATTAATTTTAAAATTTTTAAATTTATACAAGTTTTTTTTATAAAAGTTTTTAAATTTATACAAATTTAAAAATTAAAATTTTTTCTCCTACTTTTGTAATTTTTTGAGATAATTAAAATTAAAATTTTTAACTTTAGAAAATTTTTAAATTTTATACTTTTTAAAATTTTTAACTTTAATTTTTAATAAATTTACAAATTTATAAAATTTATAAATTTATACAAATTTTTAAATTTTAAATTTTAATTTTTAATAAATTTATACCAAATTTTTAAAATTTTAAAATTTATACCAATTTTTATATACAAAATTTTTATTTAAAATTAAAATTTTAATTCTCTTTATAATTCTTATTCCTCTTTAACTTACCAAACATAATTTTTCTTATCCCGATATAACTCTTATACTCAACCAAACACAAAATTATTTTAATTTCTACTTGTATCTAAATATATACCTATCCCGAAAATAACTAACAGTTTTAGAAATTAATGCAACCTTTTTCCTACCTAGTCATATGTTTCATTTCCTCGAGCTTCTTTTCGAAATTGCTAATATGAAAATTGCAAAAAAAGTTATAAACTAATAAATTGATTATCAAAGGATAAAAAAACCGAAAGAGATTTTTATTTTAGAATAATTACTAATATATAAAGGTGAAAAATAACTAACATATTAAAAATTTTATTGTAGTATTAGGACCGAGTACTTGAAAGCTGCTTTATCTTCTTTATCATAACCAACTAAGTTTTAAATTTTTAAACAAAAAATGTGTCAATTTATACTAAAAAAGTAGTAACTATTAATTAATTAATTGTATCTTTGGTTAAAGATTTTTAATAAAAACTTTATATCAAATAAAAGAGAAATTAACAAGAAAGGATTATGGAAAGATTTTTTTTTTTTTTTTTTTATTTTATTAACACTTTTCCAAATAGATTGCATAGAATAGTCACTTTTCTATTAATCCAATTAAGATATCCAAGATAGTGAAAAATAAATGATAATCACTAATTAATTATTATATATATATATATATATATATATATATATATATATATATATTAATAAAAAAAATATGGGTATATGGGTAAGCAGTAGGAATGTGACTACACCATCCCAAGAAAATACTAAGTGTACACTTATTTTTGGATATACATTGTATATTCCACCCATTCATCACTTTGAAATGATGAATAAAAAAACTTCCATTCTTAGATGGGTGAAGTGTAAAATCTACATTCAAAAATAAGTGTAGAGGTAGTATTGCTTCTCAATATATATATATATATATATATATATATATATATATATATATGGTTAATTGCATACATGTCCCTCCAAATATGTCGAATTGCAAATATATTCCTGTAAAATTCAACTTTTCATATTTATCCCTTCAAAAATTCAAAGTTCTTCAAATATGCTCCTCTGGTTAATCCCTGTTTGGAATCTGTTTATTTTTTAACAGATTTGATGTGAAATTATTTTTTTGCCCCTTTACAAATATATCCCTCCAAAAATAATACCATTATACTTGTTACAAATATATCCCTCCAAAGATATAATATGAAAAGGGTAAATATGTAAATTCATTTTTTAATCTAACCAAGGTTAAGCATTTAATCTAGGGTTAAATCAACTTTTCTAACAGAGATGGACGGTAGGGGCATATTTGAATAACGGTGGATTTTTGAAGGGATAAATATAACATGTATGCAATTAACCCATATATATATATATATATATATATATATATATATATATATATATATATAAAAGAGGATGTGGCGTGGGATGGCGGCCTGACGGCAGAGGGTCCGGCGCCCGACATGAGGACGAAGAGAGGGGAGTGCGGTGCGGCGGAGGTGGGTTGGCAGCGCTGGGTGGGGGGAGGGGAGCGCCCGGCCTCAGAGAGCTCGGTACCCAATGCGTGGAAGGAGGGGAGGGGTGCGGCGCGTGGGAAGGTTGGGTAGCCGGTGCGGCGCCGATGGGGGAGGCTGGCGGCAGAGGGTCTGCAAGGTGCCGGAATAGAGTTGCGAATACGGGGTGAGAGGGAGGCGTGAGGGCTTATCTTGAGAGAGGATGGGGAGATGATTCTCTACCTTGGAGATGAGGAGAGGTTTTCTGGCTTTTTTTTTTTTTTTTTTTTTTTTTTTTTTTTTTTTTTTTTTTTTTTTTTTGGTGTGTGGAGGTATCCTGTAGGGAAAAGAGGGAGAGTGGTTAGAAATCTTTTAGGAGAGAAATGAAAAAGTTTAGAATTTTGGAAGTTGAAAAAAAGATAATAATAATAATTTAATAGAGGCGAATTTTAAAAATTTTCACTAAATCGCTTCTATAATAAAGGCGGATTTTAAAAATCGTCTCTAAATCACCTCTATAATTATAATTGGAGACAATTGTTAGAATCGTCTCTTTACAACCATCTTTATAAGCATTTTTTTTATAGTTAATTATTCGTAATTCTCATATTTTTTTTGTGATCATGTTTATAAATTCAGATATCGCCGGCGAGGCACATGACAGAGGTAAGAGCCCGGCAGCTTAGAGATCTAGAGAGTCTAGCATTTTTATATATTTTTGGTATTTTGAAGTGAACTATATATGTGAGAAAAAAATATGAGAAATTATAATTATTATTTAAATACATGTTGAAAGAAAAATATAATTAATACTATATTACGTGGTTCACTCATGTACTTCACTTTTCGCTTATCATTAAACTGTTTGTTTAAATGAATAAAAGTTTTAGTTTAGTAATTTTATACTCTGATATTATACTCCATTTTATACTTGTATTATTGGAGATGAATATTTCAGTTCTTTCGGATATAAAGAGATTATACTCGATTAGCGAGATTTATTAGCGAGTCCGAACTATCCAAATTGGCAATCTCGAAACGTGACGCTCAATTATGCTACAGTAATAGTTTAGCCAAATAAGTTCTAAACTACATTCAAAGAAAAATATAAGCTTAGTGGCCCAATATTTGTTGAATACAAATATTAAAACTATTATTATTTGATAGCTTAAGTTTTGGAGAAAATTGTTGTTTCGCACTCCCTCGCATTTGGACTAGAAACTTTTTTTTGCTAGATTCAAGAAGCAAACTAAATTATTAAAAAATAAATAAATAATGCTAAGAGCCGGATAAAATTTGAACTCACAACCTTATGCTCATATACCATATTAAACAATAGAAAATAACTATTTTTGTCCAAACTTAACTTACTAGAGAACATTTTTATTTTTTTTTCCTTCTCTCTCGAGGCCTGGTTGCCTTGATCTTTGTTGCTAAATTCATTCTTACAATGAATGAAGCGGCAGCATACTGCCTTTTCCTAAAAAAAAAAAAAAAAAAAAAAAATTTACTAGAGAACATTAATGTTTCTAATATTTATATTCAACAATATCAATGCTACCAGCCTTGCTTATAGTATAAGCCAATTTAGCATGATTTATCGAGATCGTCTTAATTAATTACAACCAAGTTAATGCTTAATTTCTCCCTAGAGTAATTAATTGTACAGCTAATTAAGATGTTTGAGCAACAGTTTCTCTATCTTTTCAACCCAATTTTATCTTTATATGAAAAAAAGGACAACCGGTATAATAAATTTGTTATGACAAAAGCGGAAAAGATTAAAGAGAATCGAGAAAGAGAGAAGAAAAATAAAGCACACAATATTTACGTGGTTCGGCCACTGGCCTACGTCCACGGGTGAAGACGGAGCGGAGACTTCCATTATAATCAAAATGGTGTACAAAATATGACTCTCTCACAAAACCCTAATCCCAAAATACATCCATACTCATTTTCATCCGCCGCACTAAATCAATGGAATAATGGTATATTTATAATAGTGGCTAAATTCTAATACAACTAGGAATATGAATCCACTAAGATTAGGAATAATCTTAACAAGATTAGGCATAATCCAAACTTATCTTAATTGGATAAGCAAAACAGAATAGGACTAGAAACCTTCCAATTTTAGAATTCGAGACATATCTAACAAAATACATTATCGACCTTCCAAATCACTAAAAGTTATCTCATTTTCAGTCATAGGCACGATGAAATCAGATGCCATCTTTGCTTCGTCCCTGATTCTCACATTGAAGTAAGCGGGTTGTTTTGGATCCGGTAGGTTCGTGCTGTCATTGCTTAGCATCATAACTACATTCGACATGGTGGGTCGATCCGAGGCGTTCTCTTGGACACACATGAGTGCCACATGAATGCATCTCAACATCTCACATGCTTCGAATGTATTATCTAGTGTTTGATCTATGAGCTCAAACCATTTCCCTTCTTTCCAAAGCTCCCATGCCTGAGACAATTTTGTCACCAATGACGTAAAATTTTCTGATGCTTTAGGAAATTTAAGAGAACATCAATAATGATGAAATGATCTAAAATGTATAATAATTTCTGCAGTGAAACATTGAGAACGAAGTGCTCAAATCCTTTTTTACTTACATATCCGAGGAGGTTAAGATGATTCCCATATCGGTGGAAACCAGCATTTCGCTTTCCGCTTACGATTTCGAGCAGTAAGACGCCGAAGCTAAAGACGTCAGATTTGACCGAGAAAAGACCCTCAGAAGCATATTCGGGAGACATGTAACCACTGAAGCAAATTAATTTCAAAAATATGAACACAAGTAATAATATCCATAGCGATGGATGCGTAAATATGGCCAATCCATACTTACTAAGTGCCCACAACCCTATTTGTGTTTGCTTGAGTTTCATTGGAACCAAATATTCGAGCTAAGCCGAAATCAGATATCTTAGGGTTCATTTCGCAATCCAAGAGAATATTACTCGCCTTTAGATCTCTATGGATGATTCGCAGTCTAGAGTGCTTGTGAAGATAAAGAAGTCCTTGGGCTATCCCTTCAACGATAGTAAAGCGTTTTTGCCAGTCTAATAGTAATCCTCTTGTTTGATCTGAGACCAACACAGTAGCATATATAACATAGAATGCATGGAAAGAGAAGAAAAGAACAATGGAAGCAGAATGATAGATACGAACGAACCAAAGAGGAAGAAGTCCAAGCTTTTGTTCGGCATGTATTCATAGATTAGTATTTTCTCTTCACCTTGAATGCAGCAACCTAGCAGCTTTACGAGATTTCGATGCTGGAGTTTTGCTATAAGTTGAATCTCATTCTTGAATTCTCCTAGACCTTGACCTGAACGCGCGGAGAGTCTCTTCACTGCTATCTCAAGCCCATTTGATAATTGGCCCTGCAATAAGTCATAATACGTGCAAAAAGGTAAATGTATACACCTCCAAAGCCGGAGTTAATAGAAAAAAGGGTTAATTGCATACGGCTCCCTGCAAACATATCGAATAGCAGATATATTCCTACAAAGTTTAACTTTTTATATTTATCCCTTCAAAAGTCCTAAGTTATTCATATATATCCCTCCTTCAAAAGTCCTAAGTATTCATATATATCCCTCCGGTTTATTATCGTTAGTTTACTATTTATTTTTTAACAGATTATATGTGAAATGACAGTTTTGCCCTTTCAAAAATGTCCCTCCAAAAAATAATGCAGAAATATCTGGAAGAATAAAAAGATGAATTTATCTCACTAACTAACCAAGATTAAGTATTTAACCTATGGTTAACTAGATTTTTCTAACAGAGATAGACGGTAGGGATATATATGAATAACGTTGGATTTTTGAAGGGATAAATATAAAAAGTTGAACTTTGTAGGGATATATCTGCTATTCGATATGTTTGCATAGAGCCGTATGCAATTAACCCTAGAAAAAAAATATACTCTACACACTTTTTTAAAAAATTTATATACAGACATAATTAACTATCATTGGAATATAAAATATTATGCTTAATTATTTTAATTATAAGAAATATACATTAGCAAGCATTTATCAAAGTGAAATTCCAAGAAATTGCTTTCGAAGAGTGCTACTTCCATTCTTTTAGGAGACAAAAAAAAGATTACGCTTTAATTACCTTGTAGACAGCCCCAAAACCGCCCTCGCCAAGTTTATTTTCGACAGAAAAATTATTTGTGGAGTTTGCTACGGTATCGAAATCAAATAATGAAAATTCAGAGCCTCTTTCTTCACTTTTCCAAAGCTTAATAACTTCGTCAGTATCAATGCTTTGCAGCTTAGCCTTTTCTGGATAATGAAAAAGAGAAAGCCCTTGATTAAAAATATTTCTATTTGTAAGGACTTTATAGCACTTAATTTGAATTTACCTGCACGCCTTCTCCTTTTGATACACATAAGACACAAGAGGGAGCAAAAAAATAGCCCCATCAGGCATGTAGTTATAACGATAATGCGAAGCTTACTTTTTCTCCGTCCTGTGCATAAAAATAAATGTTCTTGATGAAATACTAAAATCAAGTGACCAACAAAATATTAATAGTACCAACAATCTATAGCGCAAGTGACAAAAAGCTAACAATTGGTATCTAGTATTGATGTTTCAAATTTAAAGTCTAATTATTTTATATTTTTTTTCTAATATTATTTTTTAAAAAAATAAATAAAATAAATAACATACTATCTTTTTTCTCATAATAATAATAATAATAATAATAATAATAATTATACATAAAATTTTTGGTGGGGTGAAGAGCAGCTTCAAAGACCAAAAAGCGTAGAAACTTAAACTGCAGCTACAGTAAAATATTACTGACAAAGAACTAGAAAACCAATTATATATATTTGTTAATATTTCATAACAATAATATTTAAACGATATTTCACCAATACTTAAAAAACAACTTTCCATGGCTACTTCTAATTCAATTCCTACTAATTGTTTTTGGTATTTTTACTATTCTACTAAAGAAGATGTGCTAGTCATTTTGAACTGATGGTTGTTGATATATATATATATATATATATATATATATATATATATATATCAAAATTGAAAAAAAAAAGAGAAAAGAAAAAAAATATAAAAATATATGAAAAAAATTAATTAAATGTTAATTGATTGATACTTGCGAAAGATGACACATAGTTAAGAAAGAAAAGAAATAAAAGAGTGAGCGAATAAAAAAAAAAAAAAGAAGAAAAGAAATAAAGAAATGGAGTAAATGATGATTTGATTGATATTACCTTAGATGACCCATCACCGAAAAAGGAAAAGAAAATAAAATATATTATTACCTTATATTTTGAAATCTTTTGAATTGTTTTTCAAAACAAAGAGGTCCTAAAATCACTATAAATTGAGCAAATGGATTCGAAGAAAAAAAAAAAGAAAAGAGGAGAGGGTTTAAAAAATAAGTAAATAAATAAATAAAATATAAAGGTGGATGCACGACAGTAACGGCGACAACGGCCGCGACGACGACGGTGACGGCGACGACGACCATGATGGCGACGACGACGACGACAGCGATGTGCGAGGAGGTCTCATGGCTTCTTCTTCCTTCTTCAACGGTGGTAACAATGATGCCCACAAAACTATCTCACCACCAAGATGACGGCGGGCGGGTGGGTATACGCGCACAAACTACACAGTGGCGACCTTTTTGTCGATCTGATTGTGCGGCCATCTTCGTGATAGGCTCGACCGATCAAATCCGGCATTGGATCGTTACTATGTCGTGCGTGCATATTCACTAAACACCCGTCTCCTCAAGAGGTGCGCCGAACAACGCGACGACGGTTCTCCGACCGATTTGATTGTGCGATCATCTTCGTGATAGGCTCGACACACAAATTCCTATTCCAAACCAAACTGTCTTTTTTGGTGCGATCGAACGACCATCTTCTAATAGGCTCGACACAATCAAACCAGACTTTAGATTATTATTATTATTATTTTGTACTGAGCAGCCATATTCGTGATAGGCTCGACACGGTCGAAACATGGCGATTCAAACCAAACCGTTCTTTTTGATGCGATCGAGCGGCCATCTTCGTGATAGGCCCAGCACGATCAAACCCGCTCAAAATAATAATAATAATAAAATAAAAAATAAAAATTATAAAAATAAATCAACTCGATCAAATCGCCATCTTCGTGATAGGCATCGATCAAGCCAATCGCCATCTTCGTGATAAGCACGACTCGACTCGATCAAATCGCCATCTTCATGATAGGCACCGATCGAGCCAACCTGTGACAACCCGCCTTCCCAGGGGGTCACCCATCCTAGAACTACTCTAGCTCTAGCACGCTTAACTCTCATAACCTCTTGGATCTTGCTACCATCCAAAATGCTATAGCCGGGTTAAGAGATTTAGTCCTATTATATCATTTATATATAGGACTAATCCAAATTCCGGGGGTGTCACATTCTTCCCCCCTTTAAGCCCTGACGTCCACGTCAGGCTCAAGCACACTCACAAGCACCAGGCGATGTGAGACTCATCTTGCTAGCCTTAGCCGACCTTGTGGGGAGCTGCACTCCACCCACAACGGTCATCATTAGCTGGGGAGCCTCGCTCTACCCGCTATATAACCCCGGCTCAGCCGAGACTCATCTCATATTTCCGGCTGGTGAATGACTCTGATACCAACTGTGACAACCCGCCTTCCCAGAGGGTCACCCATCCTAGAACTACTCTAGCTCTAGCACGCTTAACTCTCATAACCTCTTGGATCTTGCTACCATCCAAAATGCTATAGCCGGGTTAAGAGATTTAGTCCTATTATATCATTTATATATAGGACTAATCCAAATTCCGGGGGTGTCACACAACCGCCATCTTCGTGATAGGCACAGCTCGACTCGATCAAATCGCCATCTTCGTGATAGGCACCGATCGAGCCAATCGCCATCTTCGTAATAGGCACGGCTCGACTCGACCAAATCGCCATCTTCGTGATGGGCACCGATCGAGCCAATCGCCATCTTTGTGATAGGCACAGCTCGACTCGATCAAACTGCCATCTTCGTGATAGGCACCGATCGAGCCAATCGCCATCTTCGTGATAGGCACGGCTCGACTCGACCAACTCGCCATCTTCGTGATAGGTACCGATCGAGCCAACCGCCATCTTCATGATAGACTCGATTCGACTCAATTCGATTTAAACCGGATTACCAACTTAACCCTATGGACACAATTCAGAACGAATATGATCGAGATAAATAGTGAGCCAAACTATAAAGGATTCAACGTGAATTGAAATCGGTTCATCCAAAACAGAACCACATGAGGCCCATGCCGAGCCAAATCAAATTACAAACCGGTTCAAACTGAACGGAGCCACAGGAGATCCGAGTCAAGCCGAACCAAACTACAACCCGGTTGAACCCAAACCGAACCACATGAGGTTGGAGTCAAACCGAATGACAAGATGATTCTACTTAAACCAAGTCGTAAAGGATTCAACTTGAACTGAGGTCGGTTCTAACCCAAACTGAATCACAAGCTAGTTCGACTTAAATCGAACTATAAAGGATCCAATTCAAACTACAATCTAGTTCAACCCAAAGCAAACAACAAGTGGTTCGAGCTGAATCGAATCAAACCACAAGCTGATTCGACTTAAACTGAACCATAAAAGATTCAATTTGAACTACAAACCGGTTCAACCCAAACTGAACCGCGAGAGGACCAAGACAAGCCAAGCCAAATCATAAGCCGGTTCAACCTAAATCGAATCTGGGTGGAATCATATGAACCGGACCATGCACCAGCTCGACCCCAAATCAAAGTCAAAGGGTTTTGAGCCAAACTGCAAAGAGGGTGACTCAAACCAAACTCAAAGGCGTCTTAAATCAAACTACAAAGATTCAATCCAAACCAAATGCAATGGAGTTTCAAGTTCAAATGGATCTCGAACCAAACCATAAGGTTACGATCCAAACTAAACCGAACTACAGAAGGATCCAAGTTGAGCCGAACTATAAGGGCCCGACCCAAATCGAATTCAAAGGGTCTCAAACTAAGTTGTAGGGGTTCGACCTAAATCATGTCTCAAAGGGTTCTGAACCAAATAATAACGGTTCGATCCAAATCAAACTCAAAAGGGACAAACCGAGCGAAAGCCTAAGGCAGCTCAACCCAAATCAAATACAAAAGGTTCAAGCCAATCCAAATTGAACCCACCAATCCAAATTGAACCCAACCTGAACAAAGGTTCAAACCGAACTTCAAGGATGATCTAAAGCAAGCAAATCAGCTCCGCCTGAACTGAAACAAATCAAGAGTTCAAACCGAGCTGACTTCAAATGAATCGGCTGAGTCAACTTAATCGACTCACAAGTCAAATTTAAACGACCGAAAAGTTATTAAACTAAACTAAAGTCAAACGACCGAAAAGTCATTAAACTAAACCCAAATTCAAACGACTGAAAAGTCATTAAACTAAACCCAAATTCAAACGCCCGAAAAGTCACTAAACTAAACCCAAGTTCAAATGACCGAAAAATTATTAAACTAAACCCAAGTTCAAACGACCGAAAAGATATTAAACTAAACCCAAAATCAAACGACCAAAAAGTTACTAAACTAAACCCAAATTCAAACGACCGAAAAGTCATTAAACTAAACCCAAGTTCAAACGACCGAAAAGTCATTAAACTAAACCCAAATTCAAACGACCGAAAAGCTATTAAACTAAACCCAAGTTCAAACGACGGAAAAGTCATTAAACTAAACCCAAATTCAAACGACGGAAAAGTCATTAAACTAAACCTAAATTCAAATGACCGAAAAGTCATTAAACTAAACCCAAAGTCAAACGACCGAAAAGTCACTAAACTAAACCTAAATTCAAACGACTGAAAAGTCATTAAGCTAAATCCAAATTCAAATGACCGAAAAGTTACTAAACTAAATCTAAATTCAAATGACTGAAAAGTCACTAAACTAAACCCAAAGTCATTAAACTAAACCCAAAGTCAAACGACCGAAAAGTCACTAAACTAAACCCAAATTCAAACGACCGAAAAGTCACTAAACTAAACCGAAATTCAAACGACCGAAAAGTTATTAAACTAAACCCAAGTTCAAACGACCAGAAAGTCATTAAACTAAACCCAAATTCAAGCGACCGAAAAGTCATTAAACTAAACCCAAGTTCAAACGACCGAAAAGTCATTAAACTAAACCCAAATTCAAACAACCGAAAAGTCATTAAACTAAATCCAAATTCAAACGATCAAAAAATCATTAAACTAAATCCAAAGTCAGACGACCGAAAAGTCACTAAACTAAACAACCTAAACAACACAAATCATATCAAACTCAACCCTATTCGACTGCCACCCACTTTTGAAGGGCTACCAAATTTATAAATTGAGCGTTTCACTCATATACAGTGAGGGTATGCCCCTACTTCAGCCATGTACTTGAAAGTAATATCAATAAAAGTTCGTCTTTATATTACGGTATCTTCTTATTATCAACATTAAACTTGGTTTCTTAATCGAGGGTTCCTTAACACTAACAGTGTGGAATAATTAACAGCAGATTTTTGAGTCTGCTGGAAGCTATAAATCTATAAACCTGATTTCAAATATAAAAATCTAAACAAACTCAATCTGTATTATAAATGATCACTCATCGCGGGTCGATTCATTCGTGGCGGCAGACAATGGTTTTGATAAGAATGTAAAATGGACAGCTCGAGCAACATGAGTAGGTTTGAAATTAACTCTTTTTTTTTCATTTTAAGGTTTAGAGTATAAAAAAGAGGTTGATTTTTTCTTAATTCGTACTTATTAAACCCTCCTGCTCTGAAATAAATCTATATTTTAAAAAACACAAACTCCCTAAAAAATAATTTTAATATTTTATATTTAAAAAAATTTAAAAAAGCAATGCTTTTCTGTAGATCTATATAGCAGGGATCCAAAGAATAATATTTTTTTTGCATAGTGTTATCAATATTTATTTATTTATTTTTTTTATTTTTTTTTTTGAGATAAGTGGTTATAAAATGCACACTCTATGCAATGCATTACAGACCGTGGTATTCCTCAAATGAAAATGACATTAATAAATAATTGAGAGTACGGTTCCTCACTTTTAGTTGGAGTTTGCAGAGGGCCGGGAGGCGGCGGCGTGCTAGGCAGGTTCACCGGTGCAACGGAAAATAGGCTGACCGTTGGCTTCCCGTAGTAGAACAAATACACTTCATATCTCAAATAGCACCAGCCACCGAGAATTTGGCCGCCTTGCCGGCCGTGGAACAACTTCAGCGTCTCGTTGATGAGTCCCTGAAGGCACTGTCGGCACTCCGGGCCCGAGACGTGCGGAACGCACTGAGCCAACCCGTGTATCGTCGGAAAACCATTCGTGATACTCAGCTCGCCGGTCGCGAACAGCTTGACGGAGTTCAAACTCGACGCGGCCGCATCGGCGACGCCGCTCAGCAGAGTGCTCACCGCCTGGTTGATGAAGCTGTAGACTGTAGCGTCCTCGGCGTACTCCGGAAAAGTCGCGTTGTTGACGTTCCACAGGAAGAGCTGCTCCGAGTTTTCGAGGAAGGAGGTGGAGTTCCGGACGGAATACTTGAGCAGGCAGTAGTAGAACAAGATTTCGGCCGTTCTGTCGTGCGGGCAGGCCTGCAGGATGTCAGCGGAAGCTGTACCGAGGCAGGCGCGGCAGTCGGTGGCGTTGATGTCGCCGCGGCAGAGGGCGAAGCCGAACACTCGGTCGGCAGACTCGCCTGCGGCGGCGGCGGAGAAGCCGTCGGCGGCTGGGGCTGCGGCTGCGGAGGAGAGAGAAGGCAGAAGCTGGCGGAGGTTGGACTCGTAGGGGCTGCCGGCGGTGTAGTTATCGCCGGTGCTGTCGCAGATTTGGTAGAACGGCACATCGGCGACGCCGCGCCGCAAGAGGGAAAGGCAGAATAGTGAGATGAGTTGCAGAGAGAGGAAGATTTTGGAGCAAGAAGGGGTGTCCATGAGATTGACTGCTGGCTTGATTCCAGCGCTCATCAGGTTTTGGTAAAACTTCGGTTGAGATCAGTATATACCACGCACTTTCTGGGAATTTACTTGTGAAATGCTGTTAACAAAGGCCAATAACGATTTCAGAGTGACTTTTACAATTAGAAACGGCCTCCAAGTTTGGTATGGTTAAATATAAAAATATAAAAATATTTTTTTTAATAGCATGAATTTTTAAAAAATAATAATTATTTCTTATTATATTCAGAGATCACCGCAGAAAGTCTTAAGTGTGAATCACATCAGGCTTCTAGTATAATTGATTTTGTTTCATTTAATTCAAGTCCACATCAGGACTGGTGCTAGAGAACAGAGCAGGAGCTCCTGAGTTCGAATTATATCAGATTTTTAACAAAATTAATTTTTTTTATTTAATTCAAGTTCACATTATTAATCTATTAAAAAATTTTGAGTTCAGATATGAAGGAGTATTAAATATAAAAGCTTAAACTAGTAGATAGCGGTCCAACACATGTAATATTAGAGTAGGAGATCCGAAGTTTGAATCATACCAGACTTAGTATAATTGATTTCCTCTCATTTAATTAAAACTCATGTCATGAGCATATTAAAAAGTTTCGAGTACAGATATTAAAAAAAATGTTAAATATAAAAATTTAAGTTAATAGAGAACGGTATAAAAGTAAAAGTAAAAATAAAAATAAAAAATGATTATTCTTAACGCAAGTGGCAAAGAGTTTGGTGGTTGATATCCGACATTCTAAGTTCAAAGCTTAATTAGTTGCTTCAAATAAAAATAAAAAATGATAGTCCTTAACGCAAGTGGCAAAGAGTTTGATGGTTGATATCCGCCTGACTCGACTATAGATCCCGTAGTGAAAATTGAGAGGCACAGGGCGCCTCGGCAAGGCAACGGGCTAGCAGACGGGCCAGACGCATGGGACAGGTTAAGGCAACGGGCTGGCGGACGGGCGAGACGCGTGACAGGTCGCTCTGTTAAGTAGACGAGCGGAACACGCAAGGGTAGCTCGCTTGGACCCGACAGGTCAAGGCAACGGGCTGGTGGACGGGCGAGACTCGTGACAGGTCGCTCGGTTAAGTAGACGAGCGGAACACGCAAGCGTAGCTCGCTTGGACCCATTCTAAAGGACTAAGTTGAGAGAACTTGCCACTACAACAAAGTTAACATTTAACGAAAGAAAAAGTCGTCGTTACTCCTTAACTTTTCGTTGTTAAAAATATATAATGACGGAATAAAATCTCGTCGTCACCCGTCGTTATAGCTTTTCACACTAAAAAAATTAACGACGGTTTAGAAAAATCGGTCGTTAATGTAACAATAGCGACCTATTTGTCGTCGCTAATAAGCTTAATGATTTAGAAATTTGTAAATTTAACGACCAATGTTTTCATCGCTATTAAACTTAATTATGTAAAAATTTGTAGGGTTTATCACCAATATATTCGTCGCTAAATATTAGATTATTACGAACTAATATAATAATAACGACTAAAATTGTCGTCGCTAAAAGTTAACGTTTTGAAAAAGGATATAATAATAACGATAATTATTTTGGTCGCTAATAAATGTATAATAATACAGCAACTCATCTTATTATATTAATGTTGCTTTTTCTTAGACTTATCTAAGATTGTATGTAATGTTGCTTTTTCTTTATATTATATTAATTTTATATGAAGTTGCTTATCAACTCATCTTATTCATTTAGAAACTTAATAATACAGTATTTCTGATAATATTCAAAAAAAAGTCTTGAAAGAGTTTAAATTAGATTATTAGCTATAAAATAACTTTAAATTTAAAATTTAAAACTTTAAAAATATCTAAAATATAAATATTTATTTCTAATTGAAAAAGGTGGTGCGGCGTCTCTCCGGCCATCGCAGGGTGAGGGGCGCTAGGGGCGGTGGCGGCCAAGGTGAGGGTGGAGGCGATGAGGGTGAGGGCGGAGGCGACGACCGACGTTAGGGCGGAGGCGGCGGCAGAGGTGAGGGTCGAGGCGATGAGGGTGAGGGCCGATGTGAGGGTGGAGGCGGCGGCCGATGTGAGGGTGGAGGCGACGGCGGCCGACGTGAGGGCGGCGATGGTGGTCGGGGTAACCCTAGTTGGAGGGTGGAGATTGGAGATGAGTTTGAAAAAAAACAGAGTTTTTTTTTTTGTTGAAAAATTTTGGATTTTACTTTTACCCTATTTTTTGGGGTATAGTTTAACTATACCCTATTTTTTTACTATTTTTTAAACCATCCAAACACCTCTTAGGAAATTTTTTCCTACACCCATAGGATAGTTATCCTATACTCCAAAAAAAAAAGCATCCAAACGGGCCCTAAACAGCTTTTTATATAGGCCATTATTATAATATTTGTTTAGCTATAATTACTTATTTTTTAAGTCAATAGCAATATAGGAGGATCTAAAGTAAACATTTTAAAAGTTGAGGGAGGTCATGGCCCCCCTCAGTCTACATATGGCTTCCTCACTGACAACAATACAAAAGAAAAAAACTTATGGTTTTATTTTACCATTTCTTGTAAGAGAGAAATCAAAGAAATGTGTTTTTTTTTTTAGAGCTTTGAGCTCATCTATTTGTACAGAGTTGGTTAAGTCGCATGACAAGAGTCGAGCCGTTGTGTCCTAGAGGGGGCAAGTCAGTATTTTGTTGTATCGGTTTGAGAGTTTTGCCTACCATAGAAGGCTGAATCTCCTTAAAGAGAGCAAGATTTTCATGCCTTGGCTTTATTTAGACGGAGGATGATCTTCTTGAACATTACGTGAAAACTAAAAAATACGAGAAGAATGAGTACAACTGTCGGTATTATCTTCTCAATTCTCTTTCAAGTCAATTTTATGATTATTATGAAATATTTACTCCTCTTTAAAGAAGATTTGGAGGGTATTGCAACTAAAGTATGATACAGAACAAGTTGGTGCAAAGAAGAACGCCGCTAGCTGCTACTTTCGCTACCAAATGGTCGAAGGAAAATCCGTGATGGAACAAGTTCAAGATTTTCAGATGATCGCCCATGAAGTTCAATTCGAAGGACTTAAGTTTAGAGACAACTTGATCGTGTTAGGGATCATCGACAAATTACCACCATCGTGGAGAGAATTCCAAAAGACGCTTCGACATAAATAAAAGAAGATGTCTCTTGAGACATTAATTACACGCATTCATGTGGAAGAGGAGGCAAGAGGCCAAGATGTTGTTGAAGCAAAAGAGAATGATACTAGCGGCATTAAGGTAAATTTAGTATCATCTCATTCTTTACCTAATAACAATCATTATAGAAATACATACTTAAAGTCTAAGAAGAAAATTAGAAAGAATAGTGGTAAACCTCAATTTAAAAAAACTTTAAATAACCAAAGACCTCCTTTTCAAGAGAAAAATTATATAGTTTGTTATGTCTGTGGCAAAAGTGGGCATATTGCTCGAATTTGTAAATTTTGAAAATGTAAAGCTTAACCTCAAGCAAAAATTACTGAGGAACTACTTGTGACAATGATAACAGACATATACCTGGTAGAAAATATTGAAGGATGGTGGTGTGATGACCCGGATCTCCGTTGATGCTAGCAGCGTGGTCAGTGGCTTTTGGATACCCATTATTGTGTGATGGAGGTGTTGCGCGCGAAACAAACACGAGGAATGGACTCAGCGCGAAAAATGGATCAAAATTACCTATTTGGACGCCTTTGTCGAGAGTTAGAGGCGTGTGCGCGCAAAACGGACACGAGGAATGGACTCAGCGTGAAAAATAGATCAAAATTACTTATTTGGACGCCTTTGTCGAGAGTTAAAGGCGTGTGCGCGCAAAACGAACACCAGAAACGAATTCAGAGTGAGAAACCGATCAAAATCGCTTATTTGGGTGTTTTTTTCTAGATCCGAAAATGCTAAAACGGGTATTGGGTACCTGTTATCGTAGCTCGGGCAACATGGGCAGTGCGGGCAGCCTCGGGCAGCCGTGGGCAGGCACTGGCGGCAGCGGGCAGCCGCGGGCAAGCGTGCGCCATGCGTCAACGCGTGATTGGCGGAGCAGCGCGAGCGCGGATCGGATAAGGCGTCGACACGTGGCGACTTCCCATTAGTCGGCACAGATCGCGCTGTCGGGCTCCCATTAGAAAAGTAGGACATGTGGCGGCTTCTGATTGGCGGAGCGGTTAATCGCGGGCGCAGGCGCGGGCGCGGGCGCGAATGGGCGACGCGTGGCGGCGATGGATGACTGTGGTTGATCCGGGCGCTCATCGCAGGGCATCCGTGAGAGGTTTCGAGCGCCCGAATTCACTCCATGGGTCCGAAAGTTGGGAATTTCCTAGATTTTTCTTGGGCTATAAAATGCAATCCTCTTCTCCATTTCTATACTTTTTGGAGCTTGGACTTTTGGAGCGAGGGCTTTCTCAAAGAGCTTCTTCTACTTTTCCTCTACCACCCCTGAGCTTCTTGGAGGACATTGGGGCCCCTACATCATCTTCTTCATCAACTTTGGAGGACTCTACCATTGTTGAAGCTTCAGCCACTCCGTCGCAGTTCAGTGCAAGGCTTCTACAGAGCTAACCCCTTGGAGTTTTTGGCTGATTTTTGGTTTGAAATCTTCACGAGAGATACGCCTACAACTTTGATAATAATCACTCCTCCTAAATCTTGAGTTTTTTTTAGAATTTTTATTCCATCTCTTGAGCCTTCATGCACATAGTAGATTTTTGAATAAAGAATAATACAAATTAGATAGGCAAACGGACAGAAAGTGAAAGAATTTAGAATTTAGAACACAATATATTTATGAAAGAATTTACTTTCTTTATGAAAGAATTTATGAAAGAATTTAGAATTAATGCCCACGCAATTAATTCCTTCTTTATTTATGAAAGAATTTGGAAGCCCTATACATTTCACATATAGGCTGTTTGGAAACTTCAAAATATAATTTTAGGTCATTTTATTTTGTTATGTAAAAAATTTTATTTTTTTTTATTAATTGGCTCGTTTGGAAAGCCCAAATGTAAAAATATAATAAAATAATTTTACTATTTTAGAATATTTCTGAAAAAAAAAAAATTTTGAGAGGCAAAAAAATTTTCCATTTTTCGCGTACAACTTCTCCCTTACGAACTCTTTTGCATTTCGCTGTTATTTAAAAATTAAAAATTAAAAATTAAAAATTAAAAATTAAAAATTAAAAATTAAAATATTAAAAATTAAAGATTTAAATTTAAAATTTAAATTAAAAATTAAATTTAAAATTTAAATTTAAAATTTAAAATTTAAAATTTAAAATTTAAAATTTAAAATTTAAATTTAAATTTTAAAATTTAAAATTTGAAACTAAAAAATTAAAAAATAAAATCTAAATTTAAATTTTAAAATTTGAAATTTAAAATTCTAAATTATAAAATTAAAATTTATTATATTAAAATTAAAATTTATTATTTTAAATTAAATTTATTATTTTAAAATAATAAAATTTTATGTTTAAAACTTAAAATTAATATTGTAAAATTTTAAATTTTAAATTTTGAAATTTTATATTTGAATTTTAAATTTTAAATTTTAAATTTTAAAATTATAAATTTTAATTTTAATTTTAAATTTTAAATTTTAAATTTATATTTGAATTTTTTAATTTGAAAATTAAAATTTAAAATTTAAAATTTCACATTCAAATTTTAAAATTTTAAATTTAAAATTCAATTTTAAAAATGTTAAATTTGAAATTTAAATCCTAATTTTAAAATTTTAAAATTAAAAATTAAAAATTTATATTTTTAAATTTAAATTTTTGTATTGAAAGTTTAAATTTAAAATAGAGTATTTTTTTAAAGTTTACAATTCAAACTGTAAAAAGAAAAAATAATGTTTTTATAGAGTATTGAATTTTTCAAGATATCAAATATGTTGTAATATAAAATTTTGTTTTATTTTTCAATGATTGTCAAACAAGCCCGTAGTGTTTCGGCTTTATATATATATATATATATATATATATATATATATATATATATATATGAAGAAGGAAGTAAGTTTACTAAATCAACCAAATGATATACAACAATATATTTCAAATATATATGGCTAACAGAAAGAAATTATTGAGTGGAAACATCAATTACATCATGGACCAAAATAAAAAAAAATGTTCAGATTATTCTGTTAAAGAATGTAAAATAATTATTATATTTTAAAATTTTAAATTATTAAAAAAAATATTTTTTTTATATTTAATATTTAATATTTTTTTTTCATGTTGAGCTCAAAAGTTTTCTAGACTCGAAACATAAACTTAATTAAATAGAAAAAAATAAATAACGTTAGAAGTCTTGACGGAATTAGAACTGATCAGAAACTTATTCTATAATACTGAGTTATTCAAAATACTAATCTAATATTATATATAGATATTAAAAATGCATAAAATTAATAGATGAGAAAAAAAAAAAAAAAATTTATTATACAATAAGGTAAATATTGAAGAAGAGATTGAATCCACTTTCTCATAAAATGGAAAGATTTAACATTAACTCTAACAGTTCTTCGGCTACGCCCATTCCAAGTTGATCCCCACTAGAGGAGCACTCCAGAACGGCTCAATAACTGTGGAGTGAAGTTGGGGAGAGGGACATCGTTGACTCGACCCAACAATCCTTGAGTCCAGTCGGAGCAATTAAAACCGATGAGAGATGAGTGTTGGGGAGAGGGACATCGTTGACTCGACCCAACAATCCTTGAGAGAGTCCAGTCAGAGAAATTAAAACAGATGAGAGATGAGTGTTGGGGAGAGGGACATCGTTGACTCGACCCAACCATCCTTGACAGAGTCCAGTCAGAGCAATTAAAACAGATGAGAGATGAGTGGAACAACCCCAATTTTGGTCAGCACGTGCTTTGAGTGGCTGCCATAACTATAATAAAATTATAATATAATAATATTTTTAAATATTTTTAAAATTTTTTAAAAATTATTATTGATAAAAATACTGATATTTATTATTAATATCTGTACATGTGCAGTAGCTAAAGTATATAACAATATATTATTATAATATATCAGAAAAATATATTTATATAATTTAATTTTGAATATACATAAAATATAAATAGAACACTTACATAAAAACGAATATGAAAAGTACTATTTCTGTAGCTGATAGACCAAGGGAGCACACAGTATTATATTGTCGGTTATAAGCAGTTTTCTATTATTGGCTAGCCAGAGATAAATTTTGATCTTGCTAAAATAATAAACAAAAGATAATTATATATAGAGTCCGGCTAGAATACTATCGAGAGCACCAAGCAATTGGTGCTATCAAGTTTTCTGCCGTTGGATGAAAAGTTATACGGTTGGGATTATAGTGGTCCCCTAAGATTTTTACTATTCAACAAACCACCTAGTAAACCCTAGGGGATCACTATCATCTTAAACACAAATTTTTTAATCCAAAGGCTAAAAACTTGATAGCACTAATGATTTGGTGCTATCGATAGTATTCTAGCCTAATTATATATATATATATATATATATATATATATATATATATATATATATATATATATATCTAATTTAGCTATTTTGATATTCCTATTCAATATTTTCTCATAAAAAGCAGCAAGGTTAAGAGATGGATAGACTACAGTAAAGTAGGGATGTCAATGGGTTTTTAAAAATTCGAATCCAAATCCGACTATTAAATCCGAAACCAGAGCCCGAGCCCGAACCCGAACCCGAACTCGAACCCGACGAATTTAAAAAATTTATATCCAAATCCGAATCCGACCAAAAATTCGAAATCCGAACCCGAACCCAAAAATCCGATTCCAAACCCAAAAATAATATTTAACAAATTTAAAAGCATATTATACTAAAATCTTAATTTTTAAAATATATATTCAAATACAACATTAAACATTCATGCCATATAATAGTAATATTCAAATATAAAAAAAAAATTCAAATAATTAAAAACAACATTACAATTTTCAAATGTGTAATATAAATGAACAATTTGTAAATAACATAAAATATGATATTAATAGTATAACATAAACAAAATCTCCTCATCATTAGTACATTACAAATTTCAAATGTGTAATATAAATGCACAATTTGTAAATAACACACAATATGATATTAAGAATTCAATACAAGCAAAATCTCTTCATCAGTAGTCAATTCTTCAAGTCCAACAAGAAGCATTGAAAAACAATATATTATTCCTGTAAATAAACAAATACAAAAGAAAATTCTTAAAAGTATTTTTAAAATAATAAATTCTCATAATATTTTTAATAAAAAAATTGATTAGAAATTACCTCATCAACATCAATGATGCCATCTTCGTCGTCATCATCATCTAATGAAGGTCGATAATACGATGTAGCTGCAGAGGAATCTACAAAATAAAATATAAATAAAAGCATATTAGATAGGATTCAAAAAACTAATTCATATTAAATTACATTTAAAAAAATTACCTTCTTGATAGAATTTTGTCCAAAACCAATCACGAGTGCACATCAATGCTTCTAAAACATTTGGATGAAGCCTATTTCAATGTGGGGTTAGAAATCTTCCACTTGTGCTAAATGCCGACTCGGAGGCAACGATAGAAACAGGTATGGCAAGAATGTCTTTAGCTATCATCATCAAGGTAGGATACTTAAGGCAATTACTTTTCCACCAAGCCAATACATCAAAATCATCTGTTCTTGGTAAAGTATCTTCCTCCAAATAATGATCCAATTCAGACTTTGTAGGTGCATTAGATGTTGATCTCTTTTTTTTGCATCATATATTGATCACAAATAGCAGCGAAATTCTTCCTACCCATGACACTACTGTTGCTAACTTCAATTATGGAAGAAGAAAAGGAATGTGAAGATTCACTATCAATTTCCTTCTCTCGTTTGTTTCTATCTTGATACTCAATGTAATAATCGAGAATTTTAAAAGTTAAATTTTAAAGTTTAAGTAATTTTCTGGATTAATAATTGGCAAAAATAAATAAATTATAGTGTAATTAAACCCCACGAAGATCGACTTTTGATCGGGGCCTGATCTCAAAAATCCGAGATCGCCATTGCGATCGTCTCGTCGAAACATGAAAATTTTATATTCACTTGTCAACGATCTGACGGTCGGATCTTCCAGAAAACGGCGATGAAAAAGCGGGTCCCACAACTTAAGTCGTGAATAGTAACCCTTATTTTTAATCCCCTCTCGACTACTAACGGCCATTTCGCCGCCTGGAAACCCAATATAGGGGTATGAGTAGTCAAACCTAGCTAATTTCGACATTCTGAGCGCGATGGCACTGACGGATTTCACGTTTGGCGACTCGTGTGCATCGAAGTGCGTGCGCTGTACCGCAAAATACAGAACTAAATGGCCCGGGATTTTATCCGAGCACCAAACAAAACAAACAAATATGCTACTTGACAGGTCTCGACGAGCTGGACGTCGTGGCGAAGTCCGTTTCGCAAATTGGCGAACGGATTTTCTCGAAAAGCGTGAAAATACTGAAAAAGCAAGTATTTTTGGAAAATGCCTCATATTTTATGTACCAAAAACTAGGAGGCTTATAGGCGAGGGTTCTGGGTGCATTTTACACCTACTAAGAGGATCTTGGAGGCTAGGGTTAGGTATGAACCGAACCCAAAGGAATTTTACAAAGGAATCTTGCATTAATGCAAATGAACCCTTGGTCTACCCTGGGTGGTGCACGAGGGGTTGGGAGGGACTCTAAGCATCACAAACCCTCCTCTGCATCTTCCAGAAAAGTCCTGTGCACTGGGGTTGGCCGAGGACACAAACCAAGAGAGGGCAACCCGAGAGAGAGAGAAGTTGAAGAAGTTTGGAACCAAATTCTTCCAAATTGGATCTGGAGTTCTAGAGGTGTTCCTCTGTGACTGGAAGAGTGCCTGGGTGCCTGCCGTGGCCGCACGTGAAAGAGGGACCAAGAACCGGCTTCTTCCATCTTCTACAACTCCGGCCAAGGTGAGGAAGCTCTAACCAATGGAAGTTTGAACCCGAGACCCCTAGCAGTAGAGTTAATGGATCCTTAGGTTGCTCCCTACCAAGCCCCAGGGTCCCATTCACGTTGCATGGCCGGCGGGAGCAAGCTTCGCCGGAAACCAAGCATAAGCTCCGCCGCGGCCGTTCTCTTCAACCAATGGACCAAAACGGGTTAAAATTGGTGTGAAAGGACTGTAGGACCCTTATATTATTTCTGCAAATTTTGAGAAATTTTGGTTGAGTATTTTGGAAGAAAATCGAAACCCTAGTTTCGGGTTTTTTATGCATGTTGGCCGAGCTTCTTGCTCCGGCGCCGGCGAGCCTCCCCAGCGCCGTACACCTATCCATAACTCTTCCTGGGTGTGAGAGGAGTCCACCCATGTATTTGCATGGCACCCATGCAGCAAGAATGGAGCGCGGCCAAGATGGGTTCGAAATGGGATTAAAACGCGGCCGCCGGCGCTCCGGCCCTCTCCGGCCGGGGAGGGTTGGTCGGTAAGCTTCCTACGACTCTCCTGAGGATTCCCATACAAGTTGGAAGTCTTCAAAATGCCCCGTTGAAAATCCGCCATTAACAGTGAAGAAGCTCGAAATGGAGCTTTGCTCCGCCGCGCCGCCGCCGTGCCCTGTCGCCGGGCACAGGTACAGGAAGACTCACAGAGAGTTTTAGTACCTGTTGGTGCTATGGGTTGGGTCCCAGATGTACTGGTTAAACAGTCACGAATTTCAAAGCTTTGGGACTTCATCTTCTTCCTTGAGCCCGGCCAACCAGTGCATCCGAGTTGGCCCAGACTTGCTGGGATTAATGTTCAAGCTATATAGAACTTCTTCTTTCAAGTTGGAATGGTTTTGGTACTATGGTTGCTGAGAACAAGTTTGAAATTCGTTTATGTTATATGTTGTATACTTGTGCATGCCAGGTGTTTGATGTAATGCTTGAGAGAAGAAAAGTTTGGAATTTGACTTAGATTATTAAATGAAAAATGCTCCATTTTGTCCCCTGAGCTTGATGCTCACTTCAGATCAAATCAGATCTGTGAGGATTTGTGTTTGGAGCATTGTACACATTGATTGAGAGCAAGGTCATGGATCTCTATGATCCAGCAGTGCTGGGCTGCAAATAGGGTGAGCCATATTATCCTGGCATGGCACTGTCCAGAGACACTTTGATATACAATGTTTTAATATTTGATGAATAGGTTAAAAGTTATAGTATAAACTACCTCTAAGAGTAATGTTTGGCCCAAAGTTTATTCCGGGCTGTTTGCGAAGCCGCGACAGTGTGCCCTTCGCTAATTTGGAGTCACTGAACGCGATGCTTGCGTTTAATTTGGGTTTTGATGAGCCGAAGAAACGAAAATGCGTTTAGGCTATGTTAGATAAGGAAATTATGGCCCGAATGTTTTCCTCGGGATCCGTGCTGTCGCAAATTGGTGAGCACGGTATTCAGCAAGTCGAATGTCACCTGCTGGAGGTGACGATTCGTAAAAATGACTCTCCGTTTAAAAGAACGAGTGAAAACAGTGCTCAAATGGCACTAAAAGTGCAATCTTGGAAACCGTAGGGGTCGAATTGCAATTGTAGCAGCATGTGCTGCCTAGGGCAATGTATATATGATTCCTAAGCTCTTTTCTAGTGATCCGTTGGCTTTCGTTGAGTGAATTTTGGGTATGTGTGAGTCATTTCCTGATCAGTATTCATGATCCAGGTCTTTGCAGTCTGACCCCGACCAACGAGCCTTCTAGTGGAGTCGTTGTTCCTCCTATATACAGGTGGGTTTATCTTCGGTCCGGGCTTTATCATTTCGGCCCTCTGGGGTATAGTATTGGTTGGACCCCTGTTCTTGTAGCCCAGATGCATTTTGAGCCTGCCATTATATTGATCAGTTTCATTTTGCTATATATGATCCTTATCTGCAAATTGATAATATGATGCCTTGCATGATTGATCTTAGTTGTTCCCAGTTATTATAGCATTATTCTGGACATATGCCATGCTTGTTTGGTCACCAGCTCAGTTATAGATTTTATATACTGTTCTTCATTGCATGATTAGTATAAGAGATTCGGTTTCAGCATATGACATGATTTATTTCAGTATCAGTGTCCCAGTAAGGATTTTCTGGCTTTCTGCCAATTACCTGGTTTTGACAGTAAGTTTCAGCATCAGCATTGTGATCACCACTGCGCCAGCTTTCAGTCACGTAAACCGACGGTTTGGCCACCGTCATGGTGTTCTTTACCGGTAGAGAGGTCACATTGACCCGTGAGCCCCGTGGGGTTATGATAGCTATGATGGGTGTCCAACAGTGGCTTTAGGCCTGAGGCCCCAATGACCAACAGTGGCATTTGGCCTGAGGTCCCTATGCTCCATGGCAGTTTAGCCTGAGGCCCTTGTGGCCAACAGTGGCATTGGATTGGGTATATTCGTGGTACTACCTTTGATGCACTCTCTTGATATTTCTTACTTGTTTGATTACCTGCATATTCATTCCTGTTTATAGATTATCCTTCATTGTATGATCTGCTTTATATATGCTTACCCTGTCTGTTGATTAACCCATGGTTGATGATACTTGCTTAGACTGTATACCTGCATTGATCTTCAGTATATCCTACTTTTGCTATCCGCTTATTATTGTATCCAGTAGGTACGACTTGCTATTTCCCGGCCCGTTGTGCCCACTGGGATACACTTATGTGTGTCTCACATCCTCGGGTGACTGTTTTTCAGGTCCTTTGGGTGCGGGGACATTGGGACGTTCTGTGTGAGGACGCGTGGTAGATTGTCCCTGGTAGAACTTACCCTTTTTGGTTTAGTAAAACTTCATAACTGTTATTTCCATTTTGAGGACTGGATTGTATAAACATGTGAACCTTGTGGTTGTAATAGAGTAGAACCTATTTAGTATAGCTAATCTCGTATCTACTCTGATTGACTATATCTGTTAGCCGAGCATATATAGGGAAGGCTCTGTCTGTTGTACAGAGGCTTTTCTATATGTGTGGCGGTCTGTTCACGCCTTGGAGAATTCAAGTTTAAAAAAAACTCTGATTTTAAAAAAAAAAAAAATTAGGCCCACTTTCGAATCTCGGGGCGTGACACTCAACCAGAAGATCATTACATAATTTTCGAATTCTATCAACTTTATTGTTCATTTCAGTGTTATAAATAACTGAAAAATAACAATCCAACAAAGTCAACTTAAATCTTGGATCTAAAATAGTTGTCACTCCCATAATGCCATGAATTATATGCCAATATTTATCAAACTTTTGTAACATTTTTTCAGCCATGGATCTAATCATCTCATCATGAGCTATAGACCACTCAAGCAATGTCAATCTAATATCACACACCTTTTCAAAAAAAAGATTGGCGGTAGGGTATTTTGTTCCTGAAAAAATTTCAGTCACACTGAAATAACTCGAGTCTCTCACACATGTCCATAGCTATAGTCCAATCGTCTTCTGAAGGCAAACATTTGTATAAAGGCTCACGGAGTTTCAAACATGAAAAAATATCGCGATATGCCAAAGCAGATTGAAGCATTAAATATGTAGAATTCCGTCGTGTTTTGCAATCAAGCACCAACTTTTTAGTACTTGCATGAAATATCCAATTGTCGGGTTATTTCTTCAAATTTTTCCTCTCTTTTTGGTGTTGCCTTCCAAAATGCAACACTATCTCGTATTTTTTCAAGTGCATCTCCAATCATATCTAATCTATCTCTAACAATTAAATTAAGAATATGTGCACAACAACGCATATGAAAGAAACACCCACGCACCATAAGAGACCTCCTTTCAAGTTTATCCAATAAGATATCTACAATAGCATCATTAGAACTGCAATTGTCTATTGTTAAAGTAGATAGTTTTTTATCAATATTCCAATCAACAAATGTATCCATCGATACTTCATAAATTGCATCGGCGGTGTGGACAAGGTACATATGCAAACCTATAATAAATAATTAAACTAAGCTATATGAATAAGATATACGAAAAATTTAGACTAATTACATAAAGAAAGAAGGAAAGATACCTCAACACTTGACTTTGTAACATCCAAGAATCATCAATGAAGTGAGCCGTGATAGCCATAAAAACCCCTTTTTTGATTCTTAGCGGTCCACATATCGGTAGTAATAGCAATTCTACTTCGATTGAATTTCAACAAATTCATAGTCTTTTCCTTCTTATAATCATAAATTTTTAAGATATCATTTCTCATCGTATTTCTAGAAGGTATTTTAAATGCCGGTTGAAGTGAAGCCGAGTATCTTCTAAAACCAACATGCTTTACCATAAAAATAGGGTATTCATGCATGATAACCATTGATGCTAACTCCTTTCTTGACGCCTCTTGATCAAATGTGAAGTTAACAACTTTTACTTTCTCACCTCCGTATTGTTCTAACTTCAAATTTTTTTGATTCACTACATCTCTTATGTCTCGAAATTTACGCTTTGAACAAATCTTGAGATAAGAATATAAGTGGCTTGTTTCTTTTTTTCCATCCCCACAAAGTTTCTTTCCACAATAATTGTACTTGGCTTTAATAATTTCACCATCTTTTTCCTTTATAAAGTGATTCCACACTAATGAAGTTGTTTTTCTTTTTGTTACCTTATTATTTTCTTTATTATCACCGATACTATCAATTGGAGATGGATTTGATCTCATATTTGTATGAATAGTAAGTGGTATTGACGAAGGTTGAGAGCTTTCATTGGTTGGTTGTGTAGACATATTCTTCTAAAAAAGATGTTTGATAGAATAAAAACTCAACAATTGAATATAATTTTTTTTTTAAAAAAAACTCTAATGTATAGAAATATGAAACTACTATCGAAAGAAGTAGCCCACGTTTACATAAATTAAATCTAGATTATTCATGAGAATCAAAATTTCTTTCACTTACAATCCGAAACCAACGTAAGGATATACATCATACTTAATCTTTTAAATATTTTATGAAGAAAAAAACTTATTTTACATATAAAAGGATTAATAGTTGTTGGTCTTTAATTAACTACATTAATCATACACCACAAATTGCCAAAATGCTAAAAAAATTTGTCATGCCTATATTCATATCTTCAATAGATTAAATATCCAAATCAAATACAGAAAAATTGTAAAAAGTATGAACTCTATAAAAATAAAAAGCTAAGAGATTAAAGTTTTAAAAAATAAAAATATATATATTTATATACATGAAAAAATAAAAAAAAAAGACATAAAAAAAAATCTTACATTTTTCTCTTTTAGGTTTTTGAGCTTGTAATTAGTTCTTGAGTTTGTGGGAAGAGAGTGAAGAGATTATTAAGAAAAAAGAAAATAAAAAATTTATATATATATATTTTAAAAAAATCTATTATACATAAGACTAAAAGTTAAAGAGTTAAGAGATTAAAGTTTAAAAAAATAAAAAAATATATATATAGACATGAAAAATTTTAAAAAAGACAAAAAAAAAATTACCATATTTTCTTCTAGATCTTGATTTTGTAGCTAGGGAAGAAGTAAAGAAAAATTCGATCCAGTGAGGAGTGGGAAAGAGTTATGATTTAAGAGATTAAAGTTAAAAAAAAAAAAAATACATAGACATGAAAAAAAAAAAAGATTCTTACCTTTTTCTCTGGTTGAGTTTGAGTTTGTAGTTAGTTCTTGCCTTCTTGAGAATGTGTGGAAGAATATCACTGGGAGAGTGGGGAGTGGGGAGTGGGGAGTGGAGAGTACGGAAGAGGAAGACAGCAAAGAGCCAAAGACCAAAGAAATATGTTTTTTTTTATTTTTTGGGTTTGAGACTTTGAGTTGTAAAACATAATAAGCAATGTTAGCCCTTGGATTGAGATCTAAGGGTTAAATTTTTTTTTTTTTTTTTTTAAATTACAGTTAACATTAAGTTAAATCTAAGGACTAAATTTTTTTAAAAAATTTTAGCCATTAGATTAACTGCAATCTGAGGTTTTTTTTTTTAAAAAAAAAAATTATAGTTAACATAAATTAAATCTAGATATCTCATAATGCCCTTAGTATTAATCATATTATATAAAATTTATTTGGGTTCGGGTTCAGGTTCGAATTCGGATTTGATTTCGGGTTCGGGTTTGGATTTTTTTTTAATATCCATATCCGAATTCAAATCCGTCGGATTTTTTTTTTTTTTTATATATTCATATCTAAATCCATATCCATTTACATCCGGTTAAATCCGTTCTATTCGGATTCGGATAAAATTTGGGCATCCGTAACTATTTACATCCCTACAGTAAAATGAGTAAAGAATATTTAAATGAAGTAGATTTTCCCCAAGAGATAGTATTTTATAGTTCTGGATCCCAAGGAAAGATAAGAGAGTTTTACTTATTTAAAGTTTTTATTCTTTCTCCTCTCTAATATTTTTGCATTCTTGTAGGCCATTTCTTTATGTGAGCTACTAAATTACTTAGCATAATGTATTAGGGAATATTTGAAACAAATTATTTTGAATTTTCAAAATTACTTTCTTGTTATTTTGGTTAGTTATATTTGATTATCACAATGTTCATGAAATGCTTTTAGTTTTCGTCGTGATATGGATGTGCAAATTACTTATTATTCTAGTTCTTTCCATACATCTTGACCTAAGTCAAATTATTTAATAACTTTTATGTAATTTTGCTTTATTTGAATCGAAGCGTGTTACTTATCATCATTTTGCTTGTATTTTCCTACTAATCCAAACCAAATCTTGTGTGTGGCTCAAAAAAACAAAACTCTTAGTCTGTACTATATATGTTATTGAGCTTTGAAAGTAAGGAGGTCAGGGACCAAGCTATAGTAGAGCCCAAGGTGGCCATGGCCTCTCTCAACATTTTAATATTACTTAATAGTCCTTGATACTAATTTATCTCTTTCTCTCTTTTAGATAATAATAGTCTCCCTTAACTTTTTAATATTTATTTTTATGTCAATATTTTTTTTTTTTATTTTTTATTCGTATACATTTTAAATAGATGAAAATATATTAGGAGTCTAGTACTTACAAGCTATTTGAAATATATATTTTAACTCCAATTTTTTTTATTTCATATTTTTTTAATTTCTAACTATTTTTGGTAAGCTATTTTATTTAACTAAATAAAATATTATACTAAATTTAATAGATCTTTTAGTTAAAGTCATTGATCTAATTGCATTACGGTTATATTTAATAAAATTTTTAATTATTTGAATAAAATAATATAAATAAAATAATTAAAAATTAAATATTTTTAAATTAAAAAAATTTAATATTTTTATATTAATTATTTAATTAATAATTTTTTTAAAAAAAAATTGATGTTGTATTAAAATTTTTATTTGAATATATTTTGGCCCCCCTCCTAGTTAAATTCTGGCTTCGTCCGAGGTCATTTGCTAGTAAGCTGTACTTGAAGTATATTGATATTAGTAAGCTGTACTTAAAGTATATTGATATTAGTAAGCTGTACTGAAAGTATATTGATATTGACTAATCTAATAATGCATTAATTGAGCTAATTTTAGTTTGACTTTGGAGATACTTGTATTTCAGCACTGTCATGTTTGATGATTTTTTATGCATATGGTAATCGAAGTACAACAGATTAATTCTTGTGGTAGAGAAGTTCTAATGAGATGTTTGTTTTCTTATTGTGAATCGGGTTTCTTCAAGTTGTTGCTTGCTTATTTCTTCGCTATTTGTGAGTCACTAAGTAAAAATTGTAGGGGATATATTAGGAAACTAGATTACACATAAAAATCCTCATATTTCTTGTCGTAGGTTGCTGCATTTTAAAAGCTCACACGGATCAACTCTCGGTAATTAGATAGCATGAATCATTATCATGTCCCTTTGATGAGCTGTAATAACAGTAGATTTTAAATTTCAAATTTTGAAATCTAAATGAATTCTGGAGAATTTAAATTCAAAAAATTTAAAATTTCTTAGGGTATTCGTGATAAAACGACTAACGTAACAAAACGAGATCCGAACTCAACGAAATAAAATTGCTATCTGAACGGTCTCGTCGAGATGAACGACATGATAAAGTCCGATTTTAAATTCGGCGAACTGAAACTACAAAAAAATGTGAAAAATGTAGTTTTTATACAGTTATCTTGGAAAAGAGCTTATATTTTATGCGTCGAATTACGCAAGATTGAACGTGGAGGGTCCTCTATGTGAAACTCATCTACAGTGAGGGACCTAAGTGAAAATATCAAGTTTTTGAGGACCTTTTTGCATATGTTCCTTCTCTATATATGTGCACCTAGGGTTTCCTCTTTAGAAACCCTAGCGGCACGAGATCCAAACCCCCCTTAGCCATTTGGCGCCTCCTCCCTCTCCTCTGCCTTCTTCCTCGAGCATCACAACCGCCGGCCGTCGCAGGACATCGCCGGAAAAAAGACCCTTCTTCTTCTTCTTCCTTGCTCTCGGTCTAGAGGGAACCCGAGACCTTTAACCAACCCCACATTGCTCCCGGATCACCCCGGAGTCTCCTTCATCACTTGGAGACCCTCCCCAATCCACGCCAACGCTGAAGAAGCCCTACCTAGTCGTCGGAAGCCCTACAGCTGGCTGGAAACCCTAATTTTGGCCGAGTTGTCTCCAGCGCAGCCTCTAACGCCTCTGCTCGGATTTGAAGGCTTGGGTGAGCCTCTGCTAGTTCTCGGAGCCTCTCAGTCACTTCTCGAGCGCCCTTGACCGAGCGAATCATCGGAAAGATCAAGCCCTAGTTCCTGCAACTAGGGCTTGGCCGATCTCCACTGTGTGCCGCCTCTTGGCGTCAGCTGCGCACCTTAATGACCTCTCCTCGATGGAACCTACCCTTATGTGCCCTTGGTTGGACCCTGAGCTGCCAGAGCTCGAGCTCGGCCGAGCCAAGCTCTAAGCTAGCTGCAAGCTTCCCTCCGGCGAACAACCACACCTAGACGCCAGCACCGCACCTAGCAGGGCTTCTGTTACCTCCTTGGACCCCCTCATGCTGCTGCATGTGTTCCTAGATGTGACACCCAATAGTCCCACATTGGATGGGAATGGGGTTGTGATTGGATTTATAAGAGACATGAACAATAGTAATAATAACTAGGCTTAAGCATTTTGGGTTGTGGTTTGGGCCCAACGAGTTATTATTGCTAGTGGGCCGAGTCGTTACATTTAAACTTTGAAAATTGAAATTTGAATTTGATTTCTGAAAATTTGACATTAGGAAATTTGAATTTTGCAGGCAATCTGTCATGCCCTGAGTTCGAAAAATAGAATCTAATTTTTTTTTTTTTTTTTCAATCAGAGTTTTTAAAATCCAGCCAGGGCATGACAGACCGCCACATATATAGAAAATTTCCAATCCCCCTTGGAATTCAGCATTTTCTATATATGCACGGCTAAGCTGTTACAGCAATACCAAAATAGTCTAAACTACGCACTAACTATAAAAGATTACAAAAGATTATAACTTAACAATTACAACAACTTATTACAATTATTACAACTTGAATTACATGCTTAATAAACTGATAAAGATAAACAACGGCTGTCCAGGGTCAAAGCTATCGCGGAATCTCACCAACACGTCCCGACATCCCAACACCCGACCGACTTGATGAAAAATGGTCACCCAAGAGGTGTGAGATACATCGACAGTGTATCCCAGTGGGCACGACGAGCTGAGAAATAGCAAATCGTACCTACTGGCATACAATAACTAGCGGATAGTAAGAGTCATTAGGTAAGATAGATATATTTGAAACTGTATTTAAAAGCAGGCTTAATTAATTTCTGAGCAAACATAGAATGTTAACTATAACATGAATAGAAACCAGGCAATCATGGAGTATAATAAAAGCAGGCTAAACAGGCAATATATGCATCAAAGCTAGAACAAGCAAATACCCAATCAAAGCCACCATATTGGTCAATAAGACCTCAGGAAAAACTCGCCGAACCTGGCACCAACCTGGCTGACATACTTCGGCACCCTTGGGCACTAACCTGGGAGTCAACACTCCGGCACCCTTGGGCACTAACCTGGGAGTCACGGGTCGTATACCAGACCACTTTACCGGTAAAGAACATACCCACGGGCGCGACCCCGCTAATGTTCGTGAAGTACAGCAGTGCAGACGATCATCATGCGAATACTCAACCTCACGGTCCACAGACCGGGTAATCGGCAACAAGCCGGGAAAATCCCAACTGGGATGCAACAGCAGAATGCCAACAGATCTCGACTCAAGTAATCGGCAACAAGCTGGAAAAATCCCAACAGGGATGCAACAACAGAATGCCAACTGAATCTCATCATATGCAATGACAGAAATATACAACCACTATAGCATGGATCAGATGTAATAAGGAAGTACTGATAATCAGGTATAAATGTGCAAGCTAGCTAATGACCAATCAGGCATGGCAAATGTCTAGGAATAAAATCATAATAACTGGAAGCAGGCTAAGGAATCAATCATGCATGCATAACATAAAATGATATCTGATAATGATTCATAACTCAGGCATATAAAGCAATATGAAGCTGATCAATAAAAAGGCAGGCTCAAATATAAATCTAGGCTATAACAAGAACAGGGGTCCAACCAATTACGATACCCCAAAGGGCCGAAATAATAAAGCCCGGACCGAAGATAAACCCACATGTTTGCGGGCGATCCGACAACTCCAACGAAATGCTCGAATGCTAGAGCCAAACCGTGCCAACCTGAATCAAAGATATTGATCAAGGAACAACTCACACAAACCCAAACCACGGACTCACTATAACCACAAAGCTTAAATATGAACCTTTTCCAGATTAATGCGACTTGCCGTGAAAACCGCCGTTCGGCCCACTTTGACCCCCCGAACAGCGCTTACCGATTCCCTAATTCAGCGAAACCTGACGTGCAGCATCGAAATGCTTAAACATTAATATTTGACAATTAACATCTTGTTAGACGCAACCCCATATTCAAATGTTGCCAAAATTACCAAAATGCCCCTTCCGAAAATTCATTTTAGATTTTTGGGAGATTCGGGCTCCAACCCTTTTGCCGCTAGCTCAACCAGATTCTACTGGAACACATCAGACAGCAGGGCGTAACCGCCGCAATTCCTCGAATTGCGTGATTACCCCGGGGTGCCGTTAAACTGACGATTTTGTCGATTTTCGGACCAATAATCAATTTCTGCTCAACGAGAGCCAACGAACCTCTAACAAAAAAGCTTAGAGGTAGCGTAAACACTATCAAAAGACAGCCAACATGCTACATTTGCAAGTTGGTCCATAAAATACTTAATATCTGCATAATTACACCTATTTGAAGCATTGTTTCGACCCGTTCTTCCAAACCAAGAAGCCGTTGCCTACGCCGTAAATTACAGCGCGTTCGTTTCAACGCGACAAAGCCCGTGCTCACTGTCCAGGGCTGGCACGAGGTCCGTGGGTAAAGTTGGCCCATGAACTCTTAAGTCCTCAAATGCTACTATGCTATATCTTAAACAAAACTTAATCAAACTGAAACTAACTGTGAGCATGACACTCTGGATGAACAGAGGAGCGAGGTGCTCGACTGAGGCTTGCCGGAAAGTGGCCGGAAGTTGGCCGGAGCAACACCCACAAAGACCAGAGCTCGGGTGAGGGCTAGGTTTGAACAAACCAAGTTCAAACCTGGAACAAAGATGAGCACCAGTTACAAAAACCTCACAGAAGAAGTTTGGACTCAGCCATGTTGGTTGCCGACGGTCGAAGGCGACGGCGGCCGGAAATACCCAACAAAAGCATGCTAAACTCAAGGTTGGAGTAACTTTGTTTAACAAGTATTTTTGCTGAACCAACTTGATGGAAAGCATGTTCATGGTGTTATAAACTCACCTGGATAGTTGGCCGGCGACCAGAGGAGGCGGCGGCGGCCGGAGCACAAGCTCGGGTTGCCTTATGGGTGCAACTACAAAGACATGAAACCCCATGTCACAACCCTCATGCAAAGGCATGAGAAGCATCCTACGGTCCTAATTAACGTACCTGGGTGGTTGGCCTGCGGCTGGAAGCGGCAGCAATCGCCGAAGCTCAAGCTCGGCCAAGCTTAAGCACCTCTAATGGTGAATTCCGACCCGGGGCACTCGAGACCCCCCAACATGGACCAAAATGCTCCTATTGGTGCAAGGAAGCCTTTCAAGGCGGTGGCCGGCGACTTGGGTGAGCGGCGGCGCCGGGCGGCGAGGTTTGGCCAAAGTGCAACTTTGCCCGGTTCTAGGGCAGGCTGGTACGGCTTGGATTCCCAACCGATCATCTCCAAACTTGGTGATCATCTTGCAGTCACTGAGTGGACAAGATCCAACGGTCTTGATCTTCGGTTCAACGGTTGGAAAATTCCCACGTTCGTAACCAACCCAATCTCGGTTTTCCGGCGACGGCTTGTTCCCGCCGGCAACCGGGACAACGGTAAGTGCTCAAACTTCACAGGTAAGGTCTCCTTGACATCAGGAACACTTTACAAGGGTCTAAGGGCCATTTAAAATTAATAAGTTCCAACAACTCACCTGGCCGGAGAGAAGGAAGAAGAAGGAGCCCTCCGCGGCGGCGCACGGCGGAGATCGGTGCGGGGGACCCTATGGCTCGGTCACAGCTTCACAAAGACACTCTCAGTTGGTGTTTAGATCAATCTTGGACCTTCCCAAGCACCTCCCTCACCAAGAAACCGAAGAAGAAGGCTTCTTCCTTGCCTGTCCTCTCCGGTGGCTGGACGGCGCCGGCGCTCGGCGCGACGCTTGGTGGAGAAGGTGGATGCGTCGATTGAAAGAGGAAGGCAGAGAGGTTGGAGCTTCGGTTGTGGATCTCCAAGAGACACCCTCGAGAGCATGTTTATGTGCCTGAATGCAACATTTGCATTAACCCCCTCCAATAAGCCATACTTTGATCCAAGACCCTCTTACACTTTAGTCCTTGTCCAATTAGTGGCACGCATTTCAAGCATCAAATTATGGGTTTTCACATAAAATATCACATTTTTCGCCTTTTTCACACTTTTCGAGGTGTTTGAGTCATCAAATTGAAAAACGGACTTCGCCACGACGTCCGGCTCGAGAAAACTTATTAGGTAGCGATTTTTCGTTTTTCGACGAGATACCCGGATAAAATCCTGGTCCATAAATACTGTACAATTATACAATATGGCACGCTTCTGGAGACTCTAGGATTATCAAACGAAAATTTCGTTAGCGCCATTACGCTCAAAACGTTGAAATTAGCTAGAATTGACTACTCACACTGCTATGTTTGGGTTTCAGATAGTGAATCAGCCGATGATCAATCGAGAGGGGACCGAAAACAGAGGTTACTATTCATTCTACTATTCACTTAAGTCGCGGCGGGTCCCGCTATCTTCTTCACTGATTTCTGGACGATCCGACAGTCATATCGACAAAATGTGTATATCAATCTTACTTGTTTCGACGAGACGGTCGCAATGGTGATCTCAGATTTTCGAGATCATACTCCGATTAAAAGTCGATATTTTTGGGTCCAATTTATACCATAAATTACCCATTTTTGCCAAATAAATAATCCAGGAGATTATTTAAACCTTAAAATTTTAGTTTCAAAATTACGATTGCTACACAATCGTGAAGAAGCACTAAACCTAACCTAACTAAATCCGAACTCGACGAAGTAAATACACTACTTGAACAGTCTTGTTGAGCTGAACGAGATGACAACGCGATTTGATTTTTAGTTTGACCAGCCAAAGTCATCGAAAAGCATGCAAAAGAGTAAATTCCACTAGATAGATGGCTTAATAGATCGAACGAGGCCCAAATGCGACGAACCAAAATCTCTACTTGATAGGTCTTGTCGAGCCGAACGTTATGATGTTGTCCGTTTTTATGTTTGACAACCCAAAAGCCTCGAAAAGCAAGAAAATAGTAAATTTTAGAGTATTCATGCAAAATTGCTGATATTTTATACATGGATTTGGATGAAACTACTTGAGGAGGGGCTTTTCAGCATAAATAATCTACAGTAGAGGACCCATCATGAATTTCTTAAGAAAAGAGGACCTTTTAGCATATTGTTTCTATTCTTATATAGGGTTCTCTTGGAGAAACCCAAGATCTGCCACAACCACCTCTTCATCAGAGCGCTAGCCACCCCCTTGCCTTCTTTCTTTCTTTGCCACTTTTCCTGAGCGCCAGCACCGCCGATCGCAGCCTCCAATCGCCGAAAAAAGCAAGAAAACTCGAGAATCTTCCTTGATCTTGGGTGAGGAAGGGTTGGAGTGCACCAAAACCCATCTGGTTGCTGCCTGGGCACCTTGAGGCAATCCTCCTCATCCGAGGGTGATCCCCAAGAGGCGTCGCTGCCTACAGCCACCGCGCAAAGCCGGACAAGAAAGATCTTCTCTCTCTTATTTTCTCGAGCAGTGGTAACTCCACCTCTTTCTCTTCTTATTTTCTGGCCAAGAGGCACCCCTCATCACCTCCCTCACCTCCTGGTGATTCACCCTGCACAGTCCCAACGCCGGGAAAGTACCGGTTTACCGGCGGGAGCAAAGGCTCGTCGGGAACTCTAGTTTTTGGTCGTTGTCGTCGCGCGCCGTCTCCGGTGGCTTGGGGTCATGAGATCCAGGGCAGTGGTTCCCTTCTGCTAGATCTCTAACTGCTCTCCACAAAGTTTGAGAGGCTCTCGTTTATCCGCAGCTTGGGAAAGTGAAACCCTAACTTTTGCGATTTTTGCCTTGGCCGAGCTTGGCCATGTGCCGCTGCCGCCGCTTCCTGCTACTGGCCAGCCATTCTGTCAACTCCCTCTCGCCGAGAGGAACCTGCCCATGCCCTTGAATGGACCAGTGAACTCCTGCCTAACCCTCTCTCCTTTATTGCTCTCAAGTTGGCCGCAAATCCCAACTCCGGCCATCCACTTTTCCCTGACGCCGGCGCTGGACTAGGAGACACTCTTGACACCCTCTAGCACCCCCTGTTGCTAGTGCTTGCCCTAGCTCTTCACTGGAACTTGATTGTTACAGGGCTCAGCCAACTTGCATTATTTGAAGCTTGGATTTGGCCATGGTTGCTCCATCTACTATTCCGGTAGCCCCGCAACCCCTCAAAGGTGAGCCTCTTAACCTTCTCAACCTCCTGAGTATAATGATCATGTTAGTTTTGTAAATGGTGGAGTGGTTAGCTCTAATTGGCAACCTAGGTCTTGATTTTATGTAATTAGTTGACCCTAGCTCTTCTCGGGCACTGTGCCAACTTTGAATAGTGAGCACGAGTATCAGTGCATCGAGGCCCATCTACTGGTGCTCTCGGATCAATCTGAAAATCTTCAAATTCAAAGTAATAGCTTAAAAACCCTAAAAATCAATGTAATTATACAATTTTAAGAAACCCTAGGTGCCTAGATGCAATTATGACCTTATGGGCTGGCTTGGGCATTGTGCATGTGATCTCTGAACTTTTGGTTCGAGATCATATGACTTTTGTTGAGCGGAATTTGGTTAACGTATCGTAAATCGGCGAAATTGTCGGTTTATCATCGTTTCGGCACAATTCGTGCAATCTGAGGAGTTGAGATGACCAGTTATGGTTGCTAGTTGTCCCTGGTTGTTCCCGATGTTGTCCTGGCTGGTCCAGTGACTTTAGTTTTACGTCGGTGACTTTCGGAGCCAAAGTCGGCTTTTTCGGAAGTGATTTTTAATATTTATGGCACCGTTTGAGTCTAGGATTGCACCTAGTGGATTATTACTGCTCGGACATCCTAAGTGAAGCATTATGGGGCAGCACGTCAAGTTTGTTAAATTCGAAAACCTGTAGGCACTAATCGGACAATAGTTGGTCGATCGGCGGATTGTCGAAAATTTCGGCAAATCCCGAGACTTCAGTGAAGTTCACTGTTTAGTCTTTCTAAGCACTATGAGTCAAACGATTGGGTGTGAGTGAGTCTATTTGTGGAGATTCGAATCCTGATGATTGGCTTGGCCTCGCGGTCAATGGCATTGTGACACTTGTCGAGTGTCGGAGACGTTTACATGCAAAACGGACACGAAAAAGGGGATCAGTGCGAAAAACCGAGCAAAAACACTATTTTTGGAGTTTTTCTGGGAATTCGGGCTCCCGAAAGTGGATTCGGGCATCTGAATCTGCAAGGGTGTTGATCGTGGTCAAACCTGGCTGCTATAGTGATAATTCGGGCGTTCTTACGAGTGCGCGCCATGTGGAGACGTAGGAGCGCGCCAGCGCATGCGAGCGGGCGTGATGGCGTGGTCGCCAAGGGAGCGCCAGGTGGCGGGTGTTGGTTGACGAAGTCGTCGCGTTGGGCGTGGTCGCCGAGGGAGCGACATATGGCAGGCGCGCAACGGATGGGTGACACGTGGTGGGCGCGCAACGCATGGGCGACACGTGGATTCGAGCACGATTTTGGGCGCGCACGGGGTGTTTTCGGGCGCCCGAATCATCCCCCTTGGGCTGAAGTTTGTGATTTTTTTCTGCTGGTCTGTTTAAGTTCTGAGGGTCCATCTTACACCACTTCTTGGGCTATATGTGAGGACCCGAATCCCCACTTAAAGGCTTATTGATGGATTAGTGGCTTCTGGGAGTGTTTGTGCGCGTGTCGGACCCAAGAAATAGATTTCTGGTGTAAATGGAGCAGGATTGCTTATCTGGAGGCCCATATTGGGTGACGGAGGTTTTTGCGCGCTTATTGGAACCAAGGAAGTGACCCGGCACGAAAAATGGATCAAGTTTACTTTTTCGGGAATTTTTGTCACGCCCCGAGTTCAAAAATCAGCGTCTAATTTTTTTTTTTTTTTTTTTTTTTTTTTTTTTTTCAAATCAGAGTTTTAAAACAGTCAGGGCGTAACAGACCGCCACATATATAGAAGAGTCTCAATCCCCCTTGGGATTGAGCCTTTTCTATATATGCACGGCTAGCTTGTACAACCACATCAGAGTAGTCTAACTACGTATAGCTACAGTTATTACAACTACATAAACAAATAATTTACAATTTACAACTTGCTAATCCATTATCGGCTGTCCAGGGTCGTTTGCTAACTCGGAATCTCACCAACACGTCCCGACATCCCAGCACCCGATCGACCTGAAAAATGGTCACCCAGGGGGTGTGAGATACATCGACAGTGTATCCCAGTGGGCACGACGAGCCGAGAAATAGCAGATCGTACCTACTGGCATACAATACTAGAGGATAGTAATAATCACATGTTAGGATAAAGCAGATATATAATTGGAGCTATAATTGAATGCAAACTTACTAAATCTTAAAGCAAGCATAGATTGATAATCCTAGCAGGAATAGAAATCAGGTAATCATGAGATATAACAAAAGCAGGTTAATAAGCAACATATGCATCAAATAATTGAAATATCAAATTATCCAATCACAAGCCACCATATTGGTCTACATGACCTCAGGCAAACTGCCCACCTGGCACCACCTGGTTGACATTCCCCCCCGTGGGGGTCATGGGTTGCTACTGCTAACCACTTTACCGGTAAAGTACACCGCTGCGGGGGATCATCCCGCTAGTGTACGTGAAGAACAACGGTGCGGGCGATCATAATGCAAATGCTCAAGCTCTCGGTCCACTAACCGGGTAATCGGCAATCAGCCGTGAATTATCCCCACTGGGATGCAACAGTATAAACCAATAGAATCACAACTCAAATGAATAGCAACAAGACGAAACAGTTCCAACAAGGATGCAAAATCAGAACCAACTGAAACTCTACTCATATGCAGGAATAATCAGCAACTAAATAACATGGATCAGATAAAATTAGGGAGTACTGATAATCAGGTATATAACCTAGCAAATGACCAAAATACCAACAAGGGTGCAATGCAGAATATAATCAGCAACTTCTGGAGCATAAATCAGGATATATACTGATAATCAAGATATATATGTCAATCAAGCATGTCAAATGTCCAGGAATAAAGTCAATCAAGCATGTCCAATGTTCAGGAATAAAGTCAATCAAGCATGTCCAATGTCCAGGAATAGAGTCATAATATCTGGAAGCAACTGAGAATCAATCATGCAAAACTAAAAATCTTTTTAGGAAAATAATTTTGAAAACATGTTTTATGTCCAAACATCGAAGAGCGATGCCTTCGTCCTATCAAACAAGAACAGACTCCGGCGACTCTGCGATGCTTGGAGACAAAACATTGGTTGACTAAAAACAGGTTTATAGCAAAATTAAAACTGATCAAAAGGAAGACAGGCTCAATTATCAACTAGGCTACAAGAACAGGGGTCCAACCAATACTATACCCCAGAGGGCCGAAATGATAAAGCCCGGATCGAAGATAAACCCACCTGTCGTTTGCAGGCGAACTTTCGACTCCAACAAAAACGCTCGAAGACTGTGCCAACCTGAATAAAAAATTATGATCAGGGAACAACTCAATCATACCCATCCCGACAATACTATAACGTCCTGTCGCTAACACGGGAAACTTAGCCGAAACAGGCTTTTACCAAAACTTCCGAAAAATTACCGAAACACTGAAACTGACCCGCCGACAGTCTATATACATCCAAACACTGCCAAACCACACCTACTGACTCTAATTAAACATCATCACCTCGATGTTCGGGTAGACAGGGGCAAAATCGTAATTTTTGGTGTCCAGATGTTGCCACAAACACTCGCGCAACTCACGGGAAGCCCAATTCGGCTTCGGAGTTTTCCGACAGAAAACTGAAGTCACTGGACCAGCCAGGACAGTGTCGGGGATAACCAGAGGCAACATCTGATGACCAAAAAACCAAACTGAAACGCGAACTCGCGCCGTAATCCGTAAAACTGACAATTTTACCGATTTACGGGACAAGATCCGATTCCCGCTCAACTAGAGTCTACGAAACTTTAACAAAAAGTTTAGAGAATGTGTAAATACTGTCTAAAGACAGCCAGGGTGTTAAAATTGCATTTAGGTCCTTAACATATTTTAAAATTCTATAAAAACACTTATTTGAAGCACGGTTTCGACCCGTTCTTCCAAACCAGGAATCCAAAGACAATGCCGTAAGTTTCAGCGCGTCCGTTTCAACGAGACGAAGCTCGTGCTCACCATTTGGGAGCAGCACGAGACCCGAGGAAAACTTCGGGCCATAATTTTCTTTGCTAACATAGGCCAAACAACATTTTTATTTATTCGGCTCACCAAAACCCAAATCCGACGCGAGCATCGCGTCCAGTGACCCCAAAATAGCCAGGAGCTCACTGTCGCGGCTCCGCAAACAGCCCAGAACAGTACCACGGCCAACTATTAAACATAAAGCGTAATAATGCTATAACCTTAAAAATACTTGTGCAAATTTAAAATAAATTGCACCGTTTGTCATTAGGCAACACCAGGACACCAGGGCTTGCTTTTTTAGCAACCCAAAACCTGCTGGATCAAGAAGATCCAACCTATTGTATATGTTGGATGATAGTATTGGTTAATTTGTTGTTGATGCTTCGTGTGTGCGGGAGCAATTTTGTGCACACGACGGGTGGGTCTATGCATGTGCTCAAAGTAGGCTTCCACTATAGCCCGGGAATGGCATGATACATGATATGCATTAGTATTCTCAAGACATATATACTTTGTGCCAACAATCGTGTTTGTGTTTACTTGCGTCCAAGCGAAAGTCAGATAATTCAAATTCAATTAGTTATCTCAGAGAATGTTACTTGCTTTAAGCTCCCTATGATCAATTCACATTCGAGAGTGTTTGTGAAAATACATAATACCTTGAGATGTTCCTTCGACGACATTAAAGTGCTCATTGCAATCTAATTCTGCTGCTTTTGCTTGGTCAGGATTATAGTAGCATAACTAAGAATTGTTTTCAGGAGACAAGGTTGAAGTAGAGAGTGTCGACGAAAACAAACCAAAGAGATCGTAATCCAATCTTTTGCTCAACATGTATTCGTAGATTAGTACCTTCTCAACTCCTTGAATGCTGCAACCTAATAGCCTTACAAGATTTCGATGTTGAAGCTCCACTAGACCTTGGCTTGAATGCACAGAAAGTTTCTCTACTACTATCTCAACCCCATCTTGCAGTTTGCCCTCTTATGTATCATGTGTTGAATATATATATATATATATATATATATATATATATATATATATATATATATATATATATTATGTAATTCATTATAATAAAATTAAATTATAGGGGCACATTCTTGTGATACTTTTGTATAAGTATCCTATCTATATTCCATCTATATCCAGAATTAAATTATAGCGACACATTTTTGGAATACATTACAAAAATGTGTCGCTATACACCCTAGCGATGGCACATATAGCAACACTAATAATAAGTGTAGATATTTTTGTTAGCGATATTTTTTCAGATTTTAAAAATACTTAAAAGTATTGCTATAGCATAATTTTATTGTAGTGATATGATACCATGTTAAATTATATAAAATAATCATTATATTCTAAAAACTTAGGTTGTTAGAGAACCGTACTTATATATTCAACATTATGGGCAGCTTCCATATTTCAATGACAAAAATATGCAAGCTTTTGTTTTAAAATCTGATTTTGGAATAAGAAAAAAGTGTGTTTTCCGAGAAAACTTTCCTTAACATGTCTTGCATGTGATTTTAGTAACATAAACAACTACTCCCCTGGTGTTAAGAACAGTTCTTCTCAATTCCCATTTTGTGAATCGTATGGAATCAATTAAATCATACATAATATGCAAAAAAGATTGATCAAAGAAAGGAGAAATGCTTTCCATAGACCATCGATTATCGGAAACTAACTAAAGAGCTTGATCTCCAACCCTTAATCTTATAAAGCCAGGGTAAATCGCAAAACAACTCTCTTAAATTTTACTCAAATTTTATCTTAGTCTGACTTTTTACGTGAAATTGTACTTGGCCTTTTAATTGGACAATTAATATTCTTAACTTGTGACAAAGCTGAACTTTATGCAAAATTGCATGCAAGTCATCTCAAGAACTTAATTATATTGCATTGTGAAATAGATCAATCAATTTTCATACTAACTAAATTAACCTAAGTTGATTGTATCTAAATTACTTTTTTTTTCGTGTAAATTAATAAATTTACATAACTAACCCATGATAGTTATCAGACATTGATAGTTAACAAAATTATCAGTTTCATCGACTTTAAAGGAAGTAAGAAGGCCAAATATAATAAAATCCACTATAACAAAATTATACTATAACGACATTTTTAAGTATCCATAAAATCTAAAAAAAAAATACTGCTGAAAAAAATACTGACACTTGTTATTAGTGTCGCTATATGTGCAGTCGCTAGGGTATATAACGACATATTACTGTAATGTGTTTCAAAAATGTGTTCCTATAACCTAACACTACAAGAAAATTGATTTGTAGCGACGATTATTTTAGTAACATTTAATACAAGTGCTGTTAAAAGTATATTTTAGCAGCGATTTTAATGAATTATTCTAACAATTTTAAAACGCTGGTAAAAGTATATTTTAGCAGCGGTTTTAATAAAATTATTATAACAGTTATAAATCATCGGTAAATAATTTAGTTCAAATTAAATTATTTTTTTTTTTCAATCCAAATTTTTAAAAAATAAAATACGATTTTATATTCTTCATATTTTCTAAATAAAATAATATAATTTTAACTCAAGAAATAAAAAATTTGATTTTTTTTTTTTATCAAAATTAGCCAACTATATTGTTAAATCTAAATATAATAAAAATTAAAATTAAAAAAATTTCTTCAGTTTAATATCAAATTTATTAAAATATTAAACAATAATTCTTCAATAAATTTAATTATTTTTTATTAAAATTTTATATTATATTAAAAATTAAAAATTAATTCCTTTTTAAAATTTAATTAAAAAATTAAACCTATATTCAAAATCCGGCCCAAAAAAAAAATTTATTTAAAATCTAAGAATTAAAGAGAGAGAGAGAGAGAGAGAGAGAGAGAGAGAGTGGAGGAGGAGGAGGAGGAGGAGATCCCGAAGAGCCCATGAATCCCCGATGCCTACAAACCCTAGAGAGGGTTTTCTCGAGCTAAATCCCTCCATGGACACCCCCTCCGAGGAGCTGATGAAGAAGATCCAGGATCTCGAGGTGGGGCAGGCGCTTCTGCAGCAGCAGATCTCCAAGCTGATCCCCGCGGCGACGGCGGAGAGCGGCGGCGCCGCCTCCCGAAGCCTGGAATTGGGCCGCGCCGCGTTTCCCGATGCGGCGCCGGCGCCGGCGCCCTCGGGGCGTTCTTTGAGGCCGCATGTGGGGTCGGCGTCGACATCGGCGGTGGCGTCGTGTGGGTTGTCGGAGAGGCAGTGCTTGAGGGTTCTGCAGTCGATGGGTCAATCGGTGCACATAATCGATCCCTACGGCCGGATCATATACTGGTAAAAAGTTTGAGAAATTGTGCCTGCTTTGTGTTTGTTTGAATGCCGAAATAACTAGGGTGGATCATGTTTCCCTTTGATTCCTAAGTTTTGATTTTGTTGAATTAGAGAGCTTAAGTATCAGAATTGATTTGATCTTAGCCCCACAGACGAAATCTTTTGCGAGAAGTTTGAGAAATTATGCCTGCTTTGTGTTTGATCTAATGCCACTATGAATTCATTAGGCCTCAACACTTGCAGAGGTACCGAGAGTATGCCAACATCTACAAGGTGGAAATCCTGGCTATGTGTGTTTCTCTTATTTGGGGTGGGATTATGGAAATCATGATATTCATAGGGGTTTTCCTGCAATAGTAATTTGATATCCATAGGGTTTTCACTGCAATAGTAATTTTTCCTCTGTATTTCAATTTCCTCTTAATATTTATATGATAAATTTGATATACTTACTGCAGGCTATGAACTTTTTTGCTGGTTTACTACTATTACTGATGCCTGAGGAAAATGCATTTTGGTAAGTTGTATTATACCTCCTCTCATTATGCATGCACAATAACAATAAATGCGACTGCTTATAGAATTATCACTTTTGAAATTATATTGAACTGTATGTTTGATACCGCAGGGCTTTAACGGGCATCATTGATGACTACTTTGATGGTTATTACTAAGAGGAGATGATTGAATCTCAGGTGCTGTCTACTGTCAGTTACATTACTATTTTCAGCATGTTTAGTTTTTTTTTTTTTTAACTTGAGAATTATTTATGTGAAATCATCTAGATTCTATATTATAAGTAAAGCAGAAGCAAAGAGAAAGATCTTTCTGTAGCTTCACCATGTGGACAATTCGTTAAATACACTTCCACATGTATAGCTCCTAAAGCACCACTTGGATTATTTTTCAGGTTGATCAGCTTGTTTTAGAGGAAATAGTTGGATTTCTCCGGAGGATTTTGTGGTAACTGTTCACAGTTTGAATCAAATTCTCCCTCCATTTCAATTCAAATTTTCTTCTTTTTTTTCTTCTTCTGTGATTAAATTTGTAATGCAGTTATCATGAGGACCTCTTCTTCTCGACGTGTCGAGGCTCGATAAAAATGGCGCCGAGAATTCAAACAGCTTGGCTGAGAAAATCAGAGATGAACTAAAGAAAGGGCTTTACCGCGACGCAGAGAGAACGTGGGCCATGCTCGAGGACTTTATCATTTCAAATAGTAACAATGTTGTAAGTAATTTATGATCATCTAATCAGGCAACTTGGAAATTCCCGCGGAGTAGTTACTAACTTTTTATGTAACATAATTTATAGGATTTCTATAACTTCTTACAAGATGATGATTCCTCTGGCTCTATAACAACTGGGATCATATAAAGAATTATTCAAGAGGCGCTACTCGCGATATCTTAGCATTAAGGCTTCGTCTTCGTCTTCGTCTTCGTGCTAGATTTTCACATTAAATTGATTTGGATGATGTTACTGTGCAAATTCTTATTTTGCTAAATAATTTGGTTTCTCTTGTTTGACAATTGGTGAATGTAATCAAAATTAAAATTGTTTGAATGATTAATTTGTTCTTACATGTCAATTTAAAGAGTTAAAATTTTGTTTAGATTATTTTTAATTGTATGTTTTATATTTTGAATTGAATTCAAAACAATTATGAAACCGTTGGTATAAATTTATTATTTATAGTAGCACTTTTTACTATATTTAGTAGTGGTCGGAGAAGTGCTACTAAAATTATCATCTTCTCCAACGGTTGTGTAAACTGTCGGTAAAGATCTTTTGCGACGGAGATCTAACAGCGGTTGCAAAATTTTTTCCGACGGTTTTACAAGTGTTAGGAAATATTTTCCCAGCGGTTTTAAATATTTTTTCCAGCGGTTTCGACCGCTGCTAAAGCTTAAGTTTTTTGTAGTGTAATTTTGAATATAGATGGAATATAAATAGAACACTTGTAAAAAAGTGTCATAAAAATGTGTCACCATAACCTAATTTTATTTTAGTGATCATTGTTATAAATTTAATAAAATTTCCACCTGATTAGAATGACTTGAACTAATTAAAATAATTAAGAATCAAGGGTAAGTTAATTTGAAAAGTTAAAGTTGCACAGTAAACTAAAAGATAAAGTTAAAGTTGCACAGTAAACTAAAAGATAAAATGAAAGAAATGAAATAATCAAATGTGGTTATAAAATCTCCAATTCAAATGCATGGAAAAAGAAATAACCAAAGTCAAAATGATCAAAAGTTAAATCTATATCTATCTTGCGGGCGTATAGTCCAGCCATCCCATAGATTACATCCCACAAAATTGATATATATATAAACTATTATAAGAAGGAATAACTCAAAAACATAATGATTTGAGTTTGGTATTTGAGTTTTATTTTATTTTCGTTTGCTAGGGATATCAAGCAAAAGAGAGTACTCAACAGTTCTACACCCAGCAGCTAGCTTAGCCAAATAAGTTCTAAACTACATTCAAAGAAAAATATAAGCTTGGTGGCCCAATATTGGTCAAATATAAATATTAAAACTAACATTCTTTGATAGCTTAAGTTTTGAAGAAAATTAATGGTTGTTTCGTACTCCCTCATATTTGGACTAGAGACTTTTTTTGTTAGACCCAAGACGCAAACTTAATTATTAAGAGAAAATTAAATAATGCGAAGAGTCTGGTGGAATCTGAACTCACAACCTTATGCTCATGTACCATATTAAGCAATACAAAATAACCATTTTTCTCCAAACTTAAGTTACTGGAGAATATTAATGTTTCTAACATTTATATTCAACAATATCAACCTTACAGGATGTTATGCTACCAGCCTTGATTATAGTATAAGCCAATTCAGCATGATTTATCGAGATCGTCAAGACATATATGTTCATGCTTAATCAATTACAACCAAGTTAATGCTTAAGTACAGCTAAGATGTTTGAGTAACAATTTCTCCATCTTTTCAACCCAATTTTATCTTATATGACAAAAAGGACAACCAATAATATGTACGTGTACGGACATTATCTAAAAAAAAAAAGAAGAGAAAACAGACAATTGATCGAAGTAGGCATTATCGGCCTTCCAAATCACTAAAAGTAATCTCATTTTCAGTCATAGGCACGATGAAATCAGATGCCATCTTTGCTTCGTCCCTGATTCTCACATTGAAGTAAGCGGGTTGTTTTGGATCCGGTAGGTTCGTGCTGTCATTGCTTAGCATCATAACTACATTCGACATTGTGGGTCGATCCGAGGCGTTCTCTTGGACACACATGAGTGCCACATGAATGCATCTCAACATCTCACATGCTTCGAATGTATTATCTAGTGTTTGATCTACGAGCTCAAACCATTTCCCTTCTTTCCAAAGCTCCCATGCCTGAGACAATTTTGTCACCAATGACGTAAAATTTTCTGATGCTTTAGGAAATTTAAGAGAACGTCAATAATGATGAAATGATCTAAAATGTATAATAATTTCTGCAGTGAAACATTGAGAACCAAGTGCTCAAATCCTTTTTACTTACATATCCGAGGAGGTTAAGATGATTCCCATATCGGTGGAAACCAGCATTTCGCTTTCCGCTTACGATTTCGAGCAGTAAGACGCCGAAGCTGAAGACGTCAGATTTGACCGAGAAAAGACCCTCAGAAGCATATTCGGGAGACATGTAACCACTGAAGCAAATTAATTTCAAAAATATGAACACAAGTAATAATATCCATAGCGATGGATGCGTAAATATGGCCAATCTATACTTACTAAGTGCCAACAACCCTATTTGTGTTTGCTTGAGTTTCATTGGAACCAAATATTCGAGCTAAGCCGAAATCAGATATCTTAGGGTTCATTTCGCAATCCAAGAGAATATTACTCGCCTTTAGATCTCTATGGATAATTCGCAGTCTAGAGTGCTTGTGAAGATAAAGAAGTCCTTGGGCTATCCCTTCAACGATAGTAAAGCGTTTTTGCCAGTCTAATAGTAATCCTCTTGTTTGATCTGAGACCAACACATGTACTAGCATATATAACAGAGAATGCATGGAAAGAGAAGAAAAGAACAATGGAAGCAGAATGATAGATACGAACGAACCAAAGAGGAAGAAGTCCAAGCTTTTGTTCGGCATGTATTCATAGATTAGTATTTTCTCTTCACCTTGAATGCAACAACCTAGCAGCTTTACGAGATTTCGATGCTGGAGTTTTGCTATAAGTTGAATCTCATTCTTGAATTCTCCTAGACCTTGACCTGAACGCGCGGAGAGTCTCTTCACTGCTATCTCAAGCCCATTTGATAATTGGCCCTGCCAAAAAAAAAAAAAAAAAGAAAAAAAGAAAAAAAAAGAAAACTTGTTTCGTTTTGTCATCCTATTTAAGAAAAAGGTAAATGTATACACCTCCAAAGCCGGAGTTAATAGAAAAAAAAGGTTAATTACATACATGTCCCTCCAAATATGTCGAATTGTAAATATATTCTGTAAAATTCAACTTTTCATATTTATCCCTTCAAAAATCCAAAGTTCTTCAAATATGCCCTCTGGTTAATCCCCGTTTGGAATCTATTTATGTTTTAACAGATTCGATGTGAAATTATTTTTTTGTCCCTTACAAATATATCACTCCAAAAGTATAAAGGTATAATATGGAAAGGATAAATATGTAAATTCAATTTTTAATCTAACCAAGGTTAAGCATTTAACCTAGAGTTAAATCAACTTTTCTAACAGAGATGGATGGTAGGGGCCATATTTGAATAACGGTGGATTTTTGAAGGAATAAATATGAAAAGTTGAATTTTGTAGGGATATATTTACAATTCGACATATTTAGAGGAACATATATGCAATTAACCCTAGAAAAAAATATACTCCACACACTTTTTTAAAAAATTTATATACAGACATAATTAACTATCATTGAAATATAAAATATTATGCTTAATTGTTTTAATTATAAGCAAGCATTTATCAAAGTGAAATTCCAAGAAATTGCTTTCGACGAGTGCTACTTCCATTCTTTTATTAGGAGACAAAAATTAAAGATTACGCTTTAATTACCTTGTAGACAGCCCCAAAACCGCCCTCGCCAAGTTTATTTTCGACAGAGAAATTATTTGTGGAGTTTGCTACGGTATCGAAATCAAATAATGAAAATTCAGAGCCGCTTTCTTCACTTTTCCAAAGCTTAATAACTTCGTCAGTATCAATGCTTTGCAGCTTAGCCTTTTCTGGATAATGAAAAAGAGAAAGCCCTTGATTAAAAATATTTATATTTGTAAGGACTTTATAGCACTTAATTTGAATTTACCTGCACGCCTTCTCCTTTTGATACACATAAGACACAAGAGGGAGCAAAAAAATAGCCCCATCAGGCATGTAGTTATAACGATAATGCGAAGCTTACTTTTTCTCCGTCCTGTGCATAAAAATAAATGTTCTTGATGAAATACTAAAATCAAGTGACCAACAAAATATCAATAGTACCATCAGTTTATAGTGCATTTGACAAAAAGCTAACAATTGGTATCTAGTATTGATGTTTCAAATTTAAAGTCTAATTATTTTATTTTTTTTTCTAATATTATTTTTTAAAAAAATAAATAAAATAAATAACATACTATCTTTCTTTCTCATAATAATAATAATAATAATAATACAAAACAAAACATTAACTTAAACTGCAGCTACAGTAAAATATTACTGACAAAGAACTAGAAAACCAATTATATTTGTTAATATTTCATAACAATAATATTTAAACGATATTTCAAACAATACTTAAAAAACAACTTTCCATGGCTACTTCTAATTCAATTCCTACTAATTGTTTTTGGTGTTTTTACTATTCTACTAAAGAAGATGTGCTAGTCATTTTGAACTGATGGTTGTTGAGATAATATATATATATATATATATATATATATATATATATATATATATATATATATATATATATATATATATATATCAAAATTGAAAAAAAAGAGAAAAGAAAAAAAATATGAAAATATATGAAAAAAATTAATTAAATGTTAATTGATTGATACTTGCCAAAGATGACCCATAGTTAAGAAAGAAAAGAAATAAAAGAGTGAGCGAATAAAAAAAAAAAAAAAAAAAAAAGAAATAAAGAAATGGAGTAAATGATGATTTGATTGATATTATCTTAGATGACCAATCACCGAAAAAGGAAAAGAAAATAAAATATATCATTACCTTACATTTTGAAATCTTTTGAATTGTTTTTCAAAACAAAGAGGTCCTAAAATCACTATAAATTGAGCCAATGGATTCGAAGAAAAAAAAAAAAAAAAAAGAGGGAGGAGAGGGTTTAAAAAATAAGTAAATAAATAAATAAAATATAAAGGTGGATGCACGACAGTAACGGCGACAGCGGCCGCGACGACGACGGTGACGGCGACGACGACCATGATGGCGACGCCGACGACGACCATGATGGCGACGCCGACGACGACAGCGATGTGCGAGGAGGTCTCATGGCTTCTTCTTCCTTCTTCAACGGTGGCAACAATGATGTCCACAAAACTATCTCACCACCAAGATGACGGCGGGCGGGTGGGTATACGCGCACAAACTACATAGTGGCGACCTTTTTGTCGATCTGATTGTGCGGCCATCTTCGTGATAGGCTCGACCGATCAAATCCGGCATTGGATCGTTACTATGTCGTGCGTGCATATTCACTAAACACCCGTCTCCTCAAGAGGTGCGCCGAACAACGCGACGACGGTTCTCCGACTGATTTGATTGTGCGATCATCTTCGTGATAGGCTCGACACACAAATCCCTATTCCAAACCAAACCGTCTTTTTTGGTGTGATCGAACGACTATCTTCGTGATAGGCTAGACACAATCAAACCAGACTTTAGATTATTATTATTATTATTTTGTACTGAGCGGCCATATTCGTGATAGGCTCGACACGGTCGAAACATGGCGATTCAAACCAAATGGTCCTTTTTTATGCGATCGAGCGGCCATCTTCGTGATAGGCCCAGCACGATCAAAGCCGTCCAAAAAAATAATAATAATAAAATAAAAAATAAAAATTATAAAAATAAATCAACTCGATCAAACCGCCATCTTCGTAATAGGCACCGATCAAGCCAATCGCCATCTTCGTGATAGGCACGGCTCGACTCGATCAAATCGCCATCTTCGTGATAGGCGCCGATCGTGCCAACCGCCATCTTCGTGATAGGCACGGCTCGACTCGACCAAATCGCCATCTTCGTGATAGGCACCGATCGAGCCAATCGCCATCTTCGTAATAGGCACGGCTCGACTCGATCAAATCGCCATCTTCATGATAGGCACCGATCGAGCCAATCGCCATCTTCGTGATAGGCACAGCTCGACTCGATCAAACTGCCATCTTCGTGATAGGCACCGATCGAGCCAATCGCCATCTTCGTGATAGGCACGGCTCGACTCGACCAACTCGCCATCTTCGTGATAGGTACCGATCGAGCCAACCACCATCTTCATGATAGACTCGGTTCGACTCAATTCGATTTAAACCGGATTACCAACTGAACCCTATGGACATAATTCAGAACGAATATGATCGAGATAAATAGTGAGCCAAACTATAAAGGATTCAACGTGAATTGAAATCGGTTCATCCAAAATAGAACCACATGAGGCCCATGCCGAGCCGAATCAAATTACAAACCGGTTCAAACTGAACGGAGCCACAGGAGATCCGAGTCAAGCCGAACCAAACTACAACCCGGTTGAACCCAAACCGAACCACATGAGGTTGGAGTCAAATCGAATGACAAGATGATTCTACTTAAACCAAGTCGTAAAGGATTCAAGTTGAACTAAGGTCGGTTCCAACCCAAACTGAATCACAAGCTAGTTCGACTTAAATCGAACTATAAAGGATCCAATTCAAACTACAATCTAGTTCAACCCAAAGCAAACAACAAGTGGTTCGAGATGAATCGAATCAAACCACAAGCCGATTCGACTTAAACTGAACCATAAAAGATTCAATTTGAACTACAAACCGGTTCAACCCAAACTGAACCGCGAGAGGACCAAGACAAGCCAAGCCAAATCATAAGCCGGTTCAACCTAAATCGAATCTGGGTGGAATCATATGAACCGGACCATGCACCAGCTCGACCCCAAATCAAAGTCAAAGGGTTTTGAGCCAAACTGCAAAGAGGGTGACTCAAACCAAACTCAAAGGCGTCTTAAATCAAACTACAAAGATTCAATCCAAACCAAATACAATGGAGTTTCAAGTTCAAACGGATCTCGAACCAAACCATAAGGTTACGATCCAAACTAAACCGAACTACAGAAGGGTCCAAGTTGAGCCGAACTATAAGGGCCCGACCCAAATCGAATTCAAAGGGTCTCAAACTAAGTTGTAGGGGTTCGACCTAAATCATGTCTCAAAGGGTTCTGAACCAAATAATAACGGTTCGATCCAAATCAAACTCAAAAGGGACAAACCGAGCGAAAGCCTAAGGCAGCTCAACCCAAATCAAATACAAAATGTTCAAGCCAATCCAAATTGAACCCACCAATCCAAATTGAACCCAACCTGAACAAAGGTTCAAACCGAACTTCAAGGATGATCCAAAGCAAGCAAATCAGCTCCGCCTGAATTGAAACAAATCAAGAGTTCAAACCGAGCTGACTTCAAATGAATCGGCTGAGTCAACTTAATCGACTCACAAGTCAAATTTAAACGACCGAAAAGTTATTAAACTAAACCAAAGTCAAACGACCGAAAAGTCATTAAACTAAACCCAAATTCAAACGACTGAAAAGTTATTAAACTAAACCCAAATTCAAACGCCCGAAAAGTCACTAAACTAAACCCAAGTTCAAACGACCGAAAAATTATTAAACTAAACCCAAGTTCAAACGACCGAAAAGATATTAAACTAAACCCAAAGTCAAACGACCGAAAAGTTACTAAACTAAACCCAAATTCAAACGACCGAAAAGTCATTAAACTAAACCCAAGTTCAAACGACCGAAAAGTCATTAAACTAAACCCAAATTCAAACGACCGAAAAGCTATTAAACTAAACCCAAATTCAAACGACGGAAAAGTCATTAAACTAAACCCAAATTCAAACGACGGAAAAGTTATTAAACTAAACCTAAATTCAAATGACCGAAAAGTCATTAAACTAAACCCAAAGTCAAACGACCGAAAAGTCACTAAACTAAACCTAAATTCAAACGACCGAAAAGTCATTAAACTAAACCCAAAGTCAAACGACCGAAAAGTCACTAAACTAAACCTAAATTCAAACGACTGAAAAGTCATTAAGCTAAACCCAAATTCAAATGACGGAAAAGTTACTAAACTAAATCTAAATTCAAATGACCGAAAAGTCACTAAACTAAACCCAAAGTCAAACGACCGAAAAGTCACTAAACTAAACCCAAATTCAAACGACCGAAAAGTCACTAAACTAAACCGAAATTCAAACGACCGAAAAGTTATTAAACTAAACCCAAGTTCAAACGACCAGAAAGTCATTAAACTAAACCCAAATTCAAACGACCGAAAAGTCATTAAACTAAACCCAAATTCAAACGACCGAAAAGTCATTAAACTAAACCCAAGTTCAAACGACCGAAAAGTCATTAAACTAAACCCAAATTCAAACAACCGAAAAGTCATTAAACTAAATCTAAATTCAAACGATCAAAAAGTCATTAAACTAAATTCAAAGTCAAACGACCGAAAAGTCACTAAACTAAACCCAAATTCAAACGACCGAAAAGTCATTAAAAACTAAACCCAAATTCAAACGACCGAAAAGTCACTAAACTAAACAACCCAAACAACACAAATCATATCAAACTCAACCCTATTCGACTGCCACCCACTTTTGAAGGGCCACCAAATTTATAAATTGAGCGTTTCACTCATATACAGTGGGGGTATGTCCCTACTTCAGCCATGTACTTGAAAGTAATATCAATAAAAGTTCGTCTTTATATTACGGTCTCTTCTTATTATCTCAACATTAAACTTGGTTTCTTAATCGAGGGTTCCTTAATACTAACAGTGTGAAATAATTAACAGCAGATTTTTGAGTCTGCTGGAAGCTATAAATCTATAAACCTGATTTCAAATATAAAAATTTAAACAAACTCAATCTGTATTATAAATGATCACTCATCGCGGATCGATTCATTCGTGGCGACAGACAATGGTTTTGATAATAATGTAAAATGGACAGCTCGAGCAACATGAGTAGGTTTGAAATTAACTCTTTTTTTTTCATTTTAAGGTTTAGAGTATAAAAAAGAGGTTGATTTTTTCTTAATTCGTACTTATTAAACCCTCCTGCTCTGAAATAAATTTATTTTTTAAAAAACACAAACTCCCTAAAAAATAATTTTAATATTTTATATTAAAAAATTTTTAAAAAAGCAATGCTTTTCTGTAGATCTATATAGTAGGGATCTATAACTAGAGTAGTCATCAAACTAGAGGATGAACCTGTGTGTCTAAACACGCAGGTTCAATCTGAACACTCAGGTTCAACCTTCGTGGGTTCAACCTGCGTGTTTAGACACGCAGGATGAGCCTGCGTGTCTAGACACGCAGGTTGAACCTGCGTGTTCAACTTTCCTACACGTCACCCCCACCAGCTGACAATGCACGCTGACGTGGCGCCCAGTTGGCAGAAAGAAGGCCATTTTTGCAAATACAAATTTTGCAGGACCATTTTCAAAAATTCAAATTTTTACAGGGTCATTTTCAAAAAAAGCCCATTTATTTTTGCATAGTGTTATCAATATTTATTTATTTATTTATTTGAGATAAGTGGTTATAAAATGCACACTCTATGCAATGCACTACCGTGGTATTCCTCAAATGAAAATGACATTAATAAATAATTGAGAGTACGGTTCCTCACTTTTAGTTGGAATTTGCAGAGGGCCGGGAGGCGGCGTCGTGTTCACCGGTGCAACGGAAAATAGGCTGACCGTTGGCTTCCCGTAGTAGAACAAATACGCTTCATATCTCAAATAGCACCAGCCACCGAGAATTTGGCCGCCTTGCCGGCCGTGGAACAACTTCAGCGTCTCGTTGATGAGTCCCTGAAGGCACTGTCGGCACTCCGGGCCCGAGACGTGCGGAACGCACTGAGCCAACCCGTGTATCGTCGGAAAACCATTCGTGATACTCAGCTCGCCGGTCGCGAACAGCTTGACGGAGTTCAAACTCGACGCGGCCGCATCGGCGACGCCGCTCAGCAGAGTGCTCACCGCCTGGTTGATGAAGCTGTAGACTGTAGCGTCCTCGGCGTACTCCGGAAAAGTCGCGTTGTTGACGTTCCACAGGAAGACCTGCTCCGAGTTTTCGAGGAAGGAGGTGGAGTTCCGGACGGAATACTTGAGGAGGCAGTAGTAGAACAAGATTTCGGCCGTTCTGTCGTGCGGGCAGGCCTGCAGGATGTCAGCGGAAGCTGTACCGAGGCAGGCGCGGCAGTCGGTGGCGTTGATGTCGCCGCGGCAGAGGGCGAAGCCGAACACTCGGTCGGCAGACTCGCCTGCGGCGGCGGCGGAGAAGCCGTCGGCGGCTGGGGCTGCGGCTGCGGAGGAGAGAGAAGGCAGAAGCTGGCGGAGGTTGGACTCGTAGGGGCTGCCGGCGGTGTAGTTATCGCCGGTGCTGTCGCAGATTTGGTAGAACGGCACATCGGCGACGCCGCGCCGCAAGAGGGAAAGGCAGAATAGTGAGATGAGTTGCAGAGAGAGGAAGATTTTGGAGCAAGAAGGGGTGTCCATGAGATTGACTGCTGGCTTGATTCCAGCGCTCATCAGGTTTTGGTAAAACTTCGGTTGAGATCAGCATATACCACCCACTTTCTGGGAATTTACTTGTGAAATGCTGTTAACTAAGGCCAATAACGATTTCAGAGAGTAGTTTTTTTTTTTTTTTTTTTTTTTTTTTTTTTTTTTTTTGAGAGAGAGAGAAAGATAGGATGCTAACCGCTTCGTTTATTTGAAATAAACTTAGCTGGAAATGTGAAGAAACTAGGCTTCAAACTCAGGTCTCGGATATCAACTATCAAGCCCTTTGCCACTTGCACTAGGGACGGTTGATATTTCAGAGAGATTTTTATTATGAGAAATGAACACTTTTTTGAGAGTAGTATTTGTCCACTATTATTAGAAGCACGAATTCAACTATCGATTCTCGGCTAGATTAGATTAAATATTTTAAAAATAAATTTTATAATTTTTTATTATTATTTATTTAATGATATGAAAATTTTAAAATTAATAATTTTTAATGATCGATGTTTGTCATTTATATGTTTAACATATTTTACGATGCTGAAATATTTAAATCAAATAAAATTTTGATAGAAAATTTTTTATACTATTTATAGCAAAATTAATATATCTATTCAAAAATTTTAGTATTACATCATAAGTTTTGGTAAAATTTTTAATTTTAGTCATCCATTTTTAACACTTTCCATTACTAGATAAATAATAATAAAAATTTATAAAATTTATTTTTTAAATACGTCAAATATACTAGATTAAATTTGACGAAACCGATTACCGATTCGAAGTTTTCATCATAAAAATTAACTTATGAGCACGAAAACTTTTATGATTTTAATAGCACACCAGTCCTACTTCCTAATTTAATTAGTATCCTTTTTTTTTTTTGCCCCTTTAATATAAAAGGTGTAAGTAATTAAACAATAAACTATTTATAATTTTTGCATTCAAAATTTTTAATTGACAATAAAAATAATAAAAATTTAAACAAAATTTCTTTTGCTTCCAATCAGCAAATATATATATATATATATATATATATATATATATATATATCTTCTGGACATTAAATTATATAAAATTATTATAACATTTCTTACTTTTTTATAATTATTATAAGATATTTTAAAATCAAATATTAATTAACTAAGTTTTATGATAAGTTTTAGATAAATAACTTATTTGAAGAGTAGGCCATTTTGAATCTAATCTTTCAAATTTTTAATGTTATTATCCAACCTTTTAATTGGTTTGGTTTGAGTCATTTAACGGTGTTTTAACTTCAAAATTTAATCTAATTATGTTAAAAAATTTATAATTACAAAAATTATATAAAATATAGATCCAGCTACTATACTTGTAAAAGTACGAAGCACTTGATATTTATAAATTTTTAACCGTTAGATCTATCCCTTTGACTAATTTTACATCTCAAATCATACAATTTTATCAACTACCCACTAAATCCAAAAGACTCATTGTTATCCTAACCGCACATCTTTTATTCAAGAGTAAAAAATTTACAAGCACCAATGACTTGCTATTTTTAAAAACATAGAAGCTCAATTCTAAAATATATTAGATAAATCTGTAAAAAAAAATAATACATTCAAATTTTAAAATGAATGTGCCAGCTAAAATCAAATAAATTAAAATATTACAAAATAAAATCAAAGTATTAAAAGATTGGACAGTCAACTCAGAATGACCCATAATCTAAATAAGTTCCTCACATTTTTGACCTAATTTTTGCATTGTACTTCACTAGTTGAAGGTCCGTCCTAAATCAAAATCTGATGCAATAAATATAATTTATAACATCAAAAGGACTATATATAAAAATTATAAATTTTTAAAATCTATCACAGTTAATTCCAATTAGTGGTTTGAAAATTAACAGTATAGAAAGTGGCAATGTTCAATTTATCAGGAATCAAAGGTTTTAATCATTCAATAAATTAAACTATAATTAGTTTTAAAAAATCTGTAATAATTGCGTACATGTCCCTACAAATATGTCGAATTGCAAATATATCCCTGCAAAATTCAACTTTTCATATTTATCTCTTCAAAAATCAACCGTTATTCAAATATGCCCCTACCGTCCATATCTGTTAGAAAAGTTGATTTAACCCTAGGTTAAATGCTTAACCTTGGTTAGATTAAAAAATGAATTTACATATTTACCCTTTTCATATTATACTTTTGGAGGATATATTTGTAACAAGTATAATGGTATTATTTTTGGAGGGATATATTTGTAAAGGGACAAAAAAATAATTTCACATCAAATCTGTTAAAAAATAAACAGATTCCAAACCGGGATTAACCAGAGGGGCATATTTGAAGAACTTTGAATTTTTGAAGAGATAAATATAAAAAATTAAATTTTACAGAAATATATTTATAATTCGACATATTTGGAGGGACATATATGCAATTAACCCTACAATCAAACTAGGTTCGTGCATGCAGTAGTACTCCCTGTTGTGTTGAATGAGTGGGGTAAGTGGAAGAGAAGACTTCCCAAGTCTTGTTGCTGCACTACGGCGAAATGAAAAAGCGACAGCACTTCTACCACTTCGAGTCTTCTTCTCAAGTCTTATGCATCAACAATTAGGCCCCGGACTTCTGCGAAATGAAAAAGCGATAGCACTTCTACCACTTCGAGTCTTCTTCTCAAGTCTTATGCATCAACAATTAGGCCCCGGACTTCTGCGAAATGAAAAAGCGATAGCACTTCTACCACTTCGAGTCTTCTTCTCAAGTCCTATGCGTCAATTAGGCTCCGTTCTGACGCCCTTAAAGGGTCGTTTCGTAACGGTATAAGGCAGTACTAACTATTTCAAGGATAAATATAAAATACGAAATTAGCATAAAAAAATATTTGAAATGATTCTAGAAATAAAAGATTTTGTGTTTGATATGAGAATGAGAAATAAGAAGAATAAAAAATTTTAATTAAGATAAATTATCTTTTTGTTCTCAAATTTTATTATATAATAATAAGGTGAGAGATGATGTCTCGGTAGACGTGGAAGGATATTTAAAGAAAAAGTAAAATGATGGTTGGGAAGAATGAGAACAGTAATTCTCACTTATTTTAGTTGTACCAAAACAAGTTATACCTTTTGATTCCTGATGCGAAGAATAAGAGAAATATCCCTCCTATTTCCGGTTCTATACCGAATCCAAACGTGCCAGTATAGCATAGTAAAATTATACTATACTCATAAAAATATTATTCTATAAAACATTATTATTTTATAGAACTTTTTGCACACACAAGAAAACAACATATTTTTTAAAATATAATTAAACTATACTTCAAAAAATAAAATAAAATAATAATCCACTCTAACCAAACGAAAAATATTCCACCATTCCTTATCTCCCTCAACTCCAAGATGTGATAAATTTTAAACTTTAAAATTTAAAATTTAAAATTTAAAATTTTTACATAAAATTTTAAATTTAAAAATATAAATTTAGAATTTTTAAATTTTAAACTATGATTTAAATTTTAAATTTCAAATTAAAAAAATTTAAATTTTTAAATTTCAAATTCTAAATTTTAAATTTTAAATTTTAAAATTTTAAAATTTTAAATTTTATAATATTAATTTTCAAATTTTAAACATTAAACTTTATTATTTTAAAATATTGAACCTTAATTTTAAAATAATAAATTTTAATTTTAAAATAATAAATTCTTGGTTTGAAATTTCAAATTACAAATTTAAAATTTCAAGTTTTAAATTTTTAGTTTTAAATTTTAATTTTAAATTTTAAATTTTTACTTTTCAATTTTAATTTTAATTTTTAATTTTTTAATTTGAAATTATGAAAATTTTAAGTTTAAAATATAAAATTAATATTTTTCTTTTCAATTTTTAAAATTTTAAATTGAGAAAAATTTTATGAAATTATGCCATATGCATCCAAACACTTTAAAATTTGAAACCATATAATTCTTTAGAGATACATGATTCCTTATTTCACTTAGATCAAAACCACAGTTTATTAACTCCATAAAAATATGTGAAAATGAGGAAATTCACACTACCGAAATAATAATCATACTATGTATCTATAGTATTTATAATTAAAAAGTGTATAAAAAAATAAATTAGAAAGAAAAAAATTCAACCACAACAACAGAGTAAATTTTACCTGGTTCATGTAAATAAGATGACATACACGAACACGAAAAGATAAAATTTACTATCAAATTAAAAAAATTATAAAATTTGAATTGACTCCTCCTACCGATTCTTTCAAATCTAAAGATTCTTCTAAATCTAGTGCCACCTCAATTATAAAATCTGAATGAATGTGATAAATTCTATGAGAGAATTAAATTTTACTATAAATTTATAATACTTAATTATCTATCTAATAAACTCTATGATGTTTGCTTAGTGGCCTAAATTTACTATCAAATTTTGATGATTATAAATAATAGTGATTTTGAAACTAACAATTTATCTTGAGTTTGTATTTACAAATTTTCAAATTGAAAGAGCTCAAAGAGACCAAGTGTAAAAGAGAAAGGCTTCGAGTTTATTGAAGCTATTTGTGCTTCCAAGCTCAAAGTATCTTTATTTGGTCCATTTAGAGCTTAAATTTGTAAATTGATTCATTTATGCTTAGAGTGAGAAAATTTGAGCTAAGTTGAAATTATTGACCATCTAAAAGGAGACATGAACCAAAAGCTTATTTATCAAAATCCAATCACATTAAACACCTCAAAATCAAATTTAAGCAAAAATCTATGTTTTCGATGCAGGTAGGGCACCCGGAAGAACTTTGGAAGAGTTCGAAAATGATTTAAAGATTGGACTCAGCATTGTGGGCGTTCGGACTGCGTCTCTACTGCATTCAGAAGTAGTTCCAGGCGTCTGAATATTGTTTCGGGCATATCTGAGAGTCTGAATTTGAATTTAAACGTTGCGTGTTTAGCTCTCTATTCAAGACTAGATTTGACATAGCATATGTCGTATCGAAATTGAGTAGATATACTAGTAATCCTAATATGACTCATTATATTGCTCTAAAAGAGATACTCTTTTACCTTCTCTCATATTTGTTGGTTATCTTTATGTAATTGAAGAATATAACAATGTCAATTAGATTTGTAATTCTTTGAATATCAAATTCGCCTCTGAACATATCTTTATTCTTGATGGTTATACAGTTTCTTGACAATCCACAAAACAGATCATCATAAATAGAAACACTATGAAGGCCAAGTTGGTTGCTCTAGATATTATTTGTCTTGAAGCCAAGTGACTTAAGAATCTATTGTAATAATTTATTTGATATCACTTCTACCTCCCTGTATAAAAAAATACATCTTAGGTCAATACAACACACTCTTCTAGATCGATTGATTGTCGGCTTTTTTTTCTTCAACAATTCTAAAAGTTTTTATGCTGATTTTTATTGTGAGTTGATTTTTTATTTTTTTATTATAAAATTATTTAGATAGTTTAATCACAATCAAATTTTATTATCATTTTCTATAAAAATAGAAGAAAAAATAATGGTAAAAAAAGAGGAACAAAAAGAAATTGAACTCAACTCTTCCTTTGCCCTGATCCATCCACAACAATAAAAAGGAAAGAGCAAAGAGCCCAGGGATATATAAACAATTATCCCTTTAATCATCTTCCATCCCATTTAGATCCTAAAATTTATTTAAAGATAAATATTAATTAAATTTTCATTCTAATTCCAATCACAAAATACACGTCATTACTAAATCCTTTTTCATAAAATTCCCTCATTTCTCCATTTTTTACATATAGCTCCTATAAAAGTGTTATCGTTTCAAATAAATTCCTAATAGATAAATTGTAGAGATAATTTTATATGGTCATACTCTTCCAAATTTATCTCTACGAAATTTGAATTATCAAATTTATCCCTTCAAATATTTATTGCTTATAAAAATATTTTTCTAATTTGTTGTTGTTAGTTCACTATTAATATTTTAACGATAAATACATAAAATAATAATTTTACTATTATAAATTTATTCATATAAAAAATCCTTTTTTTTTTATCTCTCTCTCTCTCTCTGCATCCTCTCCCTCTAAAAAGTCAAAGTTCACTCTCTCTTATCTGACTCCTTTTCCTCTTCTCTTTTTTATGGCAAATTTATTAGATAACTTAATAATAAAATTATAAAATAGTTAAATATAATTTTTTTTTAAACTACAGAGTGATAAAAGCAAATTAAAGTTTATCCAAAAAAATGTATGAAAAATGTATTAGAACAATTATTGACCAGGAGCTATGATGGGCCATAAGTCTGATAAATTGACCCAGCAAATTAAAGTTTGACACTTTAATCCTTAAATTATGAATTATCATAATTTAAAAATTTTATAAATAGTTACAATTAAATCATACAACTTAATTTATGTGACTAATTATTTACGTATCGCTGATGTAAAAATATCGTAACATCTTAATTATTATTGGGTCATTAACCGCAACACTTCTACTGGGCTATTTGGCTTAAATTCTAAATTCTGAAAAAATAATTTTTACAGAATTAATTTCAATTTAAAAAATTAATTTTAGTTAAAAATTATAGAGTGTTTGTAAAAATCTAGTAGAAGAATAATTTTTTTTTAGTCATTTTATAAAATTATTTGACAAAATTTTCTTGCTGTTTAAATGGTAATTTTTTTGCTAAATTTAATTTTAAATTTTGAATTTTAGTTTACAAGTTTAAAATTTTAAATTTAAAAATTGAATCAGAATTTAAAATTTGATATTTGAATTTAAAATATAATTTTAAATTTTAAATTTTAAATTTAGCTTTTATAATTTAAATTTAAATATAAAACTTAAAATTTCGAATTTTAAATTTTAAATTTTTAATTTTAAAAATTTAAAAATTTTAAATTTGATATCTAAATTTAAATGCTGAAATTTAAACATTTAAATTTAACTTTTGAAATTTGAAATTTGCAAATTTAAAATTAAAATATTAAACTTTTTGTTGGAAATCTGATACTCGCCCCTCGATACTAGATTCTGTGAATCCGCAATCCACACCGGTATCGCTTAGTGTTGGGATTCCGCAACGAAATCAAATCGAATTTTTATCATAAACCGATCCCCTCATGAGAAAAAGCAAAAGTAAAAAAAATACGGGTGAAATAAAATTCATTAATCAAGAGAAAAATTACACCGATTTATCTTCTACAATAGAGTAGCTTCCACCTAAGCTCTCCTCCTGAATCTTTCTACAATAGAGTAGCTTCCACCCAAGCTCTTCTCCTGAATCTTTCTCATCCTTTTCTCGTCTTCTATAAATCTAAAAAACTTCTCTATTTTCTCTCTCATCTACACCAGTGCACAAAGTGCGTCTCATACGTATGGTGCTCTATAGAGTTCGGCTATTATATTATCGATAGTACCAAATATTTGGTACTATCAAGTTTTCTACCGTTAAATCAAACTCTTTAATTATTTTCACCCGTTAGATTTTACTATTTTTTCAACCACCCATTAAACTTAAAGGGCCCACTATCATCTCAACCATATTCCAGCCTAACTCTCTCTCTCTCTCTCTCTCTCTCTCTCTCTCTCTCTATATATATATATATATATATATATATATATATATATATATATATATATATTCAACATATATATATATTCAAATCTATTTAAATTAGTTCTCAAATTAATATTTAAAAATCTAAATTAATTTATGATTTAAATATTAATTCTAATCCAATTAATATTTAATTATAAATCTAATGAAATTCTAACACTTTTAAAATTTAAATATCAAATTTTAAATTTCAAAATTTAAATTTTATCTTAAATTTAAAATTTAAAATTTAAAATTTTTAATTTTAAAATTTAAAATTTGAAATGAAAGTTTTAAAATTTAATATCTAAATTTAAAATTTTGAAATTTAGAATTTAAAATTTAAAATTTAAAATTTAAAATTTAAAATTTAAAATTTAAAATTTAAAATTTAAAATTTTAAAGTTAAAATTTTAAATTTTAAAGTTAAAATTTTAAATTTTAAATTTTAAATTTAAATTATAACTTCAATATAAAATCAGAATCAGATTTTTAGAAACAAGTTTTAAAATCAAAAAATCTGAACAGTTATTCTAAAAATCAGAATTAAATTTTAAAAAAAAGTTATTATCAAACACAAAAATCACTTTTCATCTTAAAATTACTTTCCAGATTTCCTACATCAGTGACATATATAAACACTTAGCTAATTAAATTAGATTGCAAAAATTAATTATAGTAATTTAAAAAAAAATTGGAGTCCGAAAATTATAATAAGCTAAAAGATTTTAGTGAGCACAAAAGTGTCATTTCGAATGATAGCTTGGGGACTAAAAGTGTAATTTAACAAAAACAAACAAAACAAAATCAAAAGTTGAATTGGCAAAGGGAAAAGGTGTGGGTTGAGTTATGAGGCTACAAGTGACATCTTTTTTTATTTTTTTTTTATTATCTTTAATTTTGCAGAGTTTGAATTGTCTCAATATCGGTAATTGAATTGATTTTTTTATAGACTTTATTTTGCTGAGAAATAAAATTTGAAATAAAATTTTTTTCCCCTCTTATTTTTCAACAAATATTTTTGGTTATAAGTGGAAACAGTTGATTTTACTTTTTTTTTAAATAAGTTGATATAAGTGTAAAACTATTGTTTCATTTTTTTCTTTCGAACAAATTTATTCAGAACAAGATTAATCAAAATAAAACTATTTTGATTATTTTGACTATTTTATTAACTAATTATCTAACTATTAAATAATTAACTAATTAATTTATTAATTAATTAAATTATTTTATTGTTATTTATTTTATTAATTTATATTTAGAATTAATTAGTAATAGTTAGTAAGTAAATTAAATTATTAATTAATTAATTAATTAATTAAAATATTATTATTTAAAAATTATAATTATTTATATTTTTACTGTTCTAGTTTAACTGTCCAAATAAATTTTTTTTTTTATTTTTAAAAAATAATATAATTTTTATTTAACCGTAAAATTGATCTTAATTTTACTAATTTTACAAATTATATTAATTTCTGCACTAAGCAAGCCGGTATAAATTAAGCGAATAATGTGATAACTTTCTATTTCTTAAAAAAAAAAAAAAAAAAAAAAGCCTCCTGCCGGCAGCTGGAAGCACACCGAGATCTTCCCCTCTCCTCTCCCGCCTTCTCTCCAGTCCAAATGCCTCCTGCCGTCACCACCAAAGTCCCCTCGGCGACCTCCTCCTCCTCTTCTTCGTCCCCGCTCGGCGACCTCCTCCTCTCCGCCGCCCTCTCAAAATCTTCGTCTCCCCATTCGTCCTCCCATTCGTCCTCCTTCCTCTCCCACATCAACTCCCTCATCCGGTCCTCCCGCTTCGACGCCGCCCTCTCCCTCCTCGACTCCGCCGGCCCCTCCCTACCCCCGCGCCTCCTCCTCCCGGCCTGCAACGCCCTCCTGGCCGCCCTCCGCGACGCCGCCCTCCCCGACCACTTCCGGCAACTGTTCGACCATCTGTCCAGGCGCCGCCCCTCCCCACTCCTCGACACCCGCTCCTTCAACATCGCCATCCACGCCTTCGCCCTCTTCCGCCGCCTCCCCCTCTCCCTCCGCCTCTTCCGTCGCATGAACCCCCGCCTCTACCCCCCCGACCTCTGCACCTTCAACTCCCTCCTCCGCGCCCTCTGCCTCCACGGGAGGACCCACGACGCAGCCGTGGTGTTCGACCAAATGAAGCGCTCCGGCCCCGACCCCGACGCCTTCTCCTACCGCGCCCTCGTCTCCGCCCTCTGCCGCGCCTTCCGCCTCGACGACGCCCTCCGCCTCTTCCGTGAGATGGACCGCGCCGGCCTCCGCCCCGACACCGTCGTCTACAACGCCCTCCTAGACGCCCTCCTCAAGGCGCGCCGCCTCGACGAGGCCTGCCGGCTCTTCGACCAGATGGCCGCTGACGGCGTCCGCGCCTCCTGCTGCTCGCACAACATACTCATCCACGGCTTGTTCCGGAACGCCCGCCCGGCCGCCGCCTTCGCGCTCTTCTGCCACTTGAAGAAGAAGAAGGGCCAGTTCGTCGACGCCGTCACTTACACCATCGTGATCACGCACCTGTGCAGGGAGAAGAGGGCTCCGGAAGCCCTCGCCTTGGCGAGGGAGATGGAGGAGAGGGGGTTGCCCGTCGATTTGGTCACCATAACTTCGTTGCTCGTCGGGTTGCATCGGAGTGGCCGGTGGGAGCTCGCCGAGCAATTGATGAAGTATGTGCGGGACAGCTCTCTGCTGCCGAGCGTTCTCAATTGGAAGGCGAACACCGAGGCGGCGATGAGAGGCCCCCACGAAAAGGGCAAGGACTACACGCCGATGTTTCCGTTCGACGGAAACTTGAACGATGTTCTGAGCTTGATCGGCCGTAAATCAGTCGAAGATATCGACGACGACCAAGTTTCCTCCGATGAAGAGACGAAGGACGAGTGGTCTCCTTCCCCGTACCTCGACCGTCTCGCCCGCAAGTCCGAATCTTCCGACGATCCTCCTACGTTTACGCCGCTCAGAGGTCGGAGGGTGCAAAACATGGGGACGAAGAGCTTCGACGTTGACATGGTTAATACGTACTTGTCGATATTTCTAGGCAAGGGGAAGCTGAGTGTGGCCTGCAAGCTATTCGAGATCTTCGCTTCGTCGCAAAAAGACGCGACGAGCTACACATACAATTCGTTGATGAATTCTTTCGTCAAAAAGGGTTACTTGAAAGAGGCATGGGCTGTTCTTCAGGAAATGGGGGACAAGCTGTGTCCTAGCGATATCGCGACATACAATGTAGTCATCCAAGGACTTGGGAAATTAGGGAAAGCGGAGCTCGCGAGCTCGGTTCTTGATCAATTATTGAAGAAAGGCGGTTATCTCGATATCGTGATGTATAACACATTGATCAATGCGTTAGGAAAAGGCGGGAAGATCGACGAAGCGAATCAACTTTTCAAGCAAATGATCGGAAGCGGCATTAATCCGGATGTTATCACTTTCAATACACTCATCGAGGTTCACGCGAAAGCAGGGAGAGTCAGAGAGGCATACAAGTTTCTGAGAAAGATGCTCGCTGCGGGTTGCTCTCCGAACCATGTTACCGATACTATACTGGATTTTCTCGACAAGGAGATTGACAAGTCGCGGCGCGAAAATGCGTCGATTGTGCGTCAAGATGCGGAGTTCAAGAAAGATTTTTCGGACCGATAGAAGTGAAAATTTTCTTTATAGAATCAGAAAATAAAAATTTCAGAGCATATTATTCATTCCTTTCTGTGATGATAGTTTCAAAAACAATACAATTTTTTTCCCCCTGAATTAGGGGGGGAAACTTGGTAGAAAGGCTCTGATATGTACATTAGCTTGGCTACTGCTGATTAGTGTTTGTAATGATAGTAAATAAAATGCTGTCAATAGCACTGACCTATATTTTTTGTGAGTGAAATTGAATGGCTTTAATTTTGGTCCATACAATTGGCGAAATGGTTGACACAGTGAAGGAGCAGAATTTGTATCTTTGTTAATTGTCTCATTGCATTTCGCTATAACAATTGTAACAGATTGATTTTCGACGGGGCTTTCTGGTCGCTTGCAATTCAATCTACATTACAAGTGTGATCATAGACAAAAATTCAAAAAGTTCGCTTTGTTCCTTGTTGCTTTGCGTTGAAGGTCTAACTACTGCAGCATTTCTATCTATGTCAAAATTGAGCATAGTCGTAAATGCAGTAGCCGGCGGGTAAGAGCTTGTTTGGTATTGAGAGTCATCTAATGCTCTTAGGCAAAATAGAGCACGGGTGAAAGCATATAGAGATATGTTTATCCGCTTTCTAGTATATATTTTAACCGACTCATTGCTGTATCATTGCTATATGCTCAATATGACATTATATATAAAAATAAGCGGATTATTTTTTTATCGTACTTTTTTTTATCGTGCATATTGCAGTTTTCCTACAATTCCAAACAGAACCTATGATAATTATGCAGATTCACGAACTCTATATATTGCAACTATTCACTAAGGGACTGTTTGGTTGCTTACAATTGAACCAACATTACAAGTGCAATTATAGACACTCAAATGATCCATTTGACTTGTTGTATTTGTATGGACATATTATAGTTGGACTTGGAGACTGCTATATTTTGACCTACATGGGGAAATGTAGCGCAAGAGGAGAGTAATTCTATGCATCCAATATACAAAATAACAAAATTCATACACACGTTTTTCAACAACAGGTAACAGAACAAAAAATCATATAGTATAGGGCTAAATTACAGAAAACCTTCATGTAATATTCCGTTTTTTCATTTTGTCCCTTTGTCTTTTAAAAGCCTATATTTTGCCTCATCGTAATTACCGAAATATGCATTTATCCCCCCGCCGTCACCATTCCAAGAATAAACCGTCAATTTAAAAAAAAATATTATTAAATATACTCAAAATACCCTTCAAAAATGACGGAAAATAAGTTAAAACCCATTCTCTCTCCAATATAAGGTAAGGGTATTTTCGTCAATTTACCTTATCCGTTAACGCCGTTGCGCCCTAAAGACAATTTGGTAATTACGAGGAGGCAAAATGTAGACTTTTAAAAGACATGGGGGCAAAGTAAAAAAAGGGGATATTACAGAGAGGTTTTCTGTAATTTAGCCTATAGTTTTATTACTCTCAACTCGAATAGTAATCTAAACTTAATCTAAAATTTAATAAAAAATAAAGTTTATTCAAATTATATATTGATTATATTTAAACATTTATGTAATTAGAGTTAGATTTATAATTATTCAAATTAAAAGTTGGATTTGTCATATGTTATGATTTGATAGCTATATATTGTTAGACGTAGAGTAATTAGATATATCAACCACAATATACATGGTCGCAGAAGGTCAAAAATATTATCATGGGTGTAATTGAATATTTTTATTAATAAAGTATTAATTTAGTTGTTTTTTTTCTTCACTTCTCTTTTTCATATTATTTTATTTTAAAATTTTAAATAAATACTGAGTTATATAATCGATGTCATTGTGAATATCGATTTCAACAATAACTAATGCATTATTAATTTAAAATTGTCAGCAGAAACCCAAAAGTCATAGATAATTTTCGGATTTACCTAACATTTATATGGACTATTTTCAAGTGTTAGTGGATGTTTAACGTAGATTAAATAGTAGGTAAATTCAACATACCTTGTGCCTATAAGAAGGATGGTTGGGTAAGATCAAGAGTAGAGAAGAGAGTTGTATTTTGTAATCCTTATTTTTTAAGTAATAGAGTACTTAGTTTTCCTACGGAATCTCTACTCTTTTTTCTTTTCTTTATTTTTGCACATCTGTAAGGTGCGTAGATTCGGGCTGACGAACAGGGAGCAATGCTTTGCTCTTTTCAAGCAGGAAGACGGGCGCCGCACGAACTTTTGCGATCCAAAAACTTAATTTCGTGACAACGGGCTTTAGAGAAATAGCGCCGAAGTATCTTCTTCAATCTATACATTTTTTTTTGTCGGGCTGCTAATGATTTTGGCCCATCAAAAGCCCATAATAGTAGGGCCCACTAAAATGATATGGTAGACTTTTTTTTTTCATTTTAATCCTTTCAAAATTTATAATTAGCCAAAAAATCTTATAAAAAATTTATTTGCTAAAATAACCCTATCTAGAAAAAAATATATATATAAATATAGTTGTTTTTAATAAAATAGAGAAGACGACGAATGATTCACTGTCTTTTTCTATATATTAACGATGGTAAATGATTCATCGTCTCTCTCTTACACAACAATGCAGTGAATGCGTTCTTTTTATTCCTCATATATAATTTTAACAACCATATACAAATTTTAATAAATTATATATAATTTTAACAATATAAATATCTTAATAATCTATTCATATAATTTTAACCATCAAATAAAAATTTTAATAATCCACCGTATTCGGTTAGGTGGCAAATAAAATTTTGAAAGAATTATTTAGCCAATTATAAATTTTTATAAGATTATTAAAAAAAAAAATGAGTGGGAGAGTTTACTATAAAATAAAATTAGCCTGCAGGCTTTATTTAAATTTTTTTTTTTAAAAAAAAATTCTATAAAATAAAATTAAGTGTTTGGAAATTTTGTTGTATTTATGTTATTTTTCCACCTCTTGATGGTAGGGCTTTGACCTAAATTTTAAATTATCAACCAACACGATTTACATTTTTAAAACAATTTAAATTTTAATAAACTGAACTTAAATAGTATTTATAAACTTCATTCTAAAATATTTCTAGATTTTTTTTTTCGATATTTCTGAAATTCTTTTTACTATTTTCAATTTTTTATTTTGAATTTATAAAAAAATATTAGAAGAGAAAATTTTTCTGTAAATCAGTAAAATTCTTGAAAAAATAATTTTGAAAAATCTTAAAAAGAATTCTGAAAATAATAAAGCTTGGTTCTTAAGTGAGATTCTTAACATTACTAATTGTGAAGTATTTTAATTCATATCTAAATTAGGTCAATTTGATTATTACATGTTCATCCCTGTTCTAAGGACCAAAAATAAACAAAAAAATAATTGAAAACTTACTGGAGTGTTGTTATCATGATCCTATAAATTACTTGAAGCTTTTTCATTGGTTAGAGCCCATTTGGGACCATTTGATATTACGGCTCATCTAACACGTTATTAGGCAAAACAGAGTCGAGACAAAAAATATATTGATTTTATCGTAACTAACTCACAGAAAATGGCACACGACGGTTCAGCTCATTAGTGCTAATAACTCATCGAGTCCAAATCACTGATCTAAAATAATTAAGCATAATTATTAGGCTAAATTACAGAAAATCCTCCTATAATATTCTGCTTTTTCACTTTGCCCTTATGTCTATCGTAACTAACTCACAAAAAATGGTGCACGACGGTTCAGCTCATTAGTGCTAATAACTCATCGAGTCCAAATCACTGGTCTAAAATAATTAAGCATAATTATTAGGCTAAATTATAGAAAACCCTCATGTAATATCCCGCTTTTTCATTTTGTTCCTCTGTCTTTTAAAAGCCTACATTTTGCCCCATCGTAATTACCGAATTGTCTTTAGGAGGGAACGGCATTAACGGAAGAGGTAAATTGACGAAAATGTCCTTACCTTATATTGGAGAGAATGGATTTTAGCTTATTTTTCGTCATTCTTGAAGGGTATTTTGGGTATTTCCAATAATATTTTTTAAAAAAATTGACGGTTCACTCACGGAATGGTGACGGCGGGGGTAAATGCATATTTCGATAATTACGAGGGGACAAAATGTAGACTTTTAAAAGACAGAGAGACAAAATAAAAAAATAAAATATTACAGGAAGGTTTTCTGTAATTTAGCCTAATTATTAATATTAAAGTTCATAGTTCTTAAAAATTCAATTATAATTCATTTCTCATTCAATCTGGAATTATTGAGGTTTTATAATAGAAAGCCTTTTACCATATAAGTTACACTTCAATTTTCATTGCAAAAAATTTATAATTAAGAATATAAAGATTAACAACTCTAATATTAATAATAATTAGACTTAAAATTTTTTAATCAATGATTTTGACCCAATAAATTATTAGTGTTAGCGGGCTAAATCATACAACTAGTGCCCATCATGTGGGTATGGGTGACTACTTTATTATGCATAGAAGCGCTTACCTACTTGTTAATGACGTGTTAAGAAAATCTCACATCATTATAAGTGCACAAGTGTTTTAGCATGGACATAATTTGCATTAGTTTTTTTTTTCACCTATTAGCCCTTCTCTTCTTTTCTTTTATTTTTTATACTGTTATCTTACAATCAATCTGATTAACATATATAGTTGTAATGCCATCATCATCGAATAGAAAAAAAAAAATAATAAATAAATTATTATTGTTAGTGAGTCGGAGCGTTATAGTTTGTATCAAAGTCGAATATCAACTAGAAGTGTGGGAGTTAAGTATTACGCGAGACATAAATACTATATTATGAATTTTATAGAAACCACATCGTAAATAAATTCGTAGAAATCATATCTAAAATTTTACATCGCCCGATATATATGTGTAGTTAGGCTTAATCATAACAGGAAGTCTATAATGTCCCAATAATCTCACGTCGAATAAAAAATAATTACTGTTGGATATAAAAGATTGGATAGTCTAAACTTAATAACTTAACTTATGCAATTCGAATAAATGGTTTAGACCCAACAAATTATTAATTCTAGTAAATTTATAAGTCATTACAATAGTACAAAGTGCCATTCTGAGATGTTGCAGGTTTAAAACTCACAACTTCTCATCTCGCCTTCAATATCTATTTGGTCGAATAGATCAAATTCTCTCTTATCTCACTTATCAAATTCATACAGTAATTTTCACATCCATCATGCATGCGAAAGACGAAAGAAAGAATTAAATATATATTGCCTGATATGGATCATTCCTATTTCATTATTGGTCTTTAATTTGGTTAGCAACTATCTTTGTCTTTTTTTACTCTGAACCTTTCTCAAAATGATATTTTGTGAGCATAACTTATTGCATGGCTTAATTTAACAATATTCTATCTACATAAATACATTGTGCCTTGCCTCTTCCACAATCAAATCCATGCCTTTTAAGGCAAGAGTGCATGTGGCTGGTCTTTTTTTTCTGCAGCTTTGGCTCTTTATTTGTAGGAGGAATCTGATCCTTCAAGGCAAGTAGTAGCACCTTTTTTTATCTAAAGAACTGCAGTAACTAGATGCTAGAAGCTTGAATCTGATCAAATACAATGCTTCTAAGCAAAAGCCTACACCACCCATGTACAATTGTACTACAATACAAAGTTGATATTTATTACAACAAAGTATGCTGTTCTAGCTAATGTGTGCCTTCTTTTTGTCTTTCACTTTAATCACCAATAAGAGACAATTAGTTTTTCCTAAGATCTATCAATGTCCCAAGTAGAGTTTCGAGTTGTTTGCTAATTACCCTTTGATCGATTACGCCATCCCAATGATAAATAGAGAATCAATCTCTAATTATGTTATTATCTGCCGAAAAATATATGTTGGAAATCTGATATTCATCCTGATATCAGATTTTGTGAATCCACAACCCGATCTGATATCTATATTGTTGATCCGATAATTACTCTGGTATCGAGTGCAATCCGTCTACTCAATAAAAACTAGCACAACTATAAAATAAAATAAAAAATAAAAATAAAAAATACGCGTAAAATAAAATTTATTAACAAAAAAAAAAATTACACTCGACTTCTCTTCTACACAGAGTAATTTCAACTCGATCTCTCTTTTCGTATCTCTCACATCCTTCTCTCGTCTTCTATAACAAAAGATCTCTTAATTTTTTTGGTGCAAACTTTTTTTCTCTTTGAACACATTGATCTAAAATTATGAATATCTGGATCATGCCATATGAGTGTGAACAAATCGTACCACCATCATAAAATAATAGCACATATATTATATTTATAACTTACATCAAAAAAATATTTAAATTCTAATCTAAGTAGAATTCAATTTTAATTAATTTATTTTTAACATATTTAAATATTATTTTTAATTCAATTAAAATTCAATCACAGATCAAACCAAATAATCCAAACAATATATTCATATATAAATTACTTTGGTGTAATGTACGTAAGTGTCATAATTAGTATTACATCACAACTCACACGTTACATTTTCTCTTCTAATATGGTATGATGACTTGTATGAATAATGACCTGAAAATGCAGTATGTAATTTTTGTTATGAATTCGCATGCGAAAATAATCTCACTTGAAATAACAAACAATAGTTAAAATGATTAATATAAGCTACTGGATTCAAACCTATTCAGTTATACTTAATTTTACGCTTTTTTTGGATATAGAGAAAATTAGGATAAAATAGAAAAAAAAAGAAAAATCGTTCTTTCAATTTCTCTTCACTTTAGAAGAAAAAAAGAAAGCGACTGCTACAAAAGATTTTTCTTTTTTTTTTTTTTTTTTGCTCCATAGATTTTTTTTTTCTCTCTTTAAATTCTAATCTAAATATTATAATAATAATATTATTAATAATAATAATAATAATAATAATAATAATAATTTTTCTTTGTTTTTATTTTTTGTCCCCTAGCCTTTTTTTTCTTTCCAAACCACCAAAGTTTTAGATTCAATGCTTTGGATATGTCACATTCCTAGCCACATGGGATAGTTAAGGATTATTGAACGAAAAGGATTGTTTCCGTGCTAACAAATATTATTGTATACATCTACCTCTATATTATATTTGATAACGGGATAAGACAGAACTAGATATTTGAGAGATAAGTATAAAATATGAAACTAGTATAAAAAAGCGTCTGGAATAATTTCAGGGGTAAGAGATTTTGTATTTGGTATGAGAATGAAGAATAAGAAAAATAAAGAGTTTTAATTAACATAAATTATCTTTTTATCCTCAAACTTTATTATGTAATAATGAGATGAGATATGATGCCTCGGTAGACGTAGGAGGGTATTTAAGAAAAAAAGTAAGAGGGTGGTTGGAAAGAGTGATAACAATAATTTTTATTTATTCTAGTTGTACTGGAATAAGCTATACCGATTGATTTCTGATGCGTTTGAAAGAATAAGAGGGATATCTCTTTTATTTTCGGTTCTATACCGAATCCAAACAAGCCCTGATCAGGGAGAGAGAGAGAGAGAGAGAAGGTGAGCATTTGGAGCTTTGATCACTATACATTTTTTGGGAATGAATATTCTATAAGAGGACAAATTACACATATAGCCCTCAAACTATAATTAAGGTGGGCAACATTTCGTTTCTTAAATTTTAAATTTATTATAATTTTTTACCTGAATTTTTAAAATTGTGATAATCAAATTCTATAGGGATAATTGCCTGTGTACCCCTGAAATATGAAGAAATATCTGATTTACCCCTCTTATTTTTTTCTTTCCAATATACCCTTCATACGTTCCACCGTTATTAAAAATACCCCTACAGTTTTCCTTTGTTAAGTTAACTAGGGTTAAACTAGAGTTAAATAATAATCGGAGTTGAAAACTATCAGATATACCTATTTTGCCCCGGTTTAGGGTTTAGGGTTTAGGGTTTAGGATTTTTTAGGGTTTTAGGGTTTAGGGTTTAGGGTTTTAGGGTTTAGGATTTAGGATTTTTTAGGGTTCTAGGGTTTAGGGTTTAGGGTTTTAGTATTTAGGGTTTAGGATTTTTTAGGGTTTTAGGATTTAGGGTTTAGGGCTTTAGGGTTTAGGGTTTTAGGGTTTAGGGGTTTAGGGGTTTAGGGTTTTAGGGTTTAAGGTTTAGGGTATATTTGAAAGGGCAAAATAGTAATTACACACAGATAACGGCAGTTTCAAACGGTACACTAACAGAGTTTAACTTCAAGGGTATTTTAGAAAGAAGTTGGAACGTAAGAAGGATAGTTTTAATATTAGCCTTCTAAGAGGGGTAAATCTGAAAACAGAGAAATTTTTAGGGGTACGTAAGAAATTGCCCCAATTCTATAACTCAATTTAGAAATAATATAACAGTGTTATAAGTGTTGATGCGCCAGTACAATTAAAATATTACATCACTGTTGATTATAATAATTCTAAAAATTTAAACTAAAAATTTAAATAAACTGAAGTTTGAGGACTAGAGTGTCAACTATCTTATAGTTTAAGGACCAAACTTGGATTCACTTATAAAGTTTTGTGATTAAAATTATACACCTTATTAATTAATAAATTAAGGTGAGTATATAGGGCAAGGTTTTGGGTTGTTGTAAAGAGTTAATTAACACATATGGATACACTCTTTGGTTGAGCTATGCAAACTTTTTCATATTCTTTGGCTTCTAAGAGAGGTAAAGTTGCAAAGTAAACCATTTCCATGCTCTCTCTCTCTCTCTCTCTCTCTCTCTCTCTCTACCCTTTTTGGGTAAAAATGTACAGAGACCCTCAACTATAATACAATTCTTGAAAAGAACCCTCAATTATCTATTTTCTTTCTTGTATATGAAAGTGGGCACTTATACTTATGCATACATAAAACAAAAGATTAATTACATACAAATTTCTTAAAAATATATCGAATAATAAATATATTTCTATAAAATTTAATTTTTCATATTTTTTTTTCAAAAATTTAACGTTATTCATATATATCTCTACCGTTTATTTCTGTTAGAAAAATTTAGTTATTGATAGATTAAATACTTAACTTTTATTAGATAAAAAAATAAATTTATTTTTTTATCCATTTTATATTATAACCATGACTTTTAGAAAGATATTTTTATAATTGCAAAATAGACATTTCGCCTATATTTGATTAAAAAATAAACGATAATAAATCAGAGGGATATATATGAATAACTTAAGATTTTTGAATAGATAAATATGAAAAGTTAAATTTTGTAGGAATATATTTGCTATTCAGTATGTTTTTAGGAACCCGTATGTAATTAACTCTAAACCAAAACGAAATTGCTGAGGCCTAAAAATGTGTCTTATTATTTTTTTTTTTTAATGAGTTGATTTTTCGAACACTGTTAATATTTATTTATTTTCTCAAGAAAGAGAATATTAAATTTATAGGTATCCATATTTTAAATTTTTAAAGGACTGCAGTAAAAACGAGAAAGATTGAGTGTTCGAAGCTGTTGCCTACGGTGGTGACGTAGTTCACGAAAAAAGAGCGGTAAATAATTAGACAAAATAAATTATTTATTATATTTAAATATGGTGAATGATTAATCATGTTCAAGTTAAACACTGTAATTTCTAACATTTGCATAACGCTTGCATGGTAAAAATATAACTAATTTTATAAATATAATTTTTAAAAAATTATTTATAAAAAAAATTATTAGAAGATCAATTGTAAAAAAATTTAAAAAAAATAAAAAATCGCTACACTTCTAGAGAATTATTTCACAAACTGCGAAGTGGCCACTAAGTGACACTTTATTTTTGAATGAAGGGATGTTGTATATATTTTTTTTAAAGTGTAAAAATAGTATTGGTTTAAAAAATATGATTTATTTTTATAAAATTATAAAAATAGTGGATTTTTTTTTTTAATTAAAAAAACTTCCTTTAAAAAAAAAAAAAAAAAAAAAAAAAAAAGAAGAAGAAGAAAAGAAAAGAGAAAAAGGCCAATTGAGTGCATCCACAGCAACGGCCGAGCTAAAGGTGCTAAAGGACACCTTTTCGGGTTTTTTTTTTTTTGTCATAACGGTCTTTTGATTTTAACCCGTCCCGCATATGGCGGGTCACATCCTGCGTTTGGTTCGGGGTTAAGCCAGTTTCCGCTAAACCGGGGATAGGTATAAAGTTGGGAACTAGAGCTTAATCTCGTTTGGGAATGGGAACGGGGATATGAGAATTTGTGCTTGGGAATAGGAGGGATAAAGAGGATAAGAAGGGTAAATTACCTTTTTGCCCCCAAGAGTTAATATGTGATAAAAGTTGTTAAAAATTGATTAGTTCGTTTTAATTAATAGATTAATAGTTTAAAAAAATAAAAGTAAAATTATAATCCTTATTAAAATATATTATTTAAAAATAATACATTTAAATTAATAAATAATTTTTTCAACTTAAAATTTAAATTTAAAATATAAAATTTCAACATTTTAATTTTAAGATTTACAATTTTATAATATTAATTTTAAATAATTAATTTTTAATATAAATTTTTTTTAAAATTCACAAAATTCGTATATTTGATAAATATTTGTAAATTTGTACCAACGAGCTTTATTATGTCATTAAAATTTGCTAACCTCGTTTTTCTCGTCTTAATTAATGGATTATTGGTTTCAGAAAATATAAATAAATTTATAATCATAATTAAAATGTATTATTATAAAATAATACATTTAATTTAAAAATTAATCTGTTCAACTTAAAATTCAAATTTAAAATATAAAATATCAACATTTTAATTTTAATATTTACAATTATATAATATTATTTTTAAATAATTAATTTTTAACATAAAATTTTATTAAAATTCGCAAAATTCGTATATTTACTAAATATTTATAAATTTTTGCCCACGAGCTTTATTATGTCATTAAAATTTTCTAAACTCGTTTTTCTCATTTTAATTAATGGATTATTGGTTTAAGAAAATAAAAATAAATTTATAATAATAATTAAAATGTATTATTTAAAAATTTTACATTTAATTTAATGTTAACTTTTTTTCAAATTAAAATTAATGGATTAATGGTTTAAAAAAATGTGATAAAAGTTGTTAAAATCTAATTATTTCGTTTTATTTAATGGATTAATGGTTTAAAAAAACAGAAATAAAATTATAATCATAATTAAATTATATTATTTAAAAAAAAATATTTAATTTAATATTTTATTTTTTCAAATTAAAATTTAAATTTAAAATATAAAATTTTAATATTTTAATTTTAAGATTTAAAATTTTATAATATTTATTTTAAATAATAAATTTTATAATATTTATTTTAAATAATAAATTTAAAATTTTATAATATTAATTTGTGATGATGAGAGTGTATTGGGAAGAGAGAAAGGAGGTGGGATGAAGGAAAAGAGAGAGAGGAGAGAGGGATTTGTGATGATGAGAGTGTATTGGAAAGAGAGAAAGGAGGGAAGAGGAGAGAGAGTGAGGAGAGAGTTTTTATTAAAATAATATGTTGGGATGAGATAAAGTAGATAAGAAGGGTAGAATGGTAAAAAATTTTATAGTAAAATATTAAGGTGGGATTTGTTAATCCCGCTATTCTCGCTATTCTGGGTTAAGCAATACCAGACGATTTCAGGTGCGTTTGGCAGAATAAGGGAGATAAGCCCGCTATTCCCGTTCCCGTTCTCAAAACAAACGCAGCCTAGAGAATCCACTTTACCTCGGATCCGGCCCAAAGCGCATCACCACGCCACAATGTCAACGAACCGGACCGAACCGGACCGGCCCGGAACCCCTTCGAATCCGGTCCGGTCTAACCGGACCCTTCGTCCTCTCTAAACGTGTCGCTGTATCAGACCCCTTTTAGGCCTCGACCCGAAACTGAATCATGTTGAAAATGTTTTGAGACCCCTCAACTATAGGCAATTTTGAAAAGGACGCTTAACTTTTTTTTTTTCTTTTTTATTTTTGAATTAATTAATTTATAAGTAAAAGGATATAAAACTTAAAACTAACCTACTATATTATTAATAACATCAAATCATTACTACTATTAAATTTTTTATAAAGAGATCTGCAGTTAAGATGATAACATTTTTTTAGAGTTTCGTGAGTGGTTAGTAAAAAATTATAATATAAAAAATAAAAATAATCAAAGAGATAAATTTAATAGCGAAAAATTTAATAGCACCAAGTGCTTAGTGCTATCGATAGTATATAGTCGGACTTTAAAATTTATCAAAAATAAATTATTTTAGCTTTAAAATTTAAGCTAATTAGTATTTTTAATAAATTTATAACTGTGAAAATTATATGAAGTATACTAATTAAACATGTAAATATAGATGATTATTTTTAATTTTAAACTAAAAGTGTCGTTAGCTTATTTAAAGTAAACAAATCGAAACGCCGGATAATAAAATTAAAATTTTAAAAAATTAAATAGTCAAATCAAAATAGTCTATAGATAGATAAATTATATATATTTGTTATCTATTTTACATATGTCAAATAAATTGAAAATTTTAGTAAAATCACCAATGATTTTACTAAATTTGTGTCTTTTACTTACTTTTTAGTAAATAAAATTAAAATAATATAAACTACTAATAGCTAATAAAAAATTAATTTAATAAAATGTTTAACTTAACTAAGTGAAATAATTCAAATAAAAAAAATAAAAAATAAATGAATACCCAGCCCCTAAACTAAGCATTTTGAAACATCCATTCAAATTGATGCTTCTTTTAACTTATGATTTTGTGAATTGAGTAATTATGGTAAATTAAACTAAAAGTTTACCAAATTGATCAATAATTTTATAAAATTTAAAATTTTTAATTATTTTTGTATAATTATAATACTTACCAGCTAGTAGCTAATAGAGCTGTGGAGTCCAATAAAAATTTTAACTTTATTATATAAAATAATTTATCTATTTTAAGGCATCGTTATATTATTATATTTTATCAATCTCTACACTATATTTTAAATTTATTTTATTTTTTTTACTTTATATTATTTTTTTTTTCATAGATATCACTAAATAATTTTTTTCTCGTCAATCTCTATATTACCATTAACAAATTTATTGGTTTAGACAAAAGTTAACCGCTTTATCAAAAAACACTGATTAAATAGTAGAAAAAATATAAAATAAATTATCATAATTTATTCATTAAAAGTTTGAATCAAGTTAATTTTTATTATTTTTATATATTTTGTTATTTTTTACATCAATATGCTTTGCTACTTTTAATCCATAGTTTTTTTTGACAGTTTTTATATAAAATTACAGATTTATTACTTATTTTGTAGGAATTAAAATAATAATAATAATTGAGTGGTGTCTTTGAAAAAAAAAAATAAAAAAAAATAGCACAACATAGAAAGTAAAAAAAACTTATAAAGTACAGTATAGTGTAGTGTAATTAAGCATTATCTATAATTACTTAAAAAAAAAAGGGGGGGGGGGGGGGGGGGGGGGGGGGAGTATAAAAGAGAGAGTTTGGTTAATATTTTTCTACCAAAATTGTCCCCTTTTAATTTTAATATCCACCCACTACAAAGCATATCATCTATTATTTTTATTACAAATTACTGTTATTCATAGATGAAAAATACTACTTATACATTTATTTTGGGATATATACATCTTACATTCCACTTATTCCGAGATAGGATAAATCTCATTGATCATTTCGAAGTGATAAGTAGAATACACTACACTCTTGAATGGATGAGATATACATCATACACCCATTTTTGGAGTGTATGGATAGCATTGCTCTTCGTTGATTAGTTAAGAGTGTTGCATTTTTTTTTTTCCCTTTCTTTTAGTGTTTTAAAATTCTGCTGTGTCATTCATGTTGTTTTATTTATTTTTTTATTGAATGAAGCTAGTGTATTATTATCTTTTTTTCAAAATAAAAAAAAATAAATTAATGTGTACCATTGATTTTAAGCTTTTTTTTCTCAAAAAGTGATTGTTATTGAAAAATTTTTGATTGTTGATTTTGATTCAATGGATGGTATAGAAAGGAGCAATGCTATTCGTACATCCGATTTTGGGTATACGATGTACATCCTACTCATCCTTGGATGAAATTTTTTTTACTGGTTACTTCAAAGTGATTCGTGAAATTCACCACATCTCAGAATGGATGAAATATAAAATAAATACTCGATTTCGGATGTACACCCTACTCATTCTTGGATGAAAACTTGTTCACTGATCACTTCAAAGTGATCTGTGAAATTCACCCAATCTCAGAATGGATGGGATATAAAATAAACACTCGATTTCGGATGTACAAAAAATATTTTTCTATAAAATATATGGATTATTTTATATTTCAAAATTACCTTTATTTTTAATTAAATATATAAATGTCCTAGTAATTAATATTGCACATTTTTTAAAAAAATCTCCTATCTTTCCAAATATTATCTCTCATAGAGTTAAAATCTCAAAAAATAATACTTTATTGGTCATCTGTTAAAAAAAAATAAATCTCTCTAATTTTATATATGTGCTTAAAAATCTAATATTATAGATGTAATATATAAAATTTATAGAACTTATTTGTAAAAAAATATTAATTTTTTTTTATTTAGGCACTAAGTAATTACAAAAAATTTGCAAAAAGAGTTTATTTAAGTTGTGAATAATCAATGTCCAAAATATGTAATTATATGTATTATAATGATCTAAATATCATAAAATATATTTGTTAAATCGAACTGTAAAAAATAAATTTAAGAAAAATAATACATGAAATAAAAAAAAAAAAAAATTAAAATTTACGTGATTCGAACACCGATCTATGTTCATAGATAAAAACGAAATAAAATTTTTATTAATATCAAAAGTGGAGTACAAAAATTAAATTTTTTGAAAAATTTAAATTTTAATTACATTCGAAACGCGTATCCATACAAATGATTATGAAACGACTTTTTTTCTTGAGTTGCTTAATTAATTAAAATATGATTTTTAATTAAAACACCAACTTATATAATATATGGCTTCAAATATGAGTCTAGTTCTAACTCTGAGTTGAACTTCTACTTATACATAGTTCAAATTAAGTCTAAATTATATCTCATTTTAATTATATTAGAATTTAATTTTAATTTAGATATTGACAAATTTAAGCCAAAATATAATAATATTATTGAATCAAATTTGAAAATTTTAATTTTGATTCTTTTATGATGAAAATTTGAAAGTGCTGGTGCAAATAATAATTTCTCTTCTGAGAGTATTAATTAAATTTTTTAAAAAATAGAATTTTATATTTTATTTTAGTTCTTGTTGGAATAAAATTCACAACCCTCAATAATAATTTTTATTATTATTAATTTTAATTTATTGAATTGATTCTTATTTATTGCAATTTATTTTTTTTATTTAATTTTTATTTATTTTGGTACGTTTTGTTTATTAAACACTATTTAGTGATTAGAACGTTGGATTTTCCAACGTTCTCTTTTTTCCTGCACCTATATATATATATATAGGGTGTGTGTGTATATAGGGGAAAATGTATGAGAGGAGTAGCTGTGAAAAAATGAGAAAGAAAAAAAAAAAAAAAAAAAAAGGAAAAAGAATTTATTTTAAGTTTTATTTTAATTTTATTTTGTTGTTAATTTTGTTTATCGGGTGTTGAGAGAATTTTTGTCAATTTTTTTTACGATCGTGCTCGTAGGAAGAGAAATTCCGGTCGTACCTTGGGGTGGTGTCTCCGATTAATCTGCACGAAGGACGGAAATACGCTTTAGACTATTAGGAATAGATATAAATCGCACTAAATCACACATAGGAAATAACTAACTGCTAAAAATTTATAGTGTGCTTTAGAAGATACTTATTTTAGAGATAATGAAGGCGCGGTTAAATTCACCATTATTGATTTTAACAAATTTAGAATGGTAGAGAATATTTCTATAAACGATCAAATTCATCAATTTCAAAATTTTGTCTAAGAGATTAATAGAAATAGTTCAACTTTAGATAATACCTATCAAGCTACCTACCTATTAGACAAATTACTCCCTTCCTCGTCAAAATTTGCCCATGAACTTAGAAAAATCCAGGGAACTCTTTAATTTAGATATATAATTCAAGCTATTAGAATAGAAGACCAATATCGACTTAGGGAGGTTAAACCGACCAACAACAGATTAAACATAAACCTGACCGAGATTTCGAACCAAAACCATGAGTTTAAACCCAAAGGTAAAAATTTTAAATCTAAGGGTAAAGACTTTAAGGGTAAGAATCCAAATCGTAACCAAAACTATACCCATAAACTCAATACCAATCAATCTAGTGGGAATAAAAGAAGGATGGATTCAGTTATGTCTGTGGCTGGGACAATCATTTTGCTTCAAAATATTTTTATCGGAAGAAAGAGAAGTTTGTCTACAAGAAGGGCCAAAATAATCAGAACAATTATCCTGAACCTCAAGTCAACATAATTGAGAGTGAACCTTCAAACTCCACTTTTAGATCAGTCTCCTTTATACCTAATGTTAACCCCACCTATCATGATTTAGATTGGTGATTAGATTCAAGAGCCAATGTCCATATTTGTACTAATAGGTCCATATTCTCCTCCTATCAGGACTCAGGTGGAGGATGCGTGACTGTTGGAGACGAAAAGCTGTTAATGTGCTGGGGACCGGAACAGTCAAACTGAAGTTAACTTCTGAAAAGACTTTGATCCTTCACAATGTGCAGCATATTTCCGAGATCGATGAAACATGATTAGTGGATCTCTATTAGTACAATTAGGTTATAAGATTGTACTTGAATCTAATAAAGTTATTATTTTTAGGGAGGAAATGTTTATTGGAAAAGGTATTATATCTGAGAGTTTGTTCAAATTGAATGTACTTTCTTTTGCTGATAATAAAAATTCTTCTCCTTCAATTTCTACTTCTTCTTTTATTATGTTAAATACTGAATCTTGTGATGTATGGCATGGCAGATTAGGGCATGTGAACCTTAAATCTATTGTGAAATTGACCAATCTTAATCTTTTACCCAAACTCAAGATTGATTCCAAATCTAAATGTGAGATTTGTATCCAAGCTAAGCAGCCTAGAAAATCTTTTAACTCTGTTCCTTATAGGAATACCCAAATTCTTGAGCTGATTCATAATGATGTATGTGATTCTAATAGAGTACCTACCTGTGGAGGAAGTCGCTACTTTATGACTTTTATAAACGACTATTCCAAGTATTGTTATACCTATCTCTTGAAGACCAAAGATGACGTCCTCTATAAATTTAAAGCCTTTAAAACTGAGACGGAAAACCAATTAGATAAGAGAATTAAAATTTTAAGGGGGCGTTTGGTAAGGGGGATAAGGAGGGAATACCCCCCTTATCCCCAAGTCCATACCCAAACGGGGATAGAATAGGGGAGAATCCGGGTTCTAGGCTTGCTGGAATTACGGGAATGGAATCGGGAATTCGGGTTCCAGCAAATAGGTGGAATTGGGAGGAACCCATAAAGTGGCACGGGAATCGAGAAAAGACTCTCTCTCTCTTTCCTCTCTCTTTTAAGTGGGTTTTAATTTTTTTTTTTTTTTTCTTTTCCATATTAATAAAAATTATTTTATAAATTTTTTAAATTAGAATTTTTAAATTTTAAAAAATATTTAAATTTCAAATTTTAAATTTTTTAAAATTTTTTAATTTTTTAACTTATTTTTTAATAAATCTAAAAATTTTATTTTATTTCATTTTTGAAAAAAAATTATTAATTTTAAATTTTTAAAATTTATACAATTATTTTATAAATTTTTTTAAAATTTATATAATTTAAAAATTTAAATTTTTACTCTCACTTAAAATTTAAAAATTAATTTTTATTTACTCTCACTTAAAATTTTTACTCTCACTTAAACTTTAATTTTTCTTATGTATTTTTTAAAATTTATATAAATTTTTAAAAATTAAAATTTTTACTCCTATTTAAACTTTAATTTAAAGGGCAAAATAGTCAAAACAATCAAAAATTTTAAATATTTTAATATGTAATTTTCTATAATTTTTTAGTATTTTTATTTATTTATTATATATATTTAAATATTTTTTACAATTTTAAATAATATTTTAAATTTATTATTAGGTTGATTAATATAATAAATTATTTTATTTATATATTATATCATAAAGGGCAAAATAGTCAATACACAAATTTATCACTTATCAATTCTTCTTATTCCTCTATACTCAACCAAACACAATTTTTACCAATTCTTCCTATTCTCCTTATTCCTATATAATTTACCAAACACAATTTACTTTAATTCCGGTATAACTCATAAAACGAACCAAACGCAAATTTACACCAATTCCTGCTAATACCAGAATCTGTACCTATCCCCGGTATAACAAAATTTTTCTAATCCCCGAACCAAACGCTACCTAAAGGTCTGATAGAGGAGACGAGTATACTTCAAATGAATTAAACCTATTCTGCGAGAAATATGGAATAATTCATGAAGTAACTGCTCCTTACTCACCTTAAACTAATGATGTAGCTGAAAGAAAGAACCGAACCCTATTAGACATGGTTAATGCCATGATTTTAAGTTCTGGTGTACTTCAGAATTTGTGGGGAGAGGCTCTTTTAACACTTGTTATATCCTCAATAGGATTCCCTCTAAGGATAGAACCCAGACACCTTATGAATTTTGCAAAGGAAGAGCACCTAGGTTGAGTTACTTCCGAGTGTGGGGATGCTTAGCTAAGGTGTCTATTCCTGAACCCAAAAGAAAGAAGATTAGATCTAAAACCGTAGATGCTATCTTTATTGAATATTCCTTAGATAGTAATACCTATAGATTTCTTGTGATCAATCCTGAGATTTCTGAAATTTCCAATGACACTTTAATTGAATCTAGAGATACAACTTTCTTTGAAAATATTTTTTCTTTCAAAACCTGCATCTCTAGATCGGTCTCTGATTATCAGTATATTTTTGATCATGCATCTATTTCTGATCATATACCTGCATCTGATTTGTATTATAGTTTAGATCCTATAGAACCTAGTCCAATACCTGAATTAAGGAGAAGTAAGAGAACTCGCTTTGAGAAGAACTTTGGTGAAGACTTCTTTACTTTCTTAATTAAAAGTACACCTTCATCTTATAAGGAAGTTATGAGTTCTCATAAAGCTTCTCTTTGGAATGAGGCTATAAAAAGTGAGATAGAATCAATTATTAGTAATAATACTTGGATTCTTACTAATTTACCTCCTGGTAGTAAACTCCTAGGATGTAAGTGGATCTTTAAAAAGAAACTTAGGACTGACGAATCAGCAGAGAAGTATAAGGCACGCCTTGTTGCTCAAGGCTTTCGGCAAAAGGCTAATATTGACTACTTTGACACATATGCGCCGTTGCTCGTATTGCTACTATCCGAATTCTTCTTGCATTAACATCCATTCATAAACTTTTGATTCACCAGATGGATGTCAAGACCGCTTTTCTTCATGGTGATTTTGAAGAAGAAATCTATATAACTCAGCCTGAAGGTTTTTCTGTGCATGGTCAAAAAAATAAGGTGTGTAAATTAGTTCGCTCTTTATACAGACTAAAACAAGCACCTAAGCAGTGGCACGAGAAATTTGACAGTGTTATAGCATCATATGGATTTCTGACCAACGATTTTGACAACTGTCTCTATTTCAAGAGATTTGATGATGGTTGTATCCTTCTTTGTCTCTATGTCGACGATATCCTGATTCTTGTTCTGATCTTGATCTGATTAACTAAGTTAAATCTTTCTTATTAGACCATTTTGATATGAAGGATCTCGGTAAAGCAGATGTGATTTTAGGAATGAAAATTCTTAAATCATCTGGTTCTATTATTCTAACCCAATCTCATTATACCCAAATGATACTTGATAAATTTGGATATTTTGATTGATCTCTTGTTTCTACTTCTTTTGATCCCAGTGTTCAACTTGTGAAGAACACTGGTAATCCAGCAAATTAGGAGAAATTTGTCCAGATTATTAGTTCTCTGATGTATCTAACCAATAGAACTAGACTTGATATTGCCTATGCCATATCAAGATTGAGTAGATATACTAGTAATCCTAGTATGATTCATTGGATTGCTCTGGAAAGAGTATTTCGTTATTTTAAAGGTACTCTTAATTTCTTTTACTATCAAATTCGTTGGCTATCCTGCTGTGATTGAGGGATACAGCGATGCCAATTGGATTTCTGATTATTTGGATATTAAATCTACATCTGGCTATATTTTTATTCTTGGTGGTAGTGCAATTTCTTGGTAATCCACCAAACGGACTATAATAGCCAGAAGCACTATAAAGGCTGAGTTGGTTGCCCTTGACACTACTTGTCTTGAAGCCGAGTTGCTCAAGAACCTTTTGTCATCGATTCCATTAATTTCTACTTCTATTCCATCTATTTCTATTCGGTTTGATTGTCGAGCTGCAATTGATTTTTGTAAAAATAAATTAATAAATTCTAAGGTTAGTCGACATATTAAATTGAGACAAAAGTCTGTTAGATGGCTAATTTCTAATGATATTATTTCTTTAAGTTTTATCAGATCTGAAAAGAATCTTGCAGATTGCTTAACGAAATGCTTGAATAGGACTAAGGTCCTAGAGTCATCGAGGGGGATGGGACTTTGCCCATAAAGGGCCTTCCTGCAGTGGGAACCCAACCTTTGTGATAGGAGATCCCTTGAAGAAGATTCAATGTGGTAAAAATAAGCTGTCAGGTTAACAAAAGAGCACTTTCTACAGTTTATTCAGAGAAACTTTAGTTCCAATTCCGTCCCTATGATGAATTGTGCTCTGTGTAGTGGTTGAGGTTGAGCTTATAGCTCTTAATGGAATCCGAGACGATAATTTTTGCGAGATGTGACTCTACACACATCCCTGTAGGAGACCACCTATATAAGAATATTCATATAAGACCGCGACTATGAGATGTGAGTTATTCATAAAAATTTTTATGAAAAATCAAGATACTGTACATGGCCTTTAATGCACAAACTCGCGGCGGAGAATTCTGTACTGTGTATGTGGCAGTTGAAGTCAGGGTCAAAGAAACGTAGTTCAAGATCTGGTTCACTCCGATTCCTTTTGACACTAAGTGAGGTTAAGTTTCTTAAAGACACCTTATCTATTACATAGTATAAACACCCGATAATTTTTTTAAATTATTGAGTTTAATTTTTATTTCAAAATTTTAAATTTTGTAGAAAATTATTGGAATAAAATTCAAATCCCTCAATAATAATTTTTATTATTATTAATTTTAATTTATTGAATTGATTCTCATTTATTGCCAATTATATTTTTTATTTAATATTTATTTATTTTGGTACGTTTTGTTTATTAAACACTATTTGGTGATTAGAGCGTTGGGTTTTCCAACGTTCTCTTTTTCACTGCACCTATGTATATATAGGGTGTGTATGTATATAGGGGAAAATATATGAGAAGAGTAGCTGTGAAAAAGTAAGAAAGAAAAAAAAAAGGTAAAAAAAAATTTGTTTTAAGTTTAATTTTAATTTTATTTTGTTGTTAATTTTATTTATCGTGTGTTGAGAGAATTTTCGTCAATTTTTTTTACGATCGTGCTCGTAGAAAGAGAAATTTCGGTCGTACTTTGGCCTGGTGTCTCCGATTAATCCGCACGAAGTGCGAAAATACGTCTTAAGACAGTGCCTCACACGCTTCCGGACCAATTTTATTTCGATTTCTTTCTTTTATAATTTTTAAATTTTTTCGTAGCTCTTAACGGTAAATACTGTTCTTTAATTTAATCACAAAAATTATTAGATAGCTAATCACAATCAGATTTAGAATGATTTATATTTTTTCCTAACAGTTCTTAATATAGAAATAAATGTATTATGACTATCTTTATTTTAACATGTTTGCAAATAGTCATTTTACATTATAAATTCTGGCTGTTAGATTTCAGCGCATCTTGGGCAACCTTATTAACCCGTACCAGACGGCTTTTATTAAAGGGAGATCGCTTCTTGACAACTTCTACTGCGCTCATATTCTACTTCATCACCTTCACTCTACGAAGCAAGAAGCGGCGCTCTTCAAGATTGATTTCGAAAGAGCTTTCGACCACGTCGATTGGGCTTTCCTGCAGGATCTGTTATCGGCCAGGGGTTTCGGGCACAAGTGGATTGGTTGGATTTTCGAACTCTTACATTCCTCCAGTACGGCCGTTTTGCTTAACGGAGTTCCGGGCACCTCCTTCTTTAGCAAACGCGGTCTACGTCAAGGCGACCCTTTGTCCCCTCTACTCTTTATCCTTTGTATCGACGTGTTATTCAGAATGCTACAGGCAGTTTCTTCCTCTCCCGATCTCCCTTCGGTGGGTATCGGGACGGTTAGAGTCCACACCTTACAATTTGCTGACGATCTACTTATCTTTTTTGATGGCTCCGTTAGATCGGCTAGGGTCATCAACGTTATACTCGAGGCTTTCACGGAGATATCTGGTCTTAAAATCAACTACGGCAAAAGCTCCATTTCTTCGGTTAATCTTCCGAGCTCCAGATCTGAGGCTATCGCTTCTTTATTGGGCTGCCAATCCCTTGGATTCCCCTTAAAATATTTGGGTTTGCCTTTATCGCCCAAGGCGTTGCGGAAATCTGATTATATTCCTATCATCGAGAAAGCGGATAAGCGACTCGCGGGGTGGAAGGGCCTACTGATCTCTAGGGGGGGACGTTTGGTGCTTTTAAACTCGGTTCTCTCATCCATTTTGTCTTTCTTTTGCTCTGCCTTCTCTCTCCCTAGCTGGGTAATTAAATCGATCGACAAGTTTCGCCGGGATTTCTTCTGGAAGGGGAAAAGCTTAAATAGCGGCTTTCATTGTTTGGTCAAATGGGAACATTTATGTAGCCCAACTAAATATGGGGGCTTGGGAATTCGCAACCTCCGCAACTCCAACTCCGCTCTCCTTTTGAAAGGTCTATGGTCCTTTCATTCTTCCAAGTCGCTTCCCTGGGTGCGCCTGCTGACTTCTAAACACTACTCCCATCGGCCGCCCCTTTCATCTGAGACGAAGCCGACTGGTTGTTGCCCGATTTGGAAGGGTTTGCTTTCAAATGGTCCTTTCTTCAGCTCATCAATCACTTATTCAATCGGGAACGGGAAGTCGACGTCTTTCTGGAATGCACGTTGGAGCGGTGCTTCGTCTTTGCGCTATAGCTTCCCACGTTTATTTGGAGCGGCACCACTCAAACATCTATCAGTGAATAATTGGTTTCGCCGTTTCGGCTCTCAGACTGATTTGGGTTTCCAAGGTATTCACTGCCCGGAAGCTAGGCGTGAGCTTACTGTCTTACAAGCGACGATCAACAGTTTCAGGTTGTCTAACTCCGAAGACTTGATTCAGTGGAGATGGAGTTCTAACGGGATCTTCTCTACCAAGACTGCTTACGATTTCATTTCCTTTGACGGGGTCAACGACTGTAAGATTCTACATATGTGGGCCATTCGGATACCGCTCAAGACAAAAATTTTTCTTTGGATTGCAGCTAGATATAGGCTTCTCACCGCGGAGCTTCTTAAAAAAAGAGGTTGGTCTGGCCCTTCCATCTGTATGTGTTGCCGTGCAGGAGATGAAAACTTGGATCATCTCTTCTTCTTTTGCGCGTTTGCGAGGTCGCTCTGGGGGGAAGTACTACATCCTTGGCCTCTCACTTGTCACAGATTACTCCACTACTCGGGGGATTTTGCGAGTAGATGGAGGAGGGCGAGGTTGACCTTATCGGGTCGAATTAAAGCGCATTTCGATCTCTTATTCGCCGCTACCTGTTGGGAACTCTGGATGGAACGCAATAGGCGTATCTTCAATGATTGCTCTTCTCAGAGTACCTCTTGCGCTTCAAGAATCCACCACACCTCCACTCTCTGGACCCTAGCTCTTGGGGGATCCTCGGTTTTCCCTTTTTCACACCGGAGCTAATCCACTTCCAACACAGCTCTTTCATGTTAATCAAGTCCTCGAGTTTTCTCTTTGTCTCTCGGCTACCCACCTTCGCCTAATTGGTCTGTTGAGCAAGAAGGATTTAATCAACTCTGGGTACTGTTGACACTGAGGAACATTGGGGTGTTTTTGCTGTCCCAACATCTCTTGCACGTTGCAGTTGGTTTTAACCTCGGACTAGGATTTGGATCATTCAATTACTTCTTATTTTAACTGGACTGGAAGGATAATTCCCCTTTGGCACTTGGGATACCTTGATTGGGAATGGAAGAGAGAATGCTGGTTCCTCACAGAGGCTGCCTTTTTCTATTCTTTGGGTCTGCTGTCAACCTGCACTCTTTGTTTTGTGGTTTTATTAGGATCCTTGCTTCAGGGATTTGCACTGCTTTGGTCTTCTAGCTTCCTCTTGGGCATATCTGGTATTCAAGCTATCACTGGACGGCTCGGACTTATCGTTCTATTGTTCCATGGGAATTTTTTACTGTATTCCGTCGGTAACTCTGGGCTCGGGGCACGCCAGGTTAGCTTCTCCTACTCCGGAACTTTTGAAGGGCACGAGCGGTTTTTTTGCATTGGAGGATTTCGTGTCTGACCCGGTAACCAGTCTGGCTCTGCGGTTTATAAAGTATGCTCTTTGTATTATCAACGGAGGAAGGTATTTTGCGAACCGCGAACTTTGAATTCACTATCTGAGCTACCTAAAGATCTAGATTATTCAAGAGAACGTGTGTTACCTCACCATTGGAAGCAAACCTTCCAATGATGGACAAGTTTGACTTCAATCTTTTGCTGGGATTATTTTTTACATGGTTGCACTAGTTACTATTCTCTGGCAGAACCTTTCTGATCTCAGCCACCCTTTGATCTTGGCATCCTACCTTCCTTCGTCATCGCTTGGGCTGATCATTGAGAAGCTGCTTGACATAGTTTGGTTATCGAGGGGCTTTTAATCTTGTATGAGGAGCAGGCGGTTTTCATCCACAATTGAATCATAAACTGTTTGACCAACTCTGGGCTTTATCTGTCACTTGGCTGTATGTCGCCCTACTACCGTCGACATGGCGGAATTTGGGTGTGATTTCAATTACTGTTCCAAAATTTTCTGGCTTGGTAGAGTCGGCTTAATCTTGGATTAGGACCAAACACATTGTGACACCCCTGGAATTTGGATTAGTCCTCTATATAAATGATATAATAGGACTAAATCTCTAACCCGGCTATAGCATTTTGGATGGTAGCAAGATCCAAGGGGAACATGAGAGTTAAGCGTGCTAGAGCTAGAGTAGTTCTAGGATGGGTGACCCCCTGGGAAGTGGGGCGTCACACACATCTACCTTAATTGAGTTTGTTTGGAAGAATGAATCTCCTTCGGTATCTTGGGCGGTACTTTGGGCATCCTGACATTGTCTGGAATCGAGAGACAACGGCTTTGATTTAGGCCTCCTTCTTGGATACAATCGTGGGTTCATAATCTGCCTTCAATGCCTTTCTTGACGCAGCAGCTTATTGGATGTTGGGTCCGCTTCTTGTATTCCCTCGTTGCAACCGGCACAGCATTGTGGTTAATACAGCTTGGCCATCGTCTCCTCAGTTTGGTATGATGGAGATTAGGAGCAAATAATCCTTTCCACTCGTAATCATGTTTCTCTTCGCTATTTTATTGTATCTTACTGTATTGGGCTCCCCTATCTTAAACTGGCCCCGGAATCAATTGGGCAACTTGATCGACAATTCTGCTCCCCTTCGGTGAGCTGGGCTCTTTTAGCTATCTCATCGGACGAGTTTGGTCCCTCAACCTGGCTTCTCTCCGATGGCTGCGTCAGCTAAGCGTTTGGCCGCGACATTCCGCGACATTCCTGGAACTCATGGCTCCTTGTTTACTGTCGGGCATTGACTGAACTATGGTAACATTCGGATAACAGTGGTGTCATCTCTAATTACTTTCAAGACTTCGAGATTTGCTTCTATAGCTATCCTTTTTAACCTTCTGCTGGCGGCACTTGTGTTGCGGAGTGTTTTCTTGACTACTATGGAGGTAGCTGATGGCACCTCACAAGAGATGACTTTCTGCATGCTGAAATGGGTCATATTTGGTTGCTGCTGGGATTGATGCTAATTGGTTTTCATGATGACCTAATTCAAAATACCTTCGGAATAGTTACTGTTGGAATTGAGGCCAATTGGATGCTGTGGACTCCTTTGTTTCACAAGTTGGTGGGGGACTTTTGTTTAATGAAACCCTGGCAGGCGTGTCTGGTAGGGTTGTGAACCTACAGGTTTGTGTTACCCCCTGCCCACTTGTTGTTTGGGTTAATTGGTTGTAGAATTTGGGTTTCAGTTTATTTTCTCGTGTATTTTCTCGTGTATTGGGTGTTCCTTTTCTGTCTCGGTGGTTGCGGCTTGCCCCTTTTCTGTCAGTTTGGGCGACACGCCTGCACCTCTGTACTTTTGTTGTCTGGGGCGCTGGGTTATTGTCTATGTCCTGTACCTTTCAAATAGGGTATACCCCTGTTTAATCAAAAAAAAACATTATAAATTTTGCACATTTGGTAAATAATTTTTTAAAATTTTACAATTAATGATTTATGTCTATGATTTATCCATTTAGAGTGACAAAAATCACCTGAATGATAAAGAAATTATATAAGGCTAATTCCATTTATAAGCATAAATTTTTTTGACACAAAAATTTCGTGGTAATGTATATTATTTCGCTTCTTTCATTTTTTTTTTACATAAATTTTTTTTCACCAAATTTTAAGTAATTATATATTATTTCACTTATATTTATTTTTTAACGTGATGTGCATTGCATGTGCATAAAAATAAAATAAAATAAATAAACGTTACAAAAAGTGCCAATAAAAAAATTAATAGAGGTTACAAGTAGCATTTTTCAAAAAATAAAGTAGAGAGGCTCATGTAAAAATGTTGAGAGGCCTGTTTCAGAATATCCTATAGTTGAGGTCCCTCCTTATATTTTTTCCTCAGGTGATTCAGAGGAGCGTGCATTTTACTACTGAAAAATTCTATGTAGGTGGTTATAAATTTGAGAAATGTCATGAGTAGAGCGACGATTTCTCTTCACGAGTTAGTTTGTGTTCGGCTCGAAATTAATTTGATATTGAATTATTTGTTTAGTACATGAGCCGAACACAAATCAAAATTTTCATCTCGTTTAATAAACGAGCCGAAGTCAATTTATTCGTGTTCGGCTCGATAACAGCTCGAATACATATTTATATATATATATATATATATATATATATATATAATATATATTATATATATATATATAAATACAAATTTTTATTATTTAATTTTTAATCCAACTTAAATAGAAAGTTAAATTATAAAAAAAATTTATTTATAAAAATTATTAATTTATCTATGTTGAGAATTTTTTTTTTTAAAATGTTCTAAAAAAAAAATAGTTCTTGGAATTAACTTTTTGGTCATTGAATCAAAATTCAATAATAATAATTATTTGTGAGACTCACTATTATATATGAATCAAAAACTATTAAAATTAATTTAATAGCCAAAAATATTAATATTTTTGCACTTTCAAAACTATACCGACAAGTCTATATATATATATATATATATATATATATATAATATAGATATATATATATATATATATAGAATTAGGCTAGAATACTATCGATAGTACCAAGCCATTGGTGCTATCAAGTTTTTAGCCGTTGGATGAAAAAATATACGGTTGGGATTATAGTGGGCCCCTAGGGTTTACTAGGTGGTTGGTTGAATAGTAAAAATCTTAGGGGACCACTATAATCCCAACCGCATAAATTTTCATCCAACGGCTGAAAATTTGATAGCGCCAATTGTTTGGTACTATCGCTCTCTCTCTCTCTCTCTCTCTCTCTCTATATATATATATATATATATATATATAATATATATATATATTATATAAATTTTTATTATTTAAATTTTATGACAACCTAATATAAAAAATTTGAGTTTTTATGAATTTTAATTATTAGATTAGCATTATAATTTAATTTTTTTTTAAAATATTTTTATCTAATAGTAGAACTGGAAATCTAACTTGTTCGCGAGCCGACTCATGTTCGGAACACGAGCTGAATTTTTCAGTTCGATAATAAACGAACCGAATACGAGTTGAATTTTTCAATTCGATATTTTACCGAGTTAGCTCGTGTTCGGCTCGTTAATACCAGCTCAATCGTATTTTTCTCATTGACATTCCTATCAGTGAGGAATATTTTGATTCAGGGGCGGAGCCATATGGAGGCCCAAAATGATAATGACCTTCCCCAACAAATTTAAATTATATAAAAGTTTATTATTAAGTTATTAAAAAAATTAAAATAGTGTAAATTTTAGGGGTCAAAATATATATATATATATATATTTTAAAAAATATAATGTTATCTTGTAGACCACTTAAGGTAAATTTAATTAACTCCAACGTATCACTTCATTTACAAATTATATTAGATCTTAATACTTAATTTTTTAACATAATATAATACTTAATTTGTAAATTATACTATATCTTAATACTTAATTTTTTTGACATAATTTTTTGTAGATTTTTTGTTTATTTTTATTTTAATGGTAAAGATAATTATACTCTATATTTTTTTAAAAAAAATATTAAAAGTTTAATATTAATAAATAAAAAATTATTTATATACACATTTTTATTAATATTTTTTAAATATTAATATATTTTATATAATATATTTTTATGTTTTTTAAAATTAAAATTTTGATATTATTCCTGTTTTCATCATTTCAGCTCGCTTTATACATTTCATTAGAAATGTATATTTTATATCTCATCCATCCTAAAAAATAAATATTTTTTTTTTATTTTAAAATAACAAATAAAATTCATTCTATCGTAAATTAAATAAAATATAAAATATACTTTTTTTTTGAAATGTACCAGCTTTCTTTCGGAGTGTAGAATTACCTTTTTTTATTTATTTTTTTTATTTTTATTTTTTTTTTTTTAAGTAGTGGCATTCGTCGGTGGGTCCAACTAACTACTTGGATGAAGATGGTCGTACGGTTCGGTATTATGCGGACAAAAAAGGCCCATGCTCTACCATAGACGACGACCCGCGAGCAATACACGGTGGGGGTAGGCGTCCTAGTTTGCGTACATGACAGTGTCTTATTTGTCAAATCTCTTTATCAATATCTCGTCCTCTCTATCCGACACCACTCCGACCCACATTCCACACGTTTGTGCCTGTTTCACACACACACACACACACACACACACACACACATATATATATATATATATATATATATATATATATATATATAATATATATATGTTACACAAGCAATTATTCCATACATGGGGCAATTTTCTATATACCCTTAAAAATTTCTCTGTTTTCAGATTTATTCCTCTTAGAAGGCTAATATTAAAATTACCCTTCTTACGTTCCAACTTCTTTCCAAAATACCCTTGAAGTTAAACTCTGTTAGTATACCGTTTGGAACTGCCGTTATCTGTGTGTAATTACTATTTTGCCCTTTCAAATTTACCCTAAACCTAAAACCCTAAACCTCTAAACCCTAAAACCCTAAACCCTAAATCCTAAAACCCTAAAAAACCCTAAATCCTAACCTTAAAACCCTAAATCCCTAAACCCTAGAACCCTAAAAAATCCTAAACCCTAAACCCTAAAACACTAAACCCTAAACCCTAAACCCTAAAACCCTAAAAAACCCTAAAATCCTAAAAAATCCTAAACCCTAAACCCTAAACCCGAGGGCAAAATAGGTATATCTGATAGTTTTCAACTCCGATTATTATTTAACTCTAGTTTAACCCTAGTTAACTTAACAAAAGGAAACGGTAGGGGTATTTTTAATAACGGTGGAACGTATGAAGGGTATATCGGAAAGAAAATAATAAGAAGGGTAAATCAGATATTTCTTCAGATTTCAGATTACACAGGCAATTATTTCATATTATATATATATATATAGATATATATATATATAATATATATATATATATAATATATATTATATATTAAAACTTATATATTTTTAAATTATACGTTCAATTATATTTATAAATTTTTATTAATAAATTTATTTTGAAATTTATGTTATTATAAAATTAACTAAAAATAGAAAAAAAAAAAAAAAACACAAATTTTAATGCAAACCCAATAATAAAAAATTTATAAATATATTTAAACTTATACTTTTAAAAATATATAAATCCTACTCTCTCTCTCTCTCTCTCTCTCTCTCTCTCTCTCTCTCTCTCTCTCTCTCTATCTATATATATATATATATATATATATAGTCTTTTAAAAAAAAGTTTATTTTTAAAAATAATTCCACGAAAATAACTTTACATCTGTCGCGCGGGCACTAAATGTGCGCCAAGCAGGCTGGACAGTGTAGTGGCATTTAAGTTGAATAAGAAAAATAATTTTTCGTGTCTATACACGGAAAATGATTTTTCGTGTTTAGTAAAAACTCAATATGGGGAGGTGTTCGAAGTTGAATTGAACATTTTTGAACACGATGAATTTCACGGTGTTCAACTCAACTACAAATGTGATCCCAACCCGCTCGCGTGGCAAATATAGAATTATTTTTATAAATTTAATTTTTATATGACTACACTTAAAAATGCGTTCAACTCAACTACAAATGTGGCCCCAGCCCGTCCGCATGACGCACACGTGACACCCGCGTGACAGGTATAAAATTATTTTTATAAATTTAATTTTTATAGGACTATTTTTAAAAACTTGTTCAACTCAACTACAAACGTGGCCCCAGCCCGCCCGTATGGCGCACACGTGGCGCTCTTGTGGCAGGTATAAAATTATTTTTGTAAATTTAAATTTTATAGAACTACTTTTTAAAATAAAAATTTTTCAGAGAGTTAAATACAAAGAAAACCTTTTTTTTTTTTAGTTTTGATCATCGTTATTTTATTTTATTTTCGATCTACTCAAAATACAGTAATTAAGTTAATCAACTTCGAATCAAAATTAATTAATTAATTAATTATATATATATATATATATATATATATATATATATATATATATATATATATATATATATATATATATATGATGAAAAGTATAATTTTTATCATACTTACTTTTTATCAAATAAATAATAGAACCATGAAGAATTTCAGTCCCACATCTACAGAAATAAACAGCGAAAGAAAAAATAAATTCGACGAATTTATCTGATATTAAACGGATATGGATTCGGATATGGATATAAAAAATAAAAATTCGACGAATTTGAATTTGAATATGGATTTTGATTGTACCCGACCCGAATCCGAATCCGCCCCGAACCGAAATTGATTTTACGTTATACAATATATATATATTATATATCTATATATATATATATATATATATATATATATATATATATATATATGGGATAATTGCCTGTGTACCCTTGAAATATGAAGAAATATCTGATTTACCCCTCTTATTTTTTTCTTTCCAATATATCCTTCATACGTTCCACCGTTATTAAAAATACCCCTACCGTTTCCTTTTGTTAAGTTAACTAGGGTTAAACTAGAGTTAAATAATAATCGGAGTTGAAAACTATCAGATATACCTATTTTGCCCCGGTTTAGGGTTTAGGGTTTAGGGTTTAGGATTTTTTAGGGTTTTAGGGTTTAGGGTTTAGGGTTTTAGGGTTTAGGGTTTAGGGTTTTTTAGGGTTCTAGGGTTTAGGGTTTAAGATTTTTTAGGGTTTTAGGGTTTAGGGTTTAGGGTTTTAGGGTTTTAGGGTTTAGGGTTTAGGGTTTTAGGGTTTAGGGGTTTAGGGTTTTAGGGTTTAGGGTTTAGAGTATATTTGAAAGGACAAAATAGTAATTACACACAGATAACGGCAGTTTCAAACGGTACACTAACAGAGTTTAACTTCAGGGGTATTTTGGAAAGAAGTTGGAACGTAAGAAGGGTAGTTTTAATATTAGCCTTCTAAGAGGGGTAAATCTAAAAACAGGAAAATTTTTAGGGGTACGTAAGAAATTGCCCCTATATATATATATATATATATATATATATATATATATATATATATATATATATATATATATATTTGATATTATATTTAAATTTATATTTTAAAATTTTAAATTTAATATAATATATTTTGAAATATTGTAAAAAAAAATTAAAAAAATTATTTCGGGTTTGAATTTTCGGATTCGGATTTTAAATTTTTGGTCGGGTTCGGATTTGGATATGAATTTTTAAAATTCGTCGGATTCGGATTCGGGTTTGGTAGTCGGGTTCGGGTTCGAATTTGGATTCAGATTTTTGAAAATCCGCTTCGAATCCGACCCGTTGACATCCTAGTTGCAATCCAAATCCTCTCCGTTCAGATCGTATAGAAATTAATATAAGACTAAATTATAGAAAATCCTTCTGTAATATTTTGCATTTTTACTTTACCCCCTCTTTTTTTAAAAGCCTATATTTTGCCTTCTCGTAATTACAGAAATATAGATTTATTCCCGCCGTCACCATTCCGTGTGTGAACCGTCAATTTTTAAAAAAATATTATTGGATATACTCAAAATACTCTTCAAAAATGGCAGAAAATAAGCTAAAATCCATTCTCTCTCCAATATAAAGTAAGGATATTTTCGTCAATTTACCTCCTCTATAAACGCCGTTGTCTCCTAAAGACAATTCGATAATTACGAGGGGGCAAAATGTAAGCTTTTAAAAGATAAATGGTAGAGTAAAAAAGTAAAATATTACATAAAATTTTTATGTAATTTAGCCTTAATATAATGCCAATTAAGAATGATATTATAAGAAGGTTCATCTACCCGCTAAGAAAAAAATTAAAACGGAAAATCAAAGAGTGAAGGAAGAAGCGAGATCTAGCATGAAGTATGATAAAGAATTTGCGAGAACAAATACAACATGCTCTATCTAAAACTGGAGTGCGTAAAAACCTGTTATTAGTGAAACCTCATTATTTAGTCCGCTTCCACAAGAATACAATCCTAAATGTGATCAGGATACTATATATCTTAAAGAATTAATAATTAATTTGTCAATTTAAATAGTCATAATGATAATATACTATGCTTTCCGAGATGCCACTGTATATAGGCAATATGTATGTCCATGCGATAGCGCAGATGAAAACATGTCCAGATATGCATTGATTATACTGAAACAACGACATACATACACTACTAATACTAATACTGACATCAGACCATATTTGTAAATGCAGTACGTATACGAGTACCTCTGATATCGTAATAAGACCATCTATCTTACCCATATCCAAATCCACATCTACTACCATCATATACCGCATGCCACTCCAAAATAGTTCATCATAACATATCGAGCCGTTCATACATTCGTTATTAATCCTCACTAATACTATCGAGGCAAATTTTAGTATAGCATCCCTACACGATGTACGCTAACCCTTAGGCCCCATTTGTTTTGGAGCTAGAATAAGAAATAAGAGGAATATTTTTTTTATTCTATCAAACGCACTTGAAATCAATCAGTATTGCTTATTCTAGTACAACTAGAATAAGCTGATATAATAGTTCTTACTTATTATTTTATTATTATTTTTTTTTTACAATATTACCCTCCTCCCTCCTTTTCCTCTTCCCTACGTCTTCTCCCATCATCACGATAGCTCCTCTCCTCTCTCTCTCTTTCTTCTCCCCATTTTCCTCTCCCCGATGCCTTCTCCCTTATAGCTCTCTCCCCTCTCTCTTTCTTCTCCCCATTTCTCTCTTTCTTATTCGTACCTAGCTCTCCTCGTGCACCGACTCTACATCCTATCTATTAATCCTGTCACATTTGTCAATGATAGGTCACATTCGGGCATAATAGACTGGGCTACATCAACTCATAATATCATATTAAATCTTCACTCCATAGATCATTACAACAACACTATCACCAATAAATATTGAATTATTTTTCTAATTAACATGATCACACATAATCATATAGCTCCCTATCTCAAATTTTCGAATTGAACATAAGTTTTCGAATCTCTGCTCGGCACATATAATCTTGAGTCTCTAGTCGATCCACATGCTCAACTTGTAACGGCACAACTTTTCAGGAGGTCATCCATTCTAAAACTACTCTAGCTCTAGCATACTTAACCATCTTAATCTCTTAGGCCTAATTGCCACCTAAAATGTTATAGCCGGTTGTTGAGACCAAATTTTTCGCTACTTAAGAAAGTGACACGTGAAGTATACTGTAGGCTAAGAATATCAGCCGATGAAGAAAAGGGCCAACCGAAGAAGGATCCGCGTCCTGATCCGGATCGATCTCAGTCGCATGAGAACGTAGTACGCGATACATGCCGTCGACTGAAGGCATCAACCGATAGGAGAAGCAGCCGACGAAAAGAGTATCGCCTCATCCAGAATTGATTTCGGCCAAAGGAAGACATCAAACCGTCCGGGTCAAACGACGAAGAAGGCGGAGTCAGAGTTAGCCTTCGGCTGATCAAGTCGAAGAAGAAAGGGCTCTTTAAAAGGAAGAAATACGGGATTTGGACGCGAATCTCGTAACAGCTTTCGGAACGGCAAGCGGTGCCTAACATTGGAAAGCGCTGAGGATCACACTTTGGCGCAACATTTAGGGGATGAACCTAGATGGAAAACGACACTATCCTATTAAGGAGAATTGTTTCAAAAGGAAGTAGTTGAGAATTTTCTGATAACTCTCCCCAAATCACGCCGATTATTCAAATTGGCGATTATACACATGGTTCGGGAGTGTATAAATATCCAAACCAGCGAAGAAGAAGGGATCCTGCAACCTCGTAAGCCAGGACCACTCCTCTTGTCACGCCCCGGGGTCGGCACTGTACCCCGGGGTCGGCACTGTACCCCGGGCTCGCCAACAGATCCGCCGCCCCTACAGGAAGCCCCGTAGAGACGTAGCGTCTAACCTGCAAAAGAACATCTACACTAGCAGATATCAGAGCTGAAAAAGTAAAAGCTGAAATAAGATAAGCACAACTCTCATAATACAATAACTCCTCACCAACAAATACAAAAGTCTCTCAAAGAAAGAAGAAAAGTACAACTCGATACCTCACTACATAATCTCTCAAACATCACACAACCAAAATATAAGGGTACCTCTACAACACTGAAGCTGAAGGGGGAAGGGATCTATCTCGCGACTCCCTTACCTCGGTCTGGAAGAACAGGATCAGCAACTGGCACCGCAGGAACTGGAGCTGAAGTCCCTGGGGAAAAGACACCACGACGGGTGTGAGAACTACCTCCCACAGTAGTTCTCAGTGGGTGCCGCCAACAAGCCCGACGGCCTGCCCACTAAGTCTACTAGAGATAAAAAGTAACAAAAGAAATGCAGTATGAAAGGCTGGAAAGTAAACATCTACTACTACTATGCCCCTATCTACAATGCTCAAGGGAAGAACAGGAGGACGATATGCCACAACTGATACTCAACTCGGAACACCCAATCCAAACCGACTGCCACAACGGGTCCAGTCAAACCTGCGCCTACCTACTGCTGTAGGTATGTCCGGTACTCCAACCCGGTATCTAGCTCAATCTCAAAGCCGGTACTACAACCCGGTCTCGCCTACTCCGGAGTGGCACTCGAGGGGAGCGACCCGCTCGAGTCAAATAAATGCGCAACACTGTCAAGCACAAATATGGCACATGCAGGCTATGATCCAATCACTATCTCACTCACTGGCTAAGAAGCCACACTGTCACTATGACCATGTCCCAAAGATCCCCGATCCACTATCTCTATCACTATGCAAACTGGTCTACAGACTGCTATAGACGACACTCGGTCCCCAGACGCGAGTGCAAATGCAATTCCCAGCTAATAAACCTCCCGGCCCACGACTCGGGGAAAAATCACTATGACCAGAGTGACAAGAGTACTACCACTGTGGAAAAGCTAAGGTGATAATTAAATCTGATGTATGTTCAAGTCACTGTAGTTTAATGGCGCATGATCATTAAATAACAGGCAATTATGCTAAGTTAAGTTCCCAAGTTGCAGAGTTTATCAAGAGATCGACAGATTTAGCAATTAGCTACAGTGGTTTTCAACATACTGTTTACACATGTTATCTAGCCCATATACTATGCATGTTACTATATTTGTAGAGTTAGAGTGCAGTCCATAGAGTTTGAAAGCAGGATCACCCACCTGAACACGCTAACTGTCCGGGACGGTACAGATAAATAGTTCAGCAATCGACAATCTCCCAGATCCACAGAGCCAGGAGCACAGAAAAAGTGCTCTTACAGTCCTGGGTACAACAACAACGCACAATTACAACCAATTAACACATAACAATCACATTCCAAAAATCTGCTTACACAGTTACTGTTCACACGCGAATTTCACCTGAAAATAAATTTTCCAAAATTCCAATAAAAATATCACGACGATCCTCGCGAAGAGTAGATGTCGATAGGCTCTTGAATCGTCGAAATCCGATATCCAGAAGTGAAGATAAAATTCCGCGAAGTTGCTGCTGTCAAGATTCCAAACTGTAGCAAAGGGGCGTAAAAATGTACCCCAAACCCTCAAAAAAACTCATCTCTGGGAAAAATGATCAACACGGAAAACGTAGATATACCTCTTGTGCAACCGCTGGCGAAGAAATCGTCCAAAAATATGGTCGGGGTAGCTCTGCAGGTCTCCCAGAAGAAAATGCGACGGTAGTGGGCCACAAACTGTAGAACGTCGCTCCGCACTACGATGTAGGAAACACAGTCGTCACGGCTTCCAGATATTCTGAAATTTCACCAGGAGATAGAAAAGAGGGAGAGGAAGATTTTTCATAAAGATCTCAAGAGCTGGTTCCCACGAAATAAAGGTGAAAATGCCAGCCCAAGGTGGCCTATATATAGGCCCCAAAGAAAAGGCCCAAAAAAAATCAAGTTAAATGGGCTCGGGCCCGACTTTTCGGACGCCCGAAAACTTTCGGGCGCGCACAGTGCGGCCCGGCCCAAGGTTTTCGTGCGCGCACAGTGCGGCCCGGCCCAATACATGCCGTCGGACGGGATCCACAATCCGTCCGACCCGCCTCTGGGCCTGCCACGTGTCGCCAGAACAGCGAACACCGTTGCTGGGCCACCCACCGGCTGCCACGTGTCCGCCCCCGGGCACAGTAAGGCGGTGGCGCCCGCCAATGAGCGGGCGCCACGTGTCCGCCCGGTTGACCCGCTGCCCGCCCGGCAGCGCGACGTGGGTCGCACGTGGGCACGCGGCCCGAGGCACCTACCGCGCGCCCGGTGCACCGCGCGTGCTGCACCTGCCAATTAGGGCGTGACACGTGTCCCATGCACCCGGTCCACGCCTTCACAACAATTCCGTGGACCGCGCCGCGTGCACCGACGACTCACAAGATGCCACGTGTCCCACCCTCGGTCCACCGTGCACCCCGCCAAGGCCCGTGGACCGCGCCCGCTGCGCCGGCCAACCGTAGCGCGCCACGTGGCCCGCACCCGGTGCACGCGCCCCGAGGTGGACCGCGTGCCTGCGCCGCCGCCCGCCGCCGCGCTCCGCCGCCGCCAGTGCCTCTCCGACCGCCGGAACAGTAACCCATACCTCGAAATCCGTGTTTTCGCGTCCGGGCTCCGAAAAATTCAAGTAAATAGTCCATTTCGCTCGTTTTCGCGCGCTGAATCCAAATCCGAGGTCCGTTCGGCCAAATTCCACTTCTAAAATTTCCCAAAAATTTCCGGAAGAGTAGACTTGATCCAATTTCCGTTCCGGTTCACATTCTTGGCTCCAATAAGCGCGCAAACACCCCACATACCCAAAATGGACTTCCAGAAAGAAGACAAGCTCCAAATTTTACCAGAAACTCAATTCTGGGGCCCGGCACGCACACACGCACTCCCTGAAGCCTCCAAACCAACAGTAAACCACAGTGTGGAGATTCGGGTCCTCACACCTCTACTTTTCATATCTTTCATATCTGTATTTACCGCATTTTCTAGAAGTTGTTCTACTTTTCATAATTTCTTCCCTTTCCTCCTTGTATCTCCTTTCTAATTAATATAGAGTTCTAATCAGCTCCTTAGCCGTGTCAAATTATTATCTCTACTATCTGGTTAGGCTACTTTACACCGGACTCAGCCTATCTTTATCTCCATATCCCGATTCTGCTAATTTAAGCCGGACGGTCACGAGAATTTAAGTGAAAAGAATCCGGCCGAGTAGATCCCTCCTCGGCCCGATCGCTTGATCCATTGGCACACGGCGCATCACATTCTAGATGGTCAACGAAACCACAGGGCCGGTCAACGACCAACATTTTTGGCCCCAACACCGGTGTAAGAGGTTTAGTCCTATTATATCTTATATATATGACTATTTTAAATTTTAAAATGTCATATTCTTCTCCACTTTAAACCCTGATGTCCTCATCAGACTCAGGCACACTTACAAGTATCAAGCATTGTGAGACTCATCTTGCTAGCTTTAGCCGATCTTGTGGGGAGCTGCATTCTATCTACAACGGTCATTAGCCGGGAAGTCGCGCTCAACCTGCTATATAACCATGGCTCAGCTGTGACTTATCTCACACTTCCGGCTAGTGCTTGACTCTGGTACCAACTGTAACACCCCAACTTTTCAGAGAGTAACTCATCCTAGAACCACTCTAGCATGTACCCTCTTAACCTTTTGGGCCTAATCACCACCCAAAATACTAAAGCTGATTAAGAGGTTTAGTCATATATTATATCTCATATAAAGAAATATTCTAAATTATGGGATATCACATTCTCTTTTCCTTTAAGCCTTGATGTCCTAGTCAGGCTCAAGCACACTCACAAGTATCGAGCGATGTGAGACTCGTCTCACTAGCCTTAATTGACCTTGTAAGGAGCTACACTCCACCCACAATGGTCATTAGTCTAGGAGTCGTGCTATATCCGCTATATAATTCTGGTTCAATCGAGTCTCATCTCACACTTCTGGCTGGTGATTGACTTTAATACCCAGTATGACGCCCCAACTTCTCATGAAGTCATCAATCCTATAACTATTCTAACTCTAACACGCTTAACCCTCTTAACTCATTGGCCTAGCCATCACCTAAAATGCTATAACCGGATTAAGAGGTTTAGCCCTATTATATCTTATATCTAGGATTATTTTAAATTTTAGGCTGTTGCACAACCAGTATCCAAAGAAAAATTCAATCCATTATTTAATTTGATAGTAATCACAAAAACAACACCTATTTGGATATAAGACTCAACAATTCAATACCAGGCAAGATGTCCCAATTGGATTATATAGACATTGCATGGAACTCATGCACAATCAATTGTACTCAAATGACATGGCAAACAAGCCTCACCATGCCCAATGTAATATTCCTACACGTAAGATGCACGTATATCAATTAAAATCCATACTATATATATAAGTATAAGATCAGGATAAGCCTTTAAGTAGTTAGATGCATTATCAAAGGGCATGCAAATTAGATAATCCATGAGAATATATAAACAAGATCGTAAAGTCATGCTAATAGTTCCACAAGGCCATTCGACCATAGCATTTATGTATTCAACATGAACATAAGAAAAAAATTTCATCATTAATAAAAAAGAAATATTTTAATTTAAGTAGCCTAATTCTAAGAGAGAGTTCCTGTTCACAGGTTGTTCATGCACAAAGGGTCTGTAGAAGTTGTCAAAAGGTCCACTAAGAATCTCTGAGTAGCCTTGGTCGATTGAGCTTGTTGACGGTCCATTCAAAGTTGACCATGCCCTGAATCGGTTGACTAGTACAACTCAAGGTTGAAATACTGCGAATGTTTGCAATGGTCGACCGCATAGGGTATGGTCAATCAATCGTGCTCTATCTAGAACACCAAAAATAAGTGCAAAACATATTGAAGAAAGAGCCATTTAGTGTAAAAGCCAATTCAAGAATGTAAACATGAGGGGAAACCAACGTGCATGACAATTATCTGGAGTTTTGAGCTTCAAACTCAAGGTTGAAAAACAATCCCATTGTGGCTCACAATCTTCGCACTCGAAGCTTCGAGCTCCGTATTTTTGGGTCGTTGACTACGCATGCCAAGTGTAGACCAAAAAGGAAGAAAAATGACTCATCTACATGTGGATATCACAATAATTGTTATGATATGGATTTCTGCATATGACGGTGTTCTGATAAAAACTAGCTTGAAAGACTATTTTTATGGTCCTGATAAAGTTTCAAGTTAGTTGGAGTATTTTCGACGTGGGTTCGACGCAAAAACGGAATTAAAAAAATATTGTATTTTGTTCAATAAACTGAAAACAGCCAAGAGGTGATTGTGGACAAGTTCAAGTTGGGTTCCGAGAGTTTTGGAATAATTAGAAGAGTACTGGAATTTCAAGTAGCAAAATTTAAAAAAATTCGATGAGAAAATTCTGGGCTGAGAGAGGTTCAGGGTCCAGACCTTCATGAGAAGGACCGGACCTTGGCTACCAAGATCAGACCTTGAGGACAAGGTCTGCACCTCCGCTGCGAACCATGAAGAAGAGACCTTCGGGGATTGGACCTTGTGGGAAGGTTCAGTCCATCAGCAGTGAGATACCTAAAAGGGGGACCTTCGGGAACTAGACCTTGTGGAAGGGTCTAGTCTGCCAGCGCGTGGTCCTTGGAGATACCTACAAGGACCAAACTCTGGAGGAAGGTCTAGACCTGGTGCGACAAAAATGTCCAATAAGAGCATTTATGTCATTTCATATAGGGGGATAGGGTTTTCTTTTAAGAGGGACCTTTCTCTTCTTCTCTCTTCCTCTGTACACCCCACACCACCACTACCACACACACGCACACATACAGTGAAGTGAAGAAGAGAGAGAGAGAGAGAGAGAGAGAGAGAGAGAGAGAGAGAGAGAGAGAGAGAGAGAGAGAGACCCTCTCTCCCCCTCCCTCTAGTTTTTGCCCCTCTATCTCTCCTTCTGAAACTCAACGCCTTGACGGAGTTCGACCTTGGGAGTCACGTGGAAGCTTTGGATCGAGCTTTCGGCGCGTGTGGGAGCTTGTGGAGCTCACGATCGAGGTGATGGTGTGATGATCCGGACTCCCGCAGGAACTGTGCAAAATTAAACAGTGACTGTGGGGAGCTTATTTGGTGAAACAAAACTTGTAGAATTGAAATTGGATATTTAAAATAGACTCGGCGCGAAAATCGGAGCAAATGGAATTTTCTGGGAGCTTTCGGCGAAATTTCGGATGAGAATTTGGCGAAACGGATGTCGTATTTGGACTCAGCGCGCGAAAACGGTCGAAACGGTATATTCGCTTTATTTTTTTCGGCACTTGGTACTGTTCACCGGAACAGTAACCGTCGGCCGGAATTACTGTTCCGGCCGGCGGCGGCCGCCGGCTAGCGGCGGCGGGCGGCGGCGCACGGCGGCGGGCAGCGGCGCAGCGGCGGGGCAGCGGCGGAGCGCGGAGGCGCGCGGCGCGGGCAGGCGCGGGCAGGCTCGGGCAGGGGGCGCTGGTGCGCGGTCCACGGCTGCTTGTGCACCGGGTGCACCGAAAGTACCCGCTGCCACGTGGCAGTCCCCCATTGGCTGGCCGGTTTCTAGAAGCTTCTGGATGGTTGACACGTGGCAGCATCCTATGGGCCGACATCTTCCGGAAAACCCGGAGCGCGGAGCAACCACGTGCACCACGTGGACACGTGGCAGAATTCCAGTGGCCCTTGCACCGGCTGTTTCCTGTTTGGGAACACGTGGCGCAATCGGTTGGTCCGTTTCGGTGTTTCCTGTTCGGATCCGATCCCGTGTGGGAATATTCCCTTTGGCCCATTATAAATAGGGAACCCCACCCCCTCTCATTCCCACCTCATTTTGCGCGCCGAGAGAGAGAATCAGAAAAGTTCCCTCTACGAAAGTTGTTCCTCTCTCTCTCTTCTTTCTCTCTCTACAATCTCAGAATTTTAGGAGTTACAGATAGTGAGTTATCTGCGACGCGGCGCACTGCGACGATTTTCTTTTTAGGCCCATTTCCCGTCGCAGTTCCGTCGAAAATTCACTGCGGGCTAACCGGGTGGAATTTTTGGACGATTTTTGCGGCAGCGCGACCGTAAGAGGTAGGGCTTCGATTTCCGTGTTGATCATTTTGCTCCGTTTCGTACTTTTGGCACGATTCCCGAGTCCTCTTTGACCCCCCTTTTTGCTGTGGAAATTTTTGGACAGCACCGACTTCTCCGATTTTTATCTTGGCGTAGGAGCATCAGATCGAGGCGTTTAAAGAGTCGATTTTGATCTACTCTTCGCGAGGAACGCAACCGTGATTTTTCTGGGATTTTAGGAGCTCATTTTAGAGGTGAAAAATCCTCTTTTCCCGTGCTGTCTGAAAAACAGCAAATATTGTACTTTTTGGGATTATTTATACCGGTGCGCTGATTTGCAGGATTTGAGGACTGTGGACAACCAGGAGACTACCTGGGGTGTATTTTGAGCTGCTCGAGGTGGGCGGTTGTTGCTTACCTCATTTTTGACAAGCTCACTGGGATTACTAGAAATCCCCTAAAATATGACAATTAATGAGAACATTGGGACAAAGTAACATGATATTGATGAGAACCATTGGGACTACTAACAGGACTACTAACAGGACAACTAACAGGACAATTAATGAGAACCATTGGGACAAATTAATATGACAAATGACAAGGACCGCTGGGACAAACTCCCCTAAAATTTAATATAACCCCACAAATGATATGATGACTTATATTGGGACACTGTGATTGAGACAAAGGCTATGATCTCGCATGCAAATGACTTTTATTCAGTAAATCAATTGTTTTAAACCTTTGACACTATTTTACAACTTTTAAAAATAAAGACAGTTGCATGCATGCCCGGACATCAGGTAAGGCCACTATTCATTGCTACACTATCATATTGGGATTTGAACATGTTTCATTGTTGTCCTTTGCATTCATATGTTGTTGCTCAAGTGTGAGCAGGGGTTTGGGATAGTGTAGCCAAGGTTGTGCTAGATTGTGGACTTGTGGGGTATTGCGGTGACCGCGGACAGTAGGCGGTTGACCAGATGTTTATCCTTGCATCAGATTGGGGTTGAGTTTGGTTTATTTATTGCATCAGTTGGGGATTGGGTTTCTATAGTGGATGGAGTTTCCCACTTTGATCATAGTTATGATCCAGTCCTGCTATATTGAGACATGTGCTACAGAGATACTTGTGATACTGAGACAGAGATATTTTACTCGTGTGGGTCGCTCCCCTCGAGTGCCACTCCGGAGGTGTGCTTTCTCGGACCCAGCCGTGTGTGCCGGTCTGATACTTATGTTGGGATGCGAGCCGTGTGAGCCGATCCCGCGGTTTCGAGCCGTTGTGTGCAGATTCCGCTGAGCAGGCAGTACCAGTTTTACTGGTGACTAGATTGGGTTTATTTGGACAGATACTATTTCTGATGCATGCATACAGTTTTGACAGCATAGTAGTGGTAGTTTCCTGTTTCAGCATCTTATGTATTTTACCACTTCCCTTTTTCCCTTTTGCCTCTAGTAGTCCTAGTGGGTGCGTCAGAGTTGAGGTTTTACCCACTAGGGGAGGCTACTGGTTTATCTGGTAGTTCTCACCCCCATTGTTGTTTTCTGTTTCTTTCTTCTCCTTTATTTTGCAGAGTCATCTGCGGGAGCTGCTAGGCCATCGGCAGCTGATCGAGGTAAGGGGATCGCTGAATAGATAGATCTCCTGTGAGCTATTAGACAGATATTGTACCCTCCACTCCGACTGTGATATTCTCCTTTTATTTTGGGTCTGGCTTCCGCCAGCTGGTTGTACTATTTTGGTGAGCTGGGAGATTATTGTATTATTACAGCTTGTATTTTATTTCCAGTCTGAGATACTATGTGGTTCTTCTATTTCAGCTCTGTATTATGCTCTTTTATTGTACATTTTATATCTGAGCAGGTTACCAGCGCTTCGTGTACGCGGGAAATCCCATGTGCACGGCGGATCTGTAGACGGGCCCGGGTCCTGATTTGCACCCGGGGCGTGACAGATTAAGTTGGTATCAGAGTTTAGGGATAGGTCAGTTGGGACTTAGGAAACCCTAGGCTTTTGACAGGCCCTAGGATGATAGGGCTTGAGAGACGAAACTCTTTGCGAAAGTCGTCGATTTATAGTTTGACTCTTCCAGTGAGAGAAGAAGGATCGACATACCCAATTTCTGGTGAACAGTTATGTTGGCTGCAGACGACATAAAGTCACAGAAATAGGGGGATGTCCTTGACTTTCGCTAGATTGGGTCGTGTGGGGTTGTGTTACTGAGTGTGATTTCTTGTGATAGGATGCCTCCGCGACGTAGGATGTTGACGCGTTCTCAGCCTGATTCCCCTGAACCCGATCAGGAGGAGTCCGGGCAGGGCCAGCAGAGTGAGGTGCAAGAGCTGCAGGCCCAGATGGCCCAGATGTCAGAGGCTGTTCGGCGTCAGGAGGAGGCTATGGGTCGGCTGACGCAAATGTTAGAGCAGAGAGCGCAGCCTGTTGTAGCACCCCCAGAGAGTTCTCCCGTACCTTCTTCCCCTGCTGTGAATCCCCCAGTTGTACCAGTAACCACGGCATCCCCTGTTGCTCGGGGTACTGGTGGACAGCCGTCTGGGTTGACGGGATCTCTGACACCGGCAGAGCAGCGGGGAGTGGTGGACTTGTTGATAAGGTTCCGCAAATTTGACCCACCCCATTTTTCGGGGCAGAATACTGAGCCGTGGGAGGCAGAGTCGTGGATCACGGCAATGGAGCGACGTTTTGAGACTTGTTATCGAGGAGCGATATCAGGTGATATTGGCGACGAACTTTTTGGAACACAACGCCGAAGCTTGGTGGCGGCGTGTTCGACCGGCGGGTCCGCCTGGGGCTCAGCTCTTGGCCTGGGCGGAGTTCCGCAATCTCCTTCTCGGGGCTTTCTTCCCAGAAAGCGTCCGGCAGAGGTTGGAGGAGCAGTTGAGAAACCTTCGCCAAGGAGGTCGGCCCGTACACGAGTACATTGCCAATTTCAATCAACTGTTGGCGTGTGTACCGAACGTGGCCAGGGATGAGGCGCACCGGATCTACATGTTCGAGCGAGGGTTGCGCCGAGACCTTTTTCAGTTAGTTCGTTCGCGTAGGTTGCAGACCTTGGAGGCCTCGATGGAGCAGGCACTCTACGTTGAGTGCGGGGAGGTAGTAATGGAGGAGGTAGCTCCAGCTCCCGTAGTGATCCCGGGGCAAAGCGACCGGCACCGGAGGTTGGGGGACAATCTAGTTCGTGGAGGCCGCCACGACCGCCGCAGCCACAGTTCCCCGGCCAAGGACGGTCCGAGCAACGAGGGCCTGGTGGATCCAAGAAGCACCAGCAGCGGCAGCAGAGATCATAATCGTCGCAGCGTGGGTCGCAGCGGCAGCCTCAGCGACAGCGGCAGTCTCAACAGCAATCACGACAGCCACGGGCCCCCGGCAGTTGTATTTCTGCGGAGGTCAGCATCTTTCCACACCTGCGACCAGCGGTGGGGTCGCTGCTATAGATGTGGACAGCCCGGGCACATTCGAGCTTCGTGCCCCTTTTCGGCCCCCACCACCCCTTCTTCAGCATCTGCTCCATCTTCATCACAGCAGCGGTCGACGGCTCAGCGGACCTTATGCTCCAGCAAGCAGGCCATCTTCTTCCCATCCCACGGAGTATCGCCCTCCAGCTCAGAGTGGGCGAGTGTATGCTGCGCAGGTAGAGGACTCTTCAGCAGCAGATCATGTGGTGGCAGGTATCACCTTACTTTCTGGCATTAGGACTCGTACTTTATTTGATACTGGAGCATCACATTCTTTCATTAGTAGATCATTTGCATCATTACATGGGTTAGAGGTAGGACTTTTGCCACGTGCACGAGAGGTTCAGATTCCCGATCACACCTTGCACGTGGAGGAGTGTTGTTGGTCCTGCCCGATGCAAATCGAGTCCTGGATTATGCCAGCAGACCTGTTGGTCTTGAGACAGCTGAAGGACTTCGATGTGGTTCTCGGGATGGACTGGCTGGCTCGGTATTTGCGACTATTGATTGTGCCGCAAGGACCGTCACTTTTAGAGAGCCAGGCCAGGAGATGTTGGTATACGGGGATGTCAGAGTGCTTTCTTTGCCTCTATGGTTTCGACTTCCCGAGCGAGGCAAATGATCCATCGAGGATGTGTAGCCTTTTTGGCTAGTGTTGTTGAGGGGCCTACGGCGGCGCCGGGACTCGGGGATATCCCTATTGCCCGCGAGTTTCCGGATGTTTTCCACCTGAGCTGACTAGTATGCCGCCAGATAGGGAGATTGAGTTTGTGATTGACGTAGTTCCAGGAACTGCGCCAATCTCAAAGGCTCCTTACCGGATGGCACCGGCTGAGCTGCGAGAGCTTAAGGCGCAACTTCAGGATTTGATGGATAAGGGCTTTATTAGGCCAAGTGTGTCGCCTTGGGGAGCGCCGGTGCTATTCGTGAAGAAGAAAGATGGGTCACTTCGACTATGTGTGGACTATAGGGAATTAAATAAAGTGACCATCAAGAACAAGTACCCTTTGCCGCGCATGATGATCTTTTTGATCAGCTGCAAGGGTCTTGTGTCTTTTCTAAGATAGATCTGCAATCCGGTTACCACCAGTTGAAGGTGAAGGCCGAGGATATTCCTAAGACGGCATTCAGATCACGGTACGGGCATTATGAATTTACAGTTATGCCTTTTGGGCTAACTAATGCCCCTGCCGCATTCATGGATTTAATGAACCGGATCTTCCGACCATACTTGGATCGATTCGTGGTAGTGTTCATTGATGATATCTTGATTTACTCCCGAAGTGATGCCGAGCATGAGGAGCACTTAAGGATTGTGCTGCAACTTCTGCGAGAGAAGAAGTTGTATGCCAAGCTGGCAAAGTGCGAGTTTTGGCTTCGGGAGGTAGTCTTCTTGGGCCATGTGATTTCCGCCGCAGGTGTGGCGGTGGACCCGGCAAAGATTGAGGCAGTCCGTGATTGGCCCCGACCGACGACTGTTTCTGAGGTGCGTAGCTTTATGGGTTTAGCTGGGTTATCGTCGGTTTGTGGAAGGCTTTGCGAAGCTCTCCACACCCCTCACTCGCTTGACGCGTAAAGGAGTGAAGTTTATCTGGAGTGAGGACTGTCAAAGGAGCTTTGAGGAGCTGAAGAATAGACTGATGACCGCTCCTATCCTTTCCCTCCCTGTTATGGGGAAAAGGATATGTGATCTACAGCGATGCATCACACAGTGGACTTGGTTGTGTGTTGATGCAAGAAGGGAGGGTAATTGCTTATGCATCGAGGCAACTCAAAGATTACGAGAAGAATTACCCTACCCATGACTTGGAGCTCGCTGCTGTAGTGTTTGCACTAAAGCTTTGGCGTCATTACCTATATGGAGAGCACTGTGAAATCTACACCGACCACAAGAGCCTAAAATACCTGTTCACGCAGAAGGAGCTGAATTTGAGGCAGCGTAGGTGGTTAGAGCTATTAAAGGATTATGATGTAGATATCCTCTACCACCCAGGCAAGGCTAATGTGGTCGCTGACGCCTTGAGTAGGAGAGCGGTGCAAAGTTTGTCTATGTTGATCACAGACCAGGCACCGCTATTAGAGGAGATGAGACGGCTCGAGATAGAGGTTGTGTCCCCTGGGGTCTCTGCTAGACTGACATCTTTAGTCGTGCAGCCCACTCTGCTGGACAGGATCAAGGAGAAACAGAGTGAGGACCCCCACTTGACCAGGATTAGAGATCAGATTCCGAGTGATCAGTCAGGGGACTTTACAGTGGATGCCTCGGGAGTACTGAGGTACAGGAACCGAGCATGTGTGCCAGTGGATGCGGAGATCAGAGAGCAGATATTGCGAGAGGCCCATTATACACCTTATACCCTACATCCTGGTGGGACTAAGATGTATAAGGACCTCAAGGCACACTTTTGGTGGAATGGCATGAAAAGGGATATCGGGAGATTTGTGGCTCAGTGTTTAACTTGTCAGCAGGTGAAAGCTGAGCATCGAGTGCCAGCTGGCAAGTTACAAAGTCTCCCAATTCCCGAGTGGAAATGGGACCACATTACGATGGATTTTGTGGTCGGATTGCCGAGGGCACAGGGAGGAGCAGATGCTATCTGGGTAGTGGTGGATCGACTTACCAAGTCAGCGCACTTTTTGCCCATGCAGACTACTTGGCCACTGAGCGACTAGCCCAGTTATATCTAGATGAGATAGTGAGATTACATGGAGTACCAGCCTCCATTGTATCAGATAGAGACCCGAGGTTTGTTTCGCATTTCTGGGGGAGTTTGCAGACAGCCTTGGGGACTCACTCAGGTTCAGCACAGCTTTTCATCCGCAGACTGATGGGCAGTAGTCAGAGCGGACGATACAAATTCTGGAGGACATGATGAGGGCTTGCGTCGTTGGATTCGAGGAGGGGTGGATCGACACTATCTTTAGATGAGTTTCGCGTACAACCATAGATAATCACGCGGCAGGTCTCAGATGGCTCCGTTTGAAGATTGTAT
>CM054947.1:5193577-5263241 GCA_029168755.2 Tillandsia fasciculata | reverse complement strand
TTCGACTTCCCGAGCGGGCAAATGATCCGTCGAGGATGTGTAAGCCGTTTTTGGCTAGTGTGTGTTGGGGGCCTGAGCGTCGGCGCCGGGACTCGGGAATATCCCTATTGTGCCCCGCGAGTGTTCCGCGCAAGGATGTTTTTCCCACCCTGAGCTGACTAGTATGGCCGTCCAGAATAGTGAGATTGAGTGTTGTGATTGACGTAGTTTCCAGGAACTGCGCCCAATCTCAAAGGCTCCTTACCGGATGGCACCGGCTGAGCTGCGAGAGCTTAAGGCGCAACTTCAGGATTTGATGGACAAGGGCTTTATTAGGCCAAGTGTGTCGCCTTGGGGAGCGCCGGTGCTATTCGTTGAAGAAGAAGATGGGTCACTTCGACTATGTGTGGACTATAGAGAATTAAATAAGTGACCATCAAGAACAAGTACCCTTTGCCGCGCATGATGATCTTTTTGATCAGCTGGCAAGGGTCTTGTGTCTTTTCTAAAATAGATCTGCAATCCGGTGTACCACCAGTTGAAGGGGAAGGCCGAGGATATTCTAAAACGGCATTCAGATCGCGGTACGGGCATTATGAATTTACAGTTATGCCTTTTGGGCTAACTAATGCCCCTGCCGCATTCATGGATTTAATGAACCGGATCTTCCGACCATACTTGGATCGATTCGTAGTAGTGTTCATTGATGATATCTTGATTTACTCCCGAAGTGATGAGCATGAGGAGCACTTAAGGATCGTGCTGCAACTTCTGCGAAAGAAGAAGTTGTATGCCAAGCTGGCAAGTGCGAGTTTTGGCTTCGGGAGGTAGTCTTCTTGGGCCATGTGATTTCCGCCGCAGGTTCGGTGGACCCGGCAAAGATTGAGGCAGTCCGAGATTGGCCCCGACCGACGACGGTTTCTGAGGTGCGTAGCTTTATGGGTTTAGCTGGGTATTATCGTCGGTTTGTGGAAGGCTTTGCGAAGCTCTCCACACACCCTCACTCGCTTGACGCGTAAAGGAGTGAAGTTTATCTGGAGTGAGGACTGCCAAAGGAGCTTTGAGGAGCTGAAGAATAGACTGATGACCGCTCCTATCCTTTCCCTCCCTGTTATGGGAAAGGATATGTGATCTACAGCGATGCATCACACAGTGGACTTGGTTGTGTGTTGATGCAAGAAGGGAAGGGTAATTGCCTATGCATCAAGGCAACTCAAGATTACGAGAAGAATTACCCTACCCATGACTTGGAGCTCGCTGCTGTAGTGTTTGCACTAAAACTTTGGCGTCATTACCTTTATGGGGAGCATTGTGAAATCTACACCGACCATAAGAGCCTAAAATACCTTTTTACTCAGAAGGAGTTGAATTTGAGGCAGCGTAGGTGGTTAGAGCTATTAAAGGACTATGATGTAGATATTCTCTACCACCCAGGCAAGGCTAATGTGGTCGCTGACGCCTTGAGTAGGAGAGCGGTGCAAAATTTGTCTATGATGATCACAGACCAGACACCGCTATTAGAAGAGATGAGACGGCTCGAAGTAGAGGTTGTGTCCCCTGGGGTCTCTGCTAGACTAACATCTTTAGTCGTGCAGCCCACTCTGCTGGACAGGATCAAGGAGAAACAGAGTGAGGACCCCCACTCGATCAGGATTAAAGATCAAATCTCGAGTAATCAGTCTGGGGACTTTGCGGTGGATGCCTCGGGAGTACTGAGGTACAGGAACCGAGCATGTGTGCCAGCGGATGCGGAGATCCGAGAGCAGATATTGCGAGAGGCCCATTATACACCTTATACCCTACATCCTGGTGGGACTAAGATGTATAAAGACCTCAAGACACACTTCTGGTGGAAAGGCATGAAAAGGGATATCGGGAGATTTGTGGCTCAGTGTTTAACTTGTCAGCAGGTGAAAGCTGAGCATCGAGTGCCAGCTGGCAAGTTACAGAGTCTCCCAATTCCCCAGTGGAAATGGGACCACATTACGATGGATTTCGTGGTCGGACTTCCTAGGGCACAGGGAGGAGCAGACGCTATCTGGGTAGTCGTGGATCGACTTACCAAGTCGGCGCACTTTCTGCCCATGCAGACTACGTGGCCACTTGAGCGACTAGCCCAGTTATATCTGGATGAGATAGTGAGATTACATGGAGTACCCGCCTCCATTGTATCAGATAGAGACCCGAGGTTTGTTTCGCAGTTTCTGGGGGAGTTTGCAGACAGCCTTGGGGACTGAACTCAGGTTCAGTACAGCTTTTCATCCGCAGACTGATGGGCAGTCAGAGCGGACGATACAAATCCTGGAGGACATGCTGAGGGCTTGCGTCCTGGATTTCGGCGGAGGGTGGATTCGACACTTATCTTTAGCTGAGTTCGCGTACAACAATAGCTTTCAAGCGAGCATTCAGATGGCTCCGTTTGAAGCATTGTATGGACGCAAGTGTCGATCACCGCTTTATTGGAGTGACGTGGGCGAGAGGCGGACCTTGGGACCAGATGTCTGATAGAGGCAGAAGAGAAGGTCCGAGTGATTCGAAGCATCTTCAGACCGCCCAAAGCCGACAAAGGAGTTATGCCGATGTTCGGCGACGAGACTTAGAATTTCAAGTCGGAGATCATGTATTCCTGAAAGTCTCGCCGTCTAAAGGAATCAGGAGATTTGGCATTCGTGGGAAACTTAGCCCCCGATACATTGGACCCTTTGAGGTATTGGAGCGTATCGGGCCAGTTGCCTACCGACTTGCACTTCCTCCGAGGCTTGCTGGTGTCCATGATGTATTTCATGTCTCTACTTTAAGGAAGTACGTCTTCGACCCATCGCACGTCATCGACTTCACACCGCTGGAGATTAGCGAGGATTTGAGGTATGAGGAGCGCCCACTGCGAATTCTGGATCGAGAGGTAAGAGAATTGCGCAATCGGGCCATTCCCTATGTGAAGATCCAATGGAGCAATCATGACGAGCGCGAGGCTACATGGGAGCTCGAGTCAGAGATGAGGGATGCCCACCCCTACTTATTCGAGACATCGGACTGAGGATTATTGTTTAGTCTCGTTTCGAGGACGAAACTCTTTTTAGTGGGGGAGGATGTGATGATCCGGACTCCCGCAGGACTGTGCAAATTAAACAGTGACTGTGGGGAGCTTATTTGGTGAAACAAACTTGTAGAATCGAAATTGGATATTTAAAATAGACTCGGCGCGAAAATCGGAGCAATGGGAATTTTCGGGAGCTCTTCGGCAAAATTTCGGATGAGAATTTGGCGAAACGGACGTCGTATTTGGACTCAGCGCGCGAAAACGGTCGAAACGGTATATTCGCTTTATTTTTTTCGGCACTTGGTACTGTTCACCGGAACAGTAACCGCCGGCGCGGAATTACTGTTCCGGCCGGCGGCGGCCGCCGGCGAGCGGCGGCGGCCGCGGCGGCGCACGGGCGGCGGGCAGCGGCGGCGCGGCGGGCAGCAGGACGCGGAGGCGCGCGCAGCGGGCAGGCGCGGGCAGGCGCGGGCAGGGGGCGCTGGTGCGCGGTCCATGGCCAGGCGTGCACCGGGTGCACCGAATACCCCTTGCCACGTGGCAGTCTCCCATTGGCTGGCCGGCTTCTAGAAGCTTCTGGATGGTTGACACGTGGCAGCATCCTATGGGCCGACATCTTCCGGAAAACCCGGAGCGCGGAGCTGCAACCATGTGCACCACGTGGGACACGTGGCAGATTCCCATGGCCCTTGCACCGGCTGTTTCCTGTTTGGGCAACGCGTGGCGCAATACGGTTGGTCCGTTTCGGTGTTTCCTGTTCGGATCGATCCGTGTGGGAATATTCCCTTTTGGCCCACTATAAATAGAGATCCCCACCCCCTCTCTTTCCACCTTCATTTTGCGGGCCTTAGAGAGAGAAACAGAAAAAGTGTTCTATACAAAGTTGTTCCTCTCTCTCTCTTCTTTCTCTCTCTACAATCTCAGAATTTTAGGAGTTACAGATAGAGAGTTATCTGCGACGCGGCGCACTGCGACGATTTTTCTTTTAGGCCCATTTCCCGTCGCAGTTCCGTCGAAAATTCACTGCGGGCTAACCGGGTGGAATTTTTGGACGATTTTGCGGCAGCGCGACCGTAAGAGGTAGGGCTTCGATTTCCGTGTTGATCATTTTGCTCGTTTCGTACTTTTGGCACGATTCCCAAGTCCTCTTTGACCCCTTTTTTCTGTGGAAATTTTTGGACAGCACCGACTTCTCCGATTTTTATCTTGGCGTAGGAGCATCAGATCGAGGCGTTTAAGAGTCGATTTTGATCTACTCTTCGCGAGGAACGCAACCGTGATTTTTCTGGGATTTTAGGAGCTCATTTTAGAGGTGAAAACTCCTCTTTTCTCTGTCTGAAAAACAGCAAATATTAATTTTGGGGAGATATATTAAGCAGCTGTGCGCTGATTTGCAGGATTGAAGACTGTGGACAACCAGGAGACTACCTGGGGTGTTTTTGAGCTACGAGGTGGGCGGTTGTTGCTTACCTCATTTTTGACAAGCTCACTGGGATTACTAGAAATCCCCTAAAATATGACAATTAACGAGAACAATTGGGACAAAGTAACATGATTATTGATGAGAACCATTGGACTACTAACAGGACTAACTAACAGGACAACTAACAGGACAATTAATGAGAACCATTGGGACAAATTAATATGACAAATGACAAGGACCGCTGGGACAAACTCCCCTAAAATTTAATATAACCCCACAAATGATATGATGACTTATATTGGGACACTGTGATTGAGACAAAGGCTATGATCTCGCATGCAAATGACTTTTATTCAGTAAATCAATTATTTTAAACCTTTGACACTATTTTACAACTTTTAAATAAAGACAGTTGCATGCATGCCCGGACATCAGGTAAGGCCACTATTCATTGCTACACTATCATATTGGGATTTGAACATGTTTTATTGTTGTCCTTTGCATTCAGATGTTGTTGCTCAAGTGTGAGCAGGGGTTGGGATAGTGTAGCCAGAGGTTGTGCTAGATTGTGGACTTGTGGGTATTGCGGTGACCGCGGACAGTAGGCGGTCGACCAGATGTTTATCCTTGCATCAGATTGGGGTTGAGTCTGGTTTATTTATTGCATCAGTTGGGGATTGGGTTTTCTAGTAGTGGATGGAGTTTCCCACTTTGATCATAGTGATCCAGTCCTGCTATATTAGACATGTCTACAGAGATACTTGTGATACTGAGGACAGAGATACTTTACTCGTGTGGGTCGCTCCCCTCGAGTGCCACTCCGGAGGTGTGTTTCTTCTTGACCCAGCCTTGTGTGCCGGTCTGATACTTATTTTGGATGCGAGCCGTGTGGGCCGATCCCCCGGTTCGAGCGTTGTGCAGATTCCGCTGAGCAGGGCAGTACCAGTGTTACTGGTGTCTAGATTGGGTTTATTTGGACAGATATATTTCTGATGCATACATACAGTTTTGACAGCATAGTATTGGTAGTTTTCCTGTTTCAGCATCTTATGTATTTTACCACTTCCCCTTTTTTCCTTTTGCCTCTAGTAGTCCTAGTGGGTGCGTCAGAGTTGAGGTTTTTACCCACTAGGGGAGGCTGCTGGTTTATCTGGTAGTTCTCACCCCCATTGTTGTTTTCTCTGTTTCTTTCTTCTCCTTTATTTTGCAGAGTCATCTGCAGGAGCTGCTAGGCCATCGGCAGCTGATCGAGGTAAGGGATCGCTGAATAGATAGATCTCCTGTGAGGCTGAGAGCTTTAGACAGATATTATACCCTCCACTCAGACTGTGATATTCTCCTTTTTTTTGGGTCTGGCTTCCGCCAGCTGGTTGTACTATTTTAGTGAGCTGGGAGCTATTGTTTTTATGTATTACAGCTTGTATTTGTATTTCAGTCTGAGATACTATGTGGTTTCTTCTATTTCAGCTCTATATTATGCTCTTGTTTACATTTTATACCAAGCAGGTGACCAGCGCTTCGTGTACGCGGGAAATCCCATGTGCACTGCGGATCTGTAGACGGGCCCGGGTCCTGATTTGCACCCGGGGCGTGACAGATGGTTTTTGGCAAATGGTAAGAATTATTGCTAAATCCTTTAAAATCCATATTCTAGCATTCCTTAAAGGCTTCTACGCTGATGTGCTAGAAGATTCTTCGAAAATATCAAAATAATTTTGGATAAAAAGGGAATTAGGACATGTTTGAAATTTTTGGAGTTTTCGGGATCCTAGACCCAAATTTATTTAATTATTCACTAATTGAATGTTAGAGAGGAGCCCCAGACAACTTCGATTAGAAAAACGATGAGCGTCGACGAGCAATTTCGAGAAACGACCCAAAACGGGTGTTTTATAATTGTTAGTCGCGAAAAACACCGGATCAACCACGAAAACTCAATTGCAAGTATTTACAAGCAATTGAGGGTAAACCGAGATAAGTTATGCTCTATTGAAGTAGTTAGATCGCCTCTCACATCTAGAGAGAAAAGTTGATAAATTTTATTTTATTTTATTGATGCATGTAATGGTAGGTTAATTGATGTTGGGGGCGAAAATGTCAGTTGTCGATCGGCCCTGGGTGTTCGTTTGACCTTCTGAGATGTGATGCGCCGCGTGCCAATGGATCAAGTGATCGGGCTTAGAAGGGATCCGCTCGGCCGAGTTCTTCTCACTTAAACTCTCGCGACCATCCGGCTTAGATTAGCCGAATCGGGATATAGAGGTGGAGAGAGGCTGAGTTCGGCCTAAAGTAGCCGAATAAGAGAACAAAGACAATGATTTGACACGGCTAAGTAGCCGATTAAGAAATTATATTGATTGAAGTGGGGTTACAAGGAGAACCGGTAGCCAATTACGATTAATCCACTCATAGGAAATGCTATAAAGTTATTTAGGAAAGCGGTAAATGCAGATATTGAAAGATATGAAAAAGCAAGGGGGTGGTCCTGGCTTACGAGGTTGCAGGATCTCTTCTTCTTCGATGGTTCGGGTATTTATACACTTTCCGAGCCATGCTTACAAGCGCCGATTTGAAAATCGGCGGGATTTAGGGAAAGTTACAATGAGATCCCCAACTACTTCCTTTTGAGTCAATTTCTTCCCAATAGGATAGTAATCGTTTTTTCGTCTAGGTTAATCTCCTAATTGTTGCGCGGAAGCTTGATTTGCGGTGCTTTCCAATGATGGGTGCCACTCGCCGTTTTTGGAAGTTGTTACGAGATTAACGCCACAACTCCCGTATCCTCCTTTTCGGCCTGATCAGCCGAAGGCTGACTTTGACCCGCCTTCTTCGTCGTTTGATCGGGCGGTGTTGATGTCGCTCTTGGATTAGGCGACCATCTTCCCGTCGGCCGCTTCTCCTATCGGTTGATGCCTTCAGCTGATAGCATTCGTCGCGTCCTGTGCTTTTACGCGACTGAGATCGGTTCGTATAAAGATGTGAGTCTCTTTTTGTTGACTTAAACCCCCGTCGGCCGGTATCTTTAGCCGATGGTAGACGCCACGTGTTACTCCCTCAAGTAGCGAAAAATCTGGTCTCAACAATGCCCCCTCGGCAATCGCCTGACGTGCCGTTCAGGTGATTGTCGAAGTTGAGTCAGAGATCTGGCATAGGTAATGATGTTCGGCGATTATTCCCATATCTTGGCAAGATATTTGCTCACCACCCGAGGGCTTTATGAACGGGTGTCGATCTTTCTTGATTTTCGGCGAAACCGTCCTTCGTCGTTTCTTCATTAAATGCCGCTGCTTTCGAGGTCGATTGTCACCAACTCGCCTCCCCCGTCAGCCTATAAATAGGTCCCTATTTGCGGCTTTCTTTGCGTCGTCTTCTCCCCTTATGACGATTCTCATGCCATTGCCACAGCAATGTTCTGGTTGTAGCTCTTTCATCTCTGAGAATACTTTCAAGGTAGTCTCTCAAACTAGCCCTAGCTGCGTTTCCACACCAGCCGATGAAAGTTTCTTCCTGCCTTAGAGTTCTAATGGGGTTTCTTTTGGTGCAGCCCCTACATGTTCGGTGGTCTAGCCGGTTTTCGGCTGCTTACAGACGGTTGTTTACTAAGATGACCTTTTTCAGGAAGGTCGTCCTTTGTCTCCATCACTAGTAGTTGGGGGAGTTCGAGCCGTGCCACGCCTGGCTTCCTTCCTCGGGAAAGTATGTTATCACGCTTTGACCGACCTTTCTGCGAGGTCGGCGTTCTTCTTGTATAGAGGAATAGCGTGACCCTCCCCTGTTGAACGCTGAGATTGGGAGAGTTAATAGTCACTTTATATTCTCTCTCTCCTCAGCTTCAGTCGGCTCAGGTGGTGGTCGGGTGTCTCAATTTTCGAAGGGTTTCTTTGGCCAGCATGATGGTGGCAATGTGTTTCCTTCTCCAGCCCACTTCGTCAATCACGACTTTTCCTTCGCTGAAACACTTTTGTATTTGCCTTTTCTTGATTCTCATGTGTATCGGTTCAATAAATGTGAAGCTTTCTTATGTCCTTTACTCCACATCCTTTTAGACCGATGTATGACGATGTTTTAGATATTGATCAGCTGATTACTTTTCGATCCTTTTGAAGTTTCCGAGCAACAGGCGTTTCTTCTTCTAGCTTTTGGCCATTTTATTATCGACCGAAGCTACGCCTCCAAGACCCCTGATTGAATTATCCTCGGTCGATATGTTTGACTATTTTCTCGGTCATTTCAGTCGAGAATTTACCGAACATCGACATTTTCCAATTGGCTAAGTACGGGTACCCCACGTCTACATCCTCGCGCAAGGGATGTGGGAGCTCGAGAACTAGTCGTATCACTGGCCTGGGCTCTTTGCCGCATGTGTTTTTCATTATCTCTCCAACTTGGGCATATAACCCAGTGTTCTCTACCGGGGGCGTCAGGACCACCGGCTGTACGGGGATTTGCTTCTATAGGAAGAAGGGCACAACTTGACCCCCCTAATTTGGAGTATGTCCCGCATCCGGGGCCTGCCCCCTAGCTCTTATGTCCCTAGTTTGGGACTGCTGAACCAACAGAGGGACCCGAGTAGCTTCCTGTTGGTGGCCGATGTCCGTAATCATCGGCCTATTTTTTGCTAGGACGGGCCGCGTGTGGCTGCACTGCCCCCAGTGGTTGTATCGTCTAGGGCGGCGTGGCCTACTGTGCCACCATCGTTGCTGGCGCCGTTTGAACCGGCGGTATCAAGCTCGCTGATGACGGCTCAGGTTGGCCATCCTGATTCTGGGCAAATCTCTGATTCAAGACTTGTCCATCATTCTTGCTGCCCCCAGCCTGGGACTGAGAAACCGGCTGGGCAAATGGAGTAGGTGCACCCCAAAGGGTTTCCTGCTGGTGGCTGATGTTTGGACTCGTCGGCCTATATCCTGCCTGGTACGGAGCTGTCCACGGCTGACCTGCCTCCAGTGGGTGAGCCATCTGGGAAGGTGTCGTTGGCTGTATAGCTCCCTGCGGTTGCGCTGGCGAAGGTGATGGCCCGTGATAGCCGGTCTACTACTGAACCGGTCCCTGCGGAGAGACCTGCTGGCCGTTCTTGCCCCCAGTCTAAGGTTGGACAAACAGTGGTGGGGGAGGCAGAGTAATCCCCAGTAGGCATCCGATTGCTGGGCGATGTTCTGCCCCATCGGCCACATCCCCGCTTGGTACGAGGTTATCTGCGGCTGTGTTGCCCCCAGAGGCTGCGCCGCTTGATAAGTAGCCGCCAGCGGTGCAAATTATGGTTGCACCGTTGGCATCACCAATGCCATCGTGATTGGTAGCGTCGGCAATTGTTGGGGTGCTGCGGGGAATGTACCTCCCACAGTATGGCTCATTTCGGCCAAAAAATAGCCCAAGCTGACAGATGTTGTCATTAGAGGCCGTGGTGGCGGCCAACATCGTGTCTAGGTGCGTACCACGCGCCTGGCTGTCTTTCTCGAGGCGTATTTGTGCCATCTCGAAAGAATCTAGCGCTTAGGTCATTCGCTAGAATGCCTCTGCTAAGGCCGGCTCCTGCTGGGCTGATCGCGCACTGACACTATTATCTGCTGACATGATGACCGTAGGAAGGTAAGAGTTACCTGAGTGCCCCACCGGGCGTGCCAAAAAGTTGTTGGGGCCGAAAATGTCGGTCGTCGATCAGTCCTGGGTGTTCGTTTGACCCTCTGAGATGTGATGCGCCGCGTGCCAATGGATCAAGCGATCGGGCCAAGAAGGGATCCGCTCGATCAAGTTCTTCTCACTTAAACTCTCGCGACCGTTCGGCTTAGATTAGCCGAATCGGGATATAGAGGTGGAGAGAGACTGAGTTCGGCCTAGAGTAGCCGAATAAGAGAACAGAGACAATGATTTGACACGACTAAGGAGCCAATTAACAAATTATATTGATTGAAGTGGGGTTACAAGGAGAACCGGTAGCCAATTACAATTAATCTACTCCTAGAACATGCTGTAAGGTTATCTAGGAAAGCGATAAATGCAGGTATTGAAAGATATGAAAAAGCAAGGGGTGGTCCTAGCTTATGAGGTTGCAGGACCTCTTCTTCTTCGATGGCTCGGGTATTTATACACTTCCCGAACTATGCTTACAAGCGCCGATTTGAAAATTGGCGAGATTTAGAGAAAGTTACAGTGAGATCCTCAACGACTTTATTTTGAGTCGATTTCTTCCCAATAGGATAGTAATTATTTTTTCGTCTAAGTTCATCTCCTAATTGTTGCGCGAAAGCTTGATTTGCGGCGCTTTCCAATGATGGGCGCCACTCGCCGTTTTTGGAAGTTATTACGAGATTCACGCCCAACTCTCGTATCCTCCTTTTCCAGAGCCTTCCTTTTTCGGCCTGATTAGTCGAAGGCTGAATTTGACCCGTCTTCTTCGTCGTTTGACCGGGTGGTGTTGATGTCGCTTCTGGATTAGGCGACCATCTTCTCGTCGGCTGCTTCACCTATCGGTTGATGCCTTCAGCCGATAGCATTCGTCGCTTCCTGCGCTCTTAGACGGCTGAGATTGGTCCGAATAAGGATGCGAGTCCCTCTTTGTTGACTCAAATCCCCTTCGGCTGGTATCTTTAACTGATGGTAGACGCCACACGTCACTCCCTCAAGTGGCAAAAAATCTTGTCTCAATAATTGGTAAAATAAATAGGCATAGAATGTATGCTACTTATGATAATTAACTACCATTGGATAACAACCCTAAACGAGTGGAAACATATAGGTGTTTATATATATATATATATATATATATATATATATATACCTAGGTGTGGTCATGGAATATAAATTGAAAAACAAGTGAATCTAGAGTCGTGAGAATCTAGTTGGGAAAAGACATTGAATCTAGTGTCTTGGACATAAGTGGAAAACATAGTGGTAGGATAACCACATAGATTCATGTGCATTGAAAGCTAGAGAGGTTGACAAATAGGATAAAACATGAAAACCTTTGGTGATATGATTAAGGTAAGATGAATCTTAAAGTAAATGTGACTTGAAAATGTGATTGTGAACCAATGCTATCTAATATAGGTTGAGAACTTCGGGTATATCGATTGAGTCGATTGGTTACATAGGTGTTGGTTGATACTAGGTGTCTCCTTGAGTATTGTGCAATGATCAAGCTCATGGGGGTCGCTCCCCCAGGGCAGGGTTCTCCGGAGGTACACCACGCGAGTACACTCGCTTTTGCTATTTAGAGAGCTGATTTGGTGATGGATGCAATGCACGACCTCGAGTGATGGATGAATAGTACGATCCAGCGAGGTGATGAATGCTGGACATGATCTATGAGGCACGGCGTAGGCTGGGACGATACCATGTGTAAGTCCCTTGGTTGATTGGGTATATGGTTGTATCTGGATAACTTGAATCAAGTTGATGTATAGTTCAAATTAAGACATGACCTCTTTTACCTTGTGAAGTATATGGGTCTAGTGGTTGTGGATTACTATGCTTAGAACATCAGTAGATTTTATTATCGCATTTGCATGAGGCATGTCATATGGTTATGATGCATATAGTATAGATTTATATTCCAACAGATTATAATTTACTATATGCTATAGTTGCCTCCTTTGGATCTCATGGATTGAGCTTCTAATTTGGCTAATTTGGATGGCCGTACCCATTAGAAACTATTTTTGTAGTTCTTACCTCCATATTTTACAAGTCCTTTCATGAGCGGTGCAATAGCATGGGGTAAGGACGTAGCTCAGTTGATAGCGCCCTACCGGATTGAGACTCTTATAGAAATACCCTCCATCAGCGTGTAGCTTGGGTATAAAATGTAATAATATTTTGGATTGCATAAAGGAAAGAGAAAAGAAAAATGTAATGTGTGTATATTTGAGACGAATGCGTATAATAACTAGTTAGTTATATTTTATATACTTTTTTGTCGCAATTCTCGTGTGAATTTGATTCTATGTAGGAACGGCGCGAATTATATTGATTGTGACGTCTTGGACGAACAAGAGAACTTCTGCCTATTCGGCGGGGCGTGAGCCAACCGAATAGGTCCAACCGAATAGGTGCTGGCGGGGCGTGTGACAATAATAATACAAATTTTAGAGATAGAAAAACAAAGAAAATATGAAAAAAAAAAAAAAAAAAAAAAAAAAAAGGGGGGAAGATAGAAGGGGAGAAAGGCACCTGGTTGAGGTTGCTCACAAAGAAAGAAAGGGAGGAGGGAAGAAAAAAAAAGGAGTGGAGTGCAATGGTGAAAGCAGAAGCACTAGCTAGCTCGGTCGATCAGCTCTTACACATGGCCAACCACTTTGTTGATCGGACTTGAAATCGGTTCGGCGATCTGACTCTAGTAGCATTTTCCTTTATAGTTACTCAACTCGACTTCCAAATTACTAATCATGTGATTAGTAATTTACTACGACTTTTCAAGAAATCATACAAATGCTACGACTTTTCAAGAAAGAAAAATAAAATTCTTTATATTTGATCATACAAAACAATTTATATACTGAATAAAATATTATTAGATAACTTATTCCTACATACAAATCAAACCTATCAACACACTGAATTTAATTGTCCAAATATATAAATTTAAAATTTAATTGTCTAAAAACATTTTCAATTTTCTCTCATTCTCGACAATCGCCACTAGAGAAGCGGGAAGTTACATACTTCTCCGGTGGTGGTGGTTTCTATCATAATTTTCTAGCAATGGGAGAGAGAGTATTAAAAATACTTTTAAATTTTTTGAGTTAGCCTTCCAATCATGAAAATACATGTCTTTAGCCACCGTAGTACTAAACTAAGTCTACTTGAATATAGTAAATTTAGGCTAATTTATGGTTATTGACATTTTTTTTAAAAAAAATTTAATACACAAAAACCCTATTTGGTTATTTGGTTGTTAGAATAAATTATCTAAAAGTTATGTGCTATGGCTCTGTTTGGAGCGAGGCATGAACATCTTATTTGATTTAGCTCTTTGATTTACTTAAAAAGCTGGTAGAGCTTGACAATGGAGGAGTGTGAGCAAATATCTAAATAAAGAATCATACATGATCGACCTTAAATTCATTTTTTTCAAATAAACTAAATCACCTCAATGATAATATGAGCTATTCTACCAAATCACAAATGCTACGACTTTTCAAAAAAAAAAAAAAAAATATTTGATCATACAAAACAATTCATATACTGGATAAAATATTATTAGATAACTTATTTCTACATACAAATCAAATCGGGCTTTGCTAGTTGTACACCCCATAAGGGGTGTACATCCGCATCCCATTTTGAGGTGGGGCTTTTTTTACTGGTCACTTCGATGTGACCAGTAAAATTTATCCCACCTCAGAATGGGGTGGGGTGTAGGATGTACACCCCTCATGGGGTGTACACTTATATATACACAATCAAATCTATCAAAAATTTTCACATGATTACTTTAGCTTTTTAGAAAGTCCGACATCCATAATTGTGTAAGATAGTATATTTCCTCTACAAGATAATTTATTAATTTTCGAAAAAACAACTTAAAAATAGTATACAATATACCTTTCTGACTAGTTGAGCATACTCTATTTACCATGCAGTATAAGATTTTGTTCGGATATTAGAATAAATTATTCGGTGATATTCTTTCAGTGTGAAGATTTTATATTGTGATCGGAAAAGAAGAGTGCGGTAAATGTATAAAATAAAATAGTATATTCGACTTTTAAATTATTTTTTTATAAAATAATATAAATTATCTGTAGATGAGGTATACTGTCGTATCAAATTATACATGTGTCTTTCAAAAAGTTAAAAGATCAAACTTTTACCATTTCCTTATATAAGACAAATTTCATACTAAAGAAGTTACTATCGAATAATTGTTCCAACATTCAAATAAGACATAAGCATTTTAAATTTATAAAAAAAAATGTACTGAACAAAATATTTATGTATCCAAATAAGGCTAAAATCTTTTTGAAGGTGTATAGGGGTAAATAGTAGAGCATTTGCAGCTTAGCACATCAAATAAATTTACTTGAACAAAAAAAGTAAAAATACAACAATAACTAATTTTTCAGCTTCCTTGAGTTCCCAAATTAATAAAATGATTTTATTTATTTATATTATAGCATTAAGGGAGTTAGCTAGCTAGCTAACAATAATAAAAATAGAAAAGGACACTTACCTGCAGGATATTCAATTAATAGTATAGAATATTTATGCATAAAAATAATAATAAAAAAAATAGTACAAAAATAAAATCAATAAGTGCTTAATTAGTCAATGAATAGTAACTACCCAAATTATAACAAAATAGTAAGTTTCAACTATTGAGACCTATTTAATTAGTGCAATATGTAACCTCCAAATATATTTTATATGCATTTGGTTCACGTTATATATCATTATATGTTATTTTGACATATCAGCTATCTGAATTTCTAAATCAAATTATTACTGATCTTGTGTTACCGTATTTGGTTTAATATAGTAATATAATACTGAATTATAGTGTATATAAAATTACTATATTTAATTTATTTTATAAAATTTAGTAATTCTGATAATAAAGTGTAATTTATTTTAAAATTATTCTTATGAATAAATTTAATATTATTTTTTACTAAACTATTAATCATTAAGTTTTATTAAAACGTAATAAATAGGAATAAAATATATTTTATAATTAGTTACAAGATATATAATTTAAACATTTTTAAATTCCTGAATTTTTTTTAGAGACTGGTCCATGGTGGACCGGGTGTACGGAAAAACTTCATAGCGTCGGTAACTTTACCTACCGTTAGTCTTCGGTTGGCGATGTGATTCGACGGCCGAGATTATTTCCCATCTGTAATTTGAACGGGCGATATTCAAACCGCATAAGAATATTATATAAATATTGAAACGATATTTCGAAATTATTATTTCGGAAAAGAATGACTTTTTTGCATTTTAGTCCCTGAAATTTCACGTAATGAAATCTCGTACTGTTATAAAAGGAGGGCGTTCCCTTGTATCTAATCACTGTAGCTAGTACGATACTCTCTCTCTCTCTCTCTCCTACTTAAAGTCTTAAACATACGATTAAGGTGGAGAGAGGAGGGAGACGAGAAATTGGGCTCGTGTTGTGTGGAACAAGAGGTCGATAGAACGAAACCCTAGCTACGAGGTTGCTGCAATCGAGGAGGGCGAATCCCTAGTTCCCGAAGCCGAGGAGGAGACGACATTGGGAATCGCCGTTTCTCATTGATTTTCATGGTAATTTGTGCCTGCCTTGTTGATTTGATGTGAGACAGTGTGAGGGATCAGATCCGGGAATGGCCGATCTCTGCGGCGGCGCTCGCGATGGTTTTGCTGCGGAGAACGGCCCCGGGGGAGGCAATGCGGCCGCGGCGGCTGCGTTGAAGGGGGAAGGGAAATTGGGGGCGGCGGCGTTGAAGCGGCGGCCGTCAATAAAGCCGAGCTTGGAGGTGGACGAGTTCATCAATCTACTTCACGGATCGGATCCGGTCAGAGTCGAGCTGAATCGGCTCGAGAACGAAGTGAGAGGTGGGAATGTGGTTCGATCCAGATTTTTTTGTGTGCGCTTTTTTGCTAAAGAAATTCCTACATTTCTCTATGTTTTTGGGTAGTAATTCGTCTATTTTTCTCTTTTTCTTGGTTCGAAATGGTTAAATTTGTGGGGTTTTTGCAGATAAAGAACGGGAATTGGGGGATGCGCACGCGGAGATTAAGGCACTGAGATTGTCGGAGCGTGCGAGGGAGAAGGCTGTTGAGGAAGTGAGTTAAATTTTTTTTTTTCTTTAATTGTTTCTCTGTTCTTCGCTGATTGATTATTTTTTATGTGCGTTATGCAAGCTATGACATTTGTTTACTCCTATTTTCTCCTTGTTGTGCTACGAAATCACTCTGTGAATCTAAGTTCATTTTGATTCGGAATTCGTTTTCTATGGCATTGTTGGATATTGTCTCTGTACTTTGGAAGTGGTGACTCTAAACTAATGATCTGGAAATTGGATCTCGCATCGTATAGTGATTTGCGGAGATTCTTCAAAATGGGATTGCTCCATAGGATACATTTACCGTAGTTTGGGAATGTGTTCTCCGAATACTGATCAAGAATTGAATACAGCCCCTTTGATCAAGGATTTAAGTGCCGTGGCACTGGTTGTGCCGAAAACTTGCTGGTACAGTACGACATGGTGTGTGCCAAATCGTGCCGACGCATGCCAGTCACAAAAAATATATGTTTGCCGACACATAATGATATGAAATATTTACTTTGTTTAGCAACAAAATATTTTAATTATTTATTATTTATTTTTATCAAATATTTTGAATTTTATAGAGAAAATTACTCACTAATTTTTTTAAAAAAAGAGAGTCTTGAGTTGAGTTATCAGCACGGGAATTGTATCGAGCCAATATCTTGTTGACACGGTACGGCACGGTAGATACGGTCCGTGTTGATGGATACTTAATTCCTTGCTTTTGATTCTTCGGAGCTCCAAAAAACATTTAAAAGCGTTTTAGCGCTCCACTCCTATTATGCTAGGAAATGATAGCGAGAGGGAGTGCCATTCTTTCCTGGTGCTTCTCCAACTAGGGTGTGTTTGGTTGGCCCTAAAATATGCCGAAAATTGTTTTTTGGCTTGAAATTTTGTTTTCGTGTATTTGTTCAGCCGTAAAAATAAATTTCCAAAAACTATTTTTACGGATTTGAGGAAAATGGCATGTTTTTGTTTTCCACCAATTTTCAACGGAAAACAAAAAACTCAAGCTTTGGAAAACTTTTTTCATTCAATTTTTTCTACCGAACAAAACAAATGTGGATTTTTTACCTTTCAACCAAACAAATGTTGATAGAAAATTGTTTTTTTTTCTCTACAAACCAAACACTACAAAACGTAAAATTTTTTTTCTACCAAAATTTTTTTTCCAAGAAAAACTATTTTTTACGGTTTTACATACAACCCAACACCCCAAGGTTCCCACCTCCACTTGATAACATTGGAGGAGTGGAGATCTAAAGCTTTTTCTGGATATTTTTGGAGCCATAAAGCATCAAAGCAGTTATTATGAGAGAATGCCATCTCAAACTAGGCCATAAACCTGTCCAACAGTGTAATCAAATTCTCCTCTATGATTATCTGTAGATTTTGAATCATCCTTTCTTTATGAAGTTTTAAATTTTTTAAAAGGTTTTTTGTTTGTTTTGAAGATATATTGCAAATTAAATGTTAGTTTACTTCCGTTAAGTCGTATTTGCTGTTTGTATTTAGCCTTGAACTGATAATAGTTCACTCTCTAGGGACATCTTATTTTTTGAAGAGTTACGATTGTTCATTTCATTTTGAAAATAATTCTGATTCTGCTTCCCTCTATGTAAGCTCACGGAAGAGTTGGAAAAAGTGGACGAGAAACTCAAGCTTACTGAGTCACTTCTTGAGAGCAAAGTACTACATCAAACTCCTGAAATTTTTCTTCATTGGTATTCTTTTCTATGCCAAGTTAGGCCAATTTATGGCTTGTTTATCTGCAGAATCTTGAGATTAAAAGGATAAATGATGAAAAGAAAACAGCATTGGCTGCCCAGTTTGCAGCAGAAGCTACACTTAGAAGAGTTCATGCAGCTCAAAAAGATGACGACATGCCACCTATCGAGGCCATTCTTGCGCCGCTTGAAGCAGAACTAAAACTAGCTCGCCAGGAGGTACTCACTATCTCCAATAACTTAAGTTGAATGGTAAATTTGAGAGAACACTTTAATCTTCTTGGTAGTTATTTTAATTTCCTTAGTAGTTGCTACGTCCTCTCCATTTGGAAAGTTTTTTCTTTTGCTAATTGCATTCCTGTTTATTCCATTTCTCTTATCCTCAACTGTTAACCGCGACAAACATGTACCAAGGTGTATAAACGGTTAATGATCAACAGCTGATTTACGGTGTACTTTCTTTTCTTTATTAGAGTTGTGTTGCAGTGGCCGGTTTTGGGTTTTGTCATCTCTCTTCTCTTAAATTTGTTTTTTCCCGGACTTTTCTATTATTATATTGGTATATTTGTATCTTCTTGTTCTTGAGTAGTATAATAGTCCGTTATTATCGTGGAGATGAGTCGCATCAAATGTGCTTTTTTAGGCAATATCAAAATCATGATAAAAGATTAACAGTAAAACTTCTCTTTTCCAGAACGCAAAGCTACAGGATGACAACAGGGCATTAGATCGTCTTACGAAGTCAAAGGAAGCAGCCTTACTAGAAGCAGAAAGAACTGTGCAGATTGCATTAGCCAAAGCCTCTTTGGTGGATGATCTACAAAACAAAAACCAAGAACTCATGAAACAAATTGAGATCTGTCAGGTATACAGAAAAATATTTAGAAATATCCTTTTGAATGAATTATGATGAAAATGTGGAAAACAAGTTGACGTGTGGTGCTTTCTTTACCTATTGTTTGCATTACTCAGGAAGAGAACAAGATTTTGGATAAGATGCACCGCCAGAAGGTTGCTGAGGTTGAGAAGCTCAGCCAGACTGTACGAGAGCTAGAAGAAGCTGTTCTTGCTGGTGGTGCAGCTGCTAATGCTGTTAGGGATTACCAGAGAAAAGTTCAGGAGATGAATGTAATGAAATGGGCCTTTACATGTAGTTTAGAGAATAATAAGTTTTGGAGCACCTTAAATAAATGATTACTATGCATTATTAGGAAGAAATGAAGACCCTTGATCGAGAGCTAGCTCGTGCGAAGGTTACGGCAAACAGAGTTGCGGTGGTGGTGGCAAATGAGTGGAAAGATGCCAACGACAAAGTAATGCCTGTTAGACAGTGGCTTGAAGAACGAAGGTTCTTGCAAGTGAGTACTAACCAAATATTCTTGGTTCCTGATTTGATGTTCTTTTCTTCTTGACATCATTGCAGTTATCATGATTCCTTAGTACCTGGCTTAATGTTTTTGTTTATTTAGTTGTACCACTCTTTATTCATTAATGCTTACAATAAAAGATAATTATGTAAGATGCTTGTTGCAGGGGGAAATGCAGCAACTGCGAGATAAGCTTGCAATAGCTGAACGAACTGCAAAATCTGAAGCTCAACTTAAAGTACCTTCTGAAAATCAGATCTCATAAAGTTTTGTTATTATATCCATTGACAGAGAATTTTTTAGGTTTCCTTCTTCTATTTTATTTATGTGTCTGATAACTCCAAGCTTGAACTTCTCAGGAAAAGTATCAATTGCGGCTTAAAGTACTAGAAGAAGGATTGAGAATGTCTGCAAATGGTACTACTGCTCGAACCAATGTGGACGGAAGGAGTGTAAGCAACGGCCGTTTACACCGCCAGTCTCTTGGTGGGGCTGAGAGTATCTCTAAGATTAATGGCTTCTTATCGAAGAGGCCGTCTTTTCAGATGAGAACCTGTAGCACTAGTACAATAGTCAATCATGCAAAAGGGACATCAAAGTCATTTGATGGGGGGAGTAGACTACTTAAAGCACTTGAAAATGGGGCTGGCCTTTCAATGAACAAATCCTCTGATGCCACTGGCAATAAGGAGGCACGTAATAATTGGGAGGAAAATCCAGATGAGAAACTGAACGAAATGTCAAGTATTGATTTGAATGATTGTGTGTCTGGTCTGCTATATGATATGTTGCAAAAGGAAGTAGTTGTCCTAAGAAAAGCATGCCATGAAAAGGATCAGAGTTTGAAAGATAAGGATGATGCAATTGAGGTGAATGTTGTCTTGTTAGTCTAAGATTTGATTCCATTGTTGTTCTTTAAAAGCTTATGCGGCTTCTATTTCAATTTCTCTGCTATTCAGATGCTTGCAAAGAAAGTAGATACTTTGACTAAAGCAATGGAAGTAGATGCCAAGAAAATGAGAAGGGAATTGGCTGCAATGGAGAAGGACATGTGTGCTATGCGATTGGAGAAAGAGCAAGATAACAAGGCTAAGCGGACCAGTACTACCAAGGCTGCTGTAAACAGTTCACAGCTGCCGCTTGCAAGGTATGTCAAGCAAGTTGTTGTTTTGTTGGAATAGCAATCATGATTAGAAAGTCTGAGCCATTAAAGGTTTATCTACTATAAATCATGGAATGCTATTTCTTCAACTGCCTTATACATTAGTATGTTTTGTTTGTTATATCTTTTATTTATTCCATTACTTATTCATTGCATAATTTCTTTGATAACTTTGAAATTAGATTCAAGTAAATAGTTAAATTTGTGGATTTTGCCAATGCAAAGCTCTAAAGCTATCTAGTGGGTAAGTTAACATTGTAAATGTTAGCATACATTCAGGCAAATTAATCTCTTGCTTCGTCATGAGTAGATGAGGCTTGATTGCAACCTGCCCATATATCCTATCTTCTCTGTTCCAATATAAAGCTCCAACATATCCTACTACTTCTCTGTTCAATTGAATATGTTTAATTCTTTCTTGAAGTTTCAATGCTTCCCCTTCCAGACTCGTGCAATCTTGAGTTATATCTTATCATGACCTCCCTTGATCATCCTTCTGTGACATCTCCTCAGCCACCACCACATTAGATCGTCATCTTATTTTGATCTGCCTATCAGATGATAAATCTCCAATATCTGCTACCTTCTCTGTTCAATTGAGCATTTTTAATTTTAGTGAAGTTTCAAAGCTTCCCCTTTCAGATCCATGTACAATCTTGATTTATATGTTATCTTAACCTCAACTTGATCATTTCTGTGACATCACCTCAAGTGTCGTCACATTAGAATTATGTAACATCTTTAGTCCTGAATAATTATGCATAATCAGAAAAACAAGTGTTCATTCACCGCTCTATACATCATTCCAAAATCTGTGCTCTCTCTCCCTCTTCTACCTCCACTCCTGTACATACTTTTAATATTTCCCAACAGTCTTTAACACCTTTCCAAATGTAAGAGCGTTTCTTACTGCTCCAAAAGCTATAGTTTCAACTCTCTTATACCTTTAGCAACTACTTAGAATCAATCTTCGCCAAATCAGCTACCGAATAGTATACCCTTTATGTGTTACTCTTTTCGTACTTTATTCTTCATTGCAGATTTCACTGTCTTTTGCTGTTGCTACCAATAACAGGTTGACAAATTCTATTATTAATTTGGTACAACAAAGTGTACAGGAGCAGAAATGCATTCAGTAATAGCTTATTTTCTCTTTTGAACGTGTCCATAGGCCCAACAAAAAGAAAAGGAAAACATAGTATATACATTATACGGGATTAAAATAGTTGATTGGGCACAATACAGTTGTTGAGCCACAACTCTCTAACCATATAATCCAACCTTCAATTTGAATAATATTTGAATTATTAATTGACTGATTAACATCCTTTTAAACATATAAGAAGGCACATTTAGTATATTGATATAAAGTATATTTATATAATTTTATATAAAGTATATTTATTTACGTTTATATAAAGCATATTTATTTAAGTTTAGGAGACATCAGCTCAAGAGCAGAGAAAAAAATAGGGACTCAATAGCAACCTGCCTGTAGTTTGAAGACTAAAGTGCCACAAATTAAGTGTGAGGACTCTGTAGCCCACCCAATAGTTCGAGGACGATTGGTGTAATTTAACCAAGCTTGATAATTAATAAAAATAGATCCTATGAGCTTATTTTAGCCAATTTGGATCAACATTTCAAAATGGTGCCTGCCTTAGATCCATTGTAAACAAAAATAAAAGTGTTTTGGTATGTATTGGTTTTAGGCCCTAGTTTTAGGATCAGAACTGACTGGAAACAGAATATTTCGGTTTTGGCTTGTAGTTTTGGTCACAACTTTAAATTTTTCTATGCTGATGCACTTACATTGGGATGTACAAGTGATCAAGTAATTGCAAGTACAAATACAGATCTAACCATCAGCTTCAACATTCGTAGTTAATACTCCAGGAAACAACACAGTAGACTCAGATACTCCAAAGTCATAGTGTAGTCCAAGTTTTCGTTGATTTTAGGAACAAAGATTGGTCGATACACGAGCATGTCTATTGTGTTCTAAATGTTGTAGTCCAACCTTTGTTAACCACCGTCGTGCTCTATGCACGTATCGTCCAATGTCCAGAAGGAGGGCCCTATTCACTTCAGGTGTCACCATGAGGCATGAGTCGTGAATGGATATCGATAATCATGTAAGTAATTCCTAAAATAGAATATAATGTGTACTCTGTAGCATGGAATATCTTTGGAAAGTTCATTAGGTTATGAAGCGTTGTATAGGCCAGTCCCCTTGTAGTATTCAATGTGTTTAAAGAATATATCATGTTACTCATTCAATTTTGAGAAGGATGGATTACCACCCAAATCTTTTTAAGTGTATAATAGTCTTACTCAAATATTGGTGCTGTATGTAAACCATCTGTTCATTTATGAATCTTTGCCTCTTTGGCGTTGTTATTACAGGTGACAAGCTATCGTTTTTTTTTTTTTTTTTTTTTTTATTTGAGAGGAAGGTAGCATGCTACCGCTTCATTCATTAGAAAGGTGAATTAGGCTACAAAGGTGAGGCACCTGGGCCTCGAGGAGGAAAAAAGAAAATGTTGTGCTTTTTTTTTTTTTGAAAAATTCTTCTATTCCGCTCTAGCCACAAAACCCACCAAGTAATGGCGATTGTCGTTGCCTCCTTTCCTCCTATAGCCGCCTTGATTCGACTCACTTCCCAAAGCTTTCCCGCTGAGTAGCAGTACTGTAAGGACAACTTATTAGGTAAGAGGCTAGCCAAAATCATTTTGGTAGTTTCGTACTGCACAAAAAAGGTGATCAACTGTCTCCAGTTCCCTTGAGCAAAGGACACAACTCTCTTCTCCCTGCCAACCCCTTTTTAAGAGGTTATCAGCTATTAGCACCTTGCTCCTTAAGACCAACCGGACAAATTTTTTAATTTTAAGGGGGGTATGTAGCTTGACGCCGCCACCGTCTTGGAGGAAGGAATAGAGTGATTTGAACGAAAACTGATCGGACTGGGCCCATCTCCATCTTACTTTGTCCCTTCTATTAGTAGACGCGGTCAGACAACATCTCTATTGTTGTTATGACATAATTCTTGAAGTTCCAAGATGAAATGCCTATTAATTTTCGTTTTCAATGACAAGCAATCTTGTTTGGAAAGTCTTTCCCAGTAAAAAACAAAGTTGTTGCACCACAAAGTCCATACAACGAGTTCAGTGCCAATTTATGGTTTAGAATTTACATAGTAACAGTGTTTAATTGTGGCCAAAAAAGAATGCAATCGCATTTGTTTTAGTGAAGGTGCCGTTATCAAAAGCTGGAAACCACTACACAAATTTGTTTTTGCAATTCATCGCACGGAATTTTGTTTTTTAATTCACTCTATTTTTCGATGTTAGCATTTACACATTCTCTTCTTTGGATTCAGAAATGTGCCTCGCACTGGTATGACGCGAAATCTTCAATGAGTTGAGATGTTCACATTGCGATCTATCCTCTCTTCTGCGTCGCTTTTAACATCGAGAACTATCCGAATGGGAATGCGAAGCGAAGAGGTAGGCCTTTTCATCTGACTAGTAATTAACTCTGTTTAGTGAGCTGCTTCCTTGTAGATGTGTTACTGAGTTTTGGCCAACGCTGTGATGACATCTGTTTTGGTAGTGTTTTTTCTGCCGTTTGTATTGGTCCGTCGGCCCGCTGTTTTTGTCTCATTGCAGTGATCTTCTGTGTGCCGTTTCTTTCTTCCTTTTCTTTTTTCCCCCCCTTTTATAAGGCTGTGAATAACATTGTCATCCCAGATACATAAGTATGTGTGTTATTCATCCAAGTTGAGCTCTGCTTTGATTTTAGCTAACATCATGTTTGGTAACAGCTACTACCTCTATGTAAATTTTCTGCTTCTTCGAAAGTGATATTGAGAGTGCCACAATAAATTAGATTGATTGAATTCGGTCAAATTCAGTTAGTGTTAGTGAATAATGATCTAAATTGAATACATTAGCATGAAGTGATATTAATATAGTGATCTTTATTAGGGAGAGATCAGATTTATCAAATTAAGTTGAATTTACTTAGGGTGTGTTTGGTTGGCCGTAAAACTAGTTTTACATATTTGAGGAATTGGAAGTGTTTTCGTTTTTCGCCGACATACGAAGGAAAATGAAAACTCAAGCTGTGTATAACTTTTTCCATTCATTTTTATTCTAGTGAACTAAACAAATGTATATATATATTTTTTCTTTCAACCAAATAAATGTTGATAAAAAAAAATTCTACAAACTAAACATGTATTTTTTATGATTTTACGAATAATCGAACACCCCCTTAGTGAATAATGACCTGACTCAAGTAGTATTGGAGCCATTTTTACTAGAGATAATGTTTGATTTGTTGAATTCAATCAAATTCAGCTGGTGGATAATTTATCGGATTCAATGAATCCATCAATGAATATTAGAACATGCTTTGTTAATGAGAATAGGCTTCCTTCTCTGTTCTGCTGCAGTATTTGATGTTATTGTCATCTGGTTTTGCTATCATACGAATTATCACACTAGGCCATTCTTATATGGTCCTTTTTTATCCAGATCCTTTCAACTTTTAATTTTTAGGAACCGAGTGAATTTTTTTTTTTTTTTTTTTTTTTTTTTTTTTTTTTTTTTTTTTTAAGAAGGCCTTAATTTGTTGGTGTATTGGATGCTTAGAAAATAAGATCGAAGTCCCTAATTAGTGATTTTGTAATAGTGGCTAAATGCTCGTGCAATGCATTGCACCTTAGTAGGAACGAGAGAGAGAGAGAGAGAGAGAGAGAGAGAGAGAGAGAGAGAGAGAGAGAGAGAGAGATTGTAGCAGTTAAAATATTACTGGTGGAGAATCACCGATTAAACCAGTGGTTCAACACCGGTCAAATTAGTGATATCAGTATGATGTCATAAATATTTATTTATTACTTTTAATTTTGTTGTATAGAGAAGTATATGATTTTGTATCATACTTAATTATAAAATATGAATTTTTAAACCAAATTTAGTCCATGTAAGTTTTCAAGTTCTAGTTTTTATAAGACTAATGTGTGCTTAGGATTTTAATATGATCCTATCGAAAAATTTGGCGGGTTTGATTAAAATCATACTTGTTCACCGATTTAAATAATTGAAAATAATTTTTTAACTTATTCAGTTTAAAGAATAAAATCGAATCACTTGGACTTGATTTTTTAATCATTGATAAAGTGTATGGATCTTAACCATAAGTGACTTGATTTTTCACTTTTCACTTAAATACTCCAGTTTTTTAGACTTCTACATACATTATACTTTTTCTAATAAAACAATCATGTCGACCCTTCGGTTCTGAGGAGAAAACACTTTTATGTAAAGTCCCAATCAAGTCAAATTCGGCCAATATAGCAGTCCAATATGAAAAGATATTTAAAGTTATAAAATTTTCTTTTGAAATTTTTAAATATCTATTATTTCTAATGACATGGATCAGTAATTTGAATTTTTTTTTAAAGAAAAAAAATAGTCCACAACAGTAATAATGTTGATGACAACATATTTAATAATTAGTATTTGAGGTTTTAAGTTTAAAATTTAATTATTTTATATTTACGACTAAAAAAAAAAAAAAAAGCAACACGTGACGAAGCGGATGAGAGCCTGAAACGAGCAGATGAAGAATACTAATTGTGATGTATTGACCGGTTAATCTCACATTGCACTAGTTGTTTGCCTAATGAAAATAATATATTGTTTGGATTTTTGTTGCATGCACTCTACTTTTTTAGTTTTCGTTGCATTTCATTGTGAATATTTTTTATAAAACTTAGGGAAGAGGGGTTTAGAAAGATTAAAAAGCAATACGAAACGAAGTAGAGGTGACCGTGGAATGAGGAGAATAGCAAGAAGAGCCGAACAGCACTGGACAAAAAAGGAGAGAGGAATGGTAAAAAAGAAGAGAGAGGATAGGGGCATAGGGAAGGCCGGGTTTAGAAAGGAGCATTAAAGAACGAAGCAGAAGAGAGTTTGGCCCACGAGCGGAAGGAGAATGATGAGAGATAGTGATATTACACCGCTGTGGCAGGTCACGTTAGTATGTCCACATATTGCAATGTGTTATGAAAAAAATGCACTCTTAGTTTTTGTTGCATTGTTTACGGTGATATTGTACCAGTCGTCCGCTATGTTGTACACTTTTTTTCAAAATATATCTTGCGAACTTTTTTTTGAAAAAATTAGAATAGCAAATATCGAAGTCAACGAATAGTGCGGCGTGATTTGAAATGAATTATGTTAAAACAATTAACATAACCTGCCGTAGCGGGCATTTAATGATTCTAGTAACGGACCATACTGTGTAATCTACATATCTAAAGAGCTAGACGTGAGGCAGACGAAAAATATTTTCGTTCGAAAGTATAAAATCTAAACCAGAATCTAGAAAAATAAGAAAGTGACCTATTTTACAAAATTTTAAAATTAATAAATTTTTTAGGCAGATTGGTTTTTGAAGAATGATGAAAGAAATAATAAATAGCTGTTGAGACTAGAATTTTCGCCACTTAAGGGAGTGACACGTGGCGTCAACTATCGGCTAAAGACGTCAGCCGATAGGAGAATGAGTCAACGAAGAGCGAGTCGCATCTCAATTAAGACAGATCTCAGTCGCGTAAGAGTGTAGTATGCGACATACGCCATTCAACTAAAAGCGTCAACTGGCAGAGAAAGTGGTCGAAAACAAAAAGATCGTCGCCTCATCCAAAATCGATCTCGATTGAAGACGAACACCAAACCGCACCAGTCGAGCAACGAAAAAGGTAAAGTCAGAGTCAATCCCCGGTTGTTTTAGCCGAAAAAAGAAAAGACTCTAAAAAGAAGGAATGCGAGGTCAAAGCGCAAAACTCGTAACTGACTCCGAAACGGCAAGCGGCGCCCAGCATTGAAAATCGCCGAAGATCACGCTTCGGCACGTTGATAAGGGGATGAACTTGGACGGAAAAACGGGTACGATCATTTTTGAGGAAGTTCGACTCAAAAGAAAGTAGTTGAGGAATTTACGATAATTCTCTCCAAATCACGCCGATTATTCAAATCGACGATTCTATGCATGATTCGAGAGTGTATAAATACCCGAACCATCGAAGAAATATGAGCTTTGCAATCTCGTAAGCCAGAAACCACCCTTGCTTCTCATATCTTTCATATCTGCATTTACTGCTTTCCCATGTAACATTAGGAGTAGATTAATTTGTAATTGGCTACTTGTTATCCTTGTAACCTCCTTCACAAGCAATACAATTTCTAATCGGCTTCTTAGCTGTGTCAAATTTCTGTCTCCATACCCCAGTTTGACTATTCTAGGTTGAACTCTCTCTCTCTCTACCTCTGTACTTCGATTTGGCTAATTTAAGCCGGACGGATGTGAGAGTTCAACTGAGAAGAATCCGGCTGAGCGGATCCCTCCTCGGCCCGATCGTTTGATCCATTGGCACGCGGCGCGGCGCATTCCCATCAGAGGGTCAAACAATCCGGAGCCGATCGACGACCGAACCCGGTCAACGGTCAACGCGATATTTTCAGCCCCAACAATGGCATAAAAATTAATTTATAATAAAAATCGTGGACTTGGAAATATTTTTAATTTTTTTGGCAAAGATCAAACACCTTGATTTGAATTAGAGTTGATGTATCCAAAATATTTTCAAATAATTTTGTCATATTTCTATATTTTAAAAAATAAAAATCTAAAGCAAAGTACTATTTATAAAAAAATAAAATAAAAATACAGAATTTTTTTTCGATTTATGGATAATTTTGAGTGAACTATCTAACTTTTAAAAATTTTGATTTTATTATTTAATTTTTCAAATTATTTGATTTGAATCGGTTAACAATATTTTGGTTTTAAAATTTGAATCTTTCATTTATTTTTACATATTTAGCTAATATATTTTATACAATTAATTATCGCAACTATAAATTTGTTAAAATAAACAATCAGCTTTAATTTAACTGTCAAAATACGGTTAATTGACTTATATTAAATAAATTTAAAATAATAAATTTAAAATTTTAAAAATTTAAATAATTAATTCAAAATTATTCATACTTCGGATTAATTCAACTCGTTTTTATCTTTATATATATATATATATATATATATATATATATATATATATATATATATATATATATATATGAATTTATTTATTTATTTATTTATTTATGGTTATGTGAGCTTTTTTTTTTTCTTTTTTTTTTTTGTCATAGTTGGTTTTGTGGAGCAAAAACGAACCAATCAAAATATACACGTGATTGTGGAGTCAAAACACGAGAATAAAAGTTATATAGATTCAAACTTTCAAAGAAAAATACCATTTGTATACTCTGAATGAGATATATATTTTATATTTTAATTATTTTAAAATAAATAAATTTTAGTAATTAATAGAAAAATATTTATTTTTGAATAAATAAAATATAAATTAGTGTAGTTACCCACACGATGCAGCGGGTAGATATTATCAAAATATTTATTTTTATATTTTTTTTTATCATAATATAAACGAAAACAAAAAATTATATAAAAAAATTTTAAATATTGTATTTTAAAACTGTCGTACCAACATATCAAAAAAAATAATAATAATAATTATTCTCAATCCTAACATAAGAATCTATTAGCAGCAATCGGAGTAGAATATTAATCCACTCGGAATTAAAATCTAAGACATATATAGAATGTAATGAAGTTTAGAGAGAGATAGAGAGAGAGCTCACGTTTTATGAGCTATGGTAACGGCGACGACAGTGACGGAGAAGGAGGAGGAGTAGGCGGAGAAGTGGAGGATTCTGATCAGCGATGACGGTCGCGGTCGCAGTGGCAGTGGCGGTGATAGGTAGAGGTTGATCATGAGTAGTGCTTCCCGTGCGACTAAGGAAGGCAAGAATCGGGTCTAGAGTTTCGGCGAGGTCGAGGGTGGAAGATTTTCAAAGACGAAAAGTCGGATTGGACGAAAGTGGCCATGGAGTGAACAGTAGAGATTTTGACCTTGAAGGAGGAGGAATAGGAGAAGGAGGAAGGCAAGGATGCTTAGAGATTCTCACGGCGGAAAAGAGGAGGCAAGAATTGAGGGTGGAGGGGTCAAGGGAGAGAGCTTTGTTGCTAACGAAGATGGTGAAGAGGGAGGTGGTGGTTAAGAGAGAGAGTGAGAGAAGAAGAAGAATAAGAAAAATTCAAAAAGGGGGAGAGTGAGAGAGGAGAGAAGAGTTGAGGGTTGAGAATAAGAAGAGTCTACAATTAATTTATTGATAGTTGGAATGAAAATGAGAAGAGTTTATAATTAATTCATTGAGAGTTGGGAATGAGAAGAGTTGGGGGTTGGAAATAGAAAGGGTTTACAATTAATTTATTGAGAGTTAGAAATGAAAAAAAGTCAAAAATTTTTCAATAATTTTTTTTTTTTTTTTTTTTTTTTTTTTTTTTTTTTGGCACGTAACAAGAAATAGAAAAAAATATATAAAAATATAGATTATTTAAAATATATATGTCAAATCATTGTGGGTACCACCCGTCATTGTCATTTTTTTTTTTCTTTTCTTTCTGCCACTTTCTAGTTTACAAAAAAGAAGATGCCCAGAATTATTAGTGTAGATATTTTAAGCACATTGCATGTTGGGTTCCTAAAGTAAAAGGCTAGTGTTCACTTTGATTCTCAAATTTTAAATTAAATTAATTTTTTATTCAATTTTTTAAAATTATTATAATTAAATTATATAATTTAATTTAGTTAGCTAAATATTAATAATTGATAAATTATTGATATAAAAATAACGTAAAAATATTATTATTGATGAAGCGATAATAATTAAAATATATTATATTATTTTTATAATAATAATTTATTAAAATTTAACTAACTAAATTAGACCGTTAGAGTTAAGTGTCGGTAACTCTAAAATTTAAATAAAAAATTATAATAAATTAAAATTTAAGAATTAAATTGAGCACTATCCGTGCAATTTTTGTTCCGTTGGCTATAGAAAAAACATACAGAACAATTGTGTACTCACACGCAAGGGCCCAAAGTGGCCATCCCCCCAAAAAATATTTTTAAATTATATAAAAATCTATTACGAAGTTATTCAAAAATTTAAAATAGTCTAAATTTTCAGGCCAAAATAATTTTTTTTTTCTATGTGGAGGTCCAAAATGACTATGGCTCCCCAATATTTTTAAAATTATATAAAAATTTGTTACGAAGTAATTAAAAATTTTAAAATAATGTAAATTTTAGGGGTCAAAATATTTTTTTTTTTAATAATATTACTTTGTGGATTATGGATTATGAGATAGAAATTTAATTGACTCTAATGTATCCTAATACTTGATTTACAAATTATATTAAATCTTAATATTTGATTTTTTTAATTAATCGCAATACTTGATTTAAATTATACCTCAATATTTTTAAAATTATATAAAAGCTTGTTAGAAGTAATTAAAAAATTTAAAATAATGTAAATTTTAGGAGTCAAAATAATTTTTTTTTTAAAATAATATTACTTTGTGGATTACGAGATAGAAATTTAATTGACTCCAACGCATCGTAATACTTGATTTACAAATTATATTAAATCTTAATATTTGATTTTTTTAATTAATCGTAATACTTGATTTAAATTATATTAGATCTTAATATTTAATTTTTTGACATAATTTTTTATATATAGATCTTTATATCATTATTATTTTAATAATAAAAATAATTGTACTTTATTTTTTAAAAAAAATATATTAAAAACTTAAAAGCTAATGAAAAAAAATTTATTTATATATAATTTATTTATTAATAATTTTTAAAAATTAATATATTTTACTTAATGTATTCTAAAATTAAAATTCTGACTTCGTCTTTGCTCACATGTGATTTAAAAAAAAAAAAAAAATGTAGTATTTTTTGAAAGAAGAGTTTGAATTTTGTTTTCCCACAATTTATTGTCTGTTTATGTTTGGGCAAAATTTGTTGTCAATGTCGGTTACACATGCACTCCAAAAGTAGTTTAACTTTTAGTACCTGCAGCACATGGCATGAATCTAATGCAATTATAAAGCAGTAAATATATTCCAAATATTTAGACTGAACTAACCCATCATTTCTAATATAAATAGTAAAAAATTTGATGGTTGATATTAAAAATTTTAAATTTAAAATAAAATTGTTGTATATTTTTAGTGAAATTTATTTTAAAATAAATAAAACAGACAGTATGTTATTTTTTTTCTCTTAAAAAAAAAAATAGATTGAAAAATGAAAATTGGATGAATTGAAAAAAGTTAAGAACCGGATAACTTATTTGTACACGGAATAAAATTAGACGGGAAGAATTGGATGAACCATTTGAGAACCGCGTGAACTCCATTAACAGACCCTATATGGTATCGTTTGGTTCGGGATAAGAGAGAATGAGTTATATCAGGAATAAGTATAAAGTTAGGTATAAACTAGGTATAATGTAAAATTATGTTTGGTTGGGAATTAGGCTTATACCAGGTATAAGAAAAAAAAAATATTTGGTAGTAATTGAAGAATAAGAAGAATAGAGAGTTGACTTTTGTGTTAAAAGATTAAAATATTCTTTTCTTTTTAATAATTTTTTCAAAATTAAAATTTCAAAATTTATTCAAATTTTAATATTTATTAATTTTAATTTTTATAAAAATTTTAAGTGCAAGCAAAAAAAAAAAATTAATTTTAAAATTTTAAGTAGGAGTAAAACTTTTAATTTTTAAATTTATATAAATTTTAAAAAAATTACAAAAAAATTGTATAAATTTTAAAATTAATATTTTTTAAAAACAAAATAAATTTTTTAGATTTATTAAAATATAAAATTAAAAAAATTAAAATTTATAAAATTAAAAATTTTTAATTTAGATATTTTTTAAAATTTAAAAATTTTAATAAAAAAAAAATTAATCAAAAGAAGTATAAAAGAAAAAAAAAAAAAAAAAAAAAGAAATGCCCCTTCCCAAAGGCAGAGCCTCTGCCTTGGGAAGGGGCGGGTAGTTCGGGGGGGGGGGGGGGGGGGGTTGGAATAGGATATCCCTCCAATACCCGGTATGGGGGGGAGATATTTGGATACAAATGTGTTTGGATACAAAGAAAGGATTGTACCCAATCCAAACGCTACTTATGAATACAGCTGATGATACAAATCTTATTGCCTCTTTCAAAACATTCATCATTTGTGACTTTGAGCCGAACGTACCATCAAACTCTTCCAAAATATAAAAAAAAAAATAATGATGTGGTTGATTAGTAGTTATCGATCGATGGAGGTAATATGAGAATAGACATGGTTTTATTGAAGTTAAATGTGGCCTATTTATTAAAATTAACAGAAATTTTGATGATAGTATATTAAAAAAAAAGATTCAAGGACCAATGTGTGAAAAAGTGTAAAGGTTAGGGCCCAATGTGCAATTAACCATACCAAAAGTTGGTATGTTGGTTTAGGAAAATAGTAATGGTAGATTCTATATATTTTACATTCCATTTATTTTAGGATGGGATAAATTTTACTGATCACTTCGAAATGACTAGTAAAAAAATTTTCATCCTGAAATGGAGGGTGTACATCGTTTACACCCCTGTTGGGGACGAAAATGTCGTGCTGACCGTCGGTCGTCGATCGGCCTCGTGGGTGGTTGATCCTCTGGATGTGATGCACCGTGTGCCAATTAATCAAGCGATCGGGCCGAGGATGGATCCGCTCAGCTGGGTTCTTCTCACTTAAGCTCTTGCGACCGTCCGACCTAGATTAGCCGAATCGGAATATGTAGGTAGAGAGAGGCTGAGTCCGGCGTAGAGCAACCGAACCAGAAAGTAGAGACAAAAATTTGACACAGCTAAGTAGCTTATTAGGAATTTGTATTGATTGAAATAGGGTTACAAGAGTAATAGGTAGCCAATTACAGGTTAATCTACTATTAGAAAAATACTGTAAATGTAGATATGAAAGATATAAAATAGCAGGGGGGTGGTTCTGGCTTACGAGGTTGTAGGACCCCTTTTTCTTCGTTGGTTCGCTTATTTAACATTTACGAACCCAGTGTATAACCACCGACTTTAGTAATCGGCGCGATCTAAGGGGAATCATCATAAATTCCTCAACTACTTCATTTTGAATCGATTCTTCTCAATAGGATAGTAGCCATCTTCCGTCTAAATTCATCCCCTAATTGTTGCGTCGAAGCGTGATCCTCAGCGCTTTCCAATGCTGGGCGCTGCCCGCCGTTCTGGAAGTTGTTACGAGATTCGTGCCCAAATCTCGCATTCCTTCCTTTCAGAGTCTTTCCATCCTCGGCTCGAACAGCCGAGGGTTGACCCTGATTTTGCCTTCCTCGTCACTCGACTGGGCTGTTTGGCTTTCATCTTCAGGCAAAGTCGATTTCGAAAGAGGCGATGATCTCCTTGTTTTCGACCGTTTTTTCTGTCGGCTGATACCATTAGCCGATAGTGTATGTCGCGTGCTGCACTCCCATGCGACTGAGATTGGTCTTAGTCAAGACACAGGTCCTTCTTTGTTGACTCATTCTTTTGTCGGCTGATGTCTTTAACCGATGGTACACGCCACGTGTCGTTTCCTCGAGTGGCAAAAATTTTGGTCTCAACAATGCCCCCTTGGCAATCACCTGATATATCGTTCGGGTGATTGTCGAAGTTTGAGTCAAAAGCCTAGCGCGCGTAACGATATCCACTAATCATCCCCCATACCCTGGCAAGATATTTGCTCACTGTCCGAGGAATTTGTAACGGGTGATCTTACTTGTTTCTCGACAAATCTGTCCTTCAACGTTCCTCTATTAAATGTTGCTGCTTTTCGAGGGGCGACTATCGTCATCTCGTCCTTTCTCGTCGGCCTATAAAATGGCTTTACTTGCAGCTCTCTTCGCATCGCCTCCTTTCCTCATGGCGATTCCTATGTCCTTTACTACACAAGTGCTCTGGTCGTAACTTTTTCGTCCCTGGAAATACCTATAAGGCAGCCTATCAATCTGAGACTGGCAACGTCTTGGTACCGGCTGATAGAGGTTTCTTCCTACCTTGGAGTTCCAAAAGGGTCTCTCTTGGGACAACCCCGGTGTGTGACCTACCGATCTAGGGTCTTATGAGCGGTGGTCTAGCCGATTTTTGGCTACTTACGGTTGGTTGTTACTAAAAAGATCCTTCTGGGGAAAGGATGACCTTTTGCCTCCATCTTTCGGAGTAGGAGGAATTCGAGTCGTTCGAACGCCCGGCTTCCACCGGGGAGACACCTTACCACGCTTCGACCGGCCTCTCTGCACGGTCAGGTGCCTTCTTCTCGAGGAGGAACCACATGATTCTCTCCCGTTGGATGCAGGGATCTGGGGAGCTGATTGTTATTTTGTATTCTCTCTCCCCTTCTATCGGGTCTCTCCCCTTCTATCGGGTCGGGTGTCTCAATTTTCAAAAGGTAGTGTTTGATCCTGTAGCTTTGGATCTTTTCTTGTCGCTACCAACTTGATGGTAGCCATGTATTTCGACCCCCAACCGAGTGTTCTGACCACGACCTTTTCTTTTCTAAAACACTTTTGTATTTACTATTTTCTGAGTTACATATGTATCGGTTCATTAAATGTGAAGTTTTCTTACATTTTTGTTCCACATCTTTCCAGAACCGATGGTGATGTTTCAGATATCTTCTATTGACCGGTTTTGATTCTCAGCCGTTAATACGAAGCTTTATCATTGTTTTCCGGTGCCTTTTCATCTATTTTCGGCTTTGAGCCCGCGATAGCCGAAAATTTCTCCCGACCGGCCCCTTTTGGCCGGCCTTCTTATTCCGGGCTTGGGCAGAGCCCAACTCAATAATCCAATCGATAGGCCTTTGTTAGACCTATCTCGGTCGAATCATCCTTGGCCTTATACTTTTACCGCCTCGGCTGAAACGATGTGCGAAGCATGGAGCTTGCCTCGCCCAGTCCAGGCCGCGACCCGGAGCCGTTGTTGCCTCCCTTTTTGAGTCGGCTTGGACTCACTGTTGCCGACGTTTTTTTGTCTTTGTCATCGCCGAACCATACCACCAGTTCAGCCCATGTGGAGTGGGTCATCGTTCTGTCGTTCCTTCGGCCGGTGGGTCTGCTTTCCTCAGATGTTCCATGAGGATCTCTCGCCTTTACCATGGATTCGGCCATGGCTGGATTTGAAGCTGCTCCGTTAGGCGAATTACCAGGGCGTCCACTTCCCCCGCCGTAAGCAAGAGGAACTCAACATCAGGCGCAAAAAGGATTGCCTGTACCCTCGATCTGTTGTCTCTATGATGCGAGACCCGGGGCTTCTGCCCCATGCGCTGGTAGAACTTCTCGCTGGGCCTGGCCAGATATGGGCGCGGCTGCGGCCCAATCCTTCATCCTTCTTTGGCCTATGGGCCGAAGGCTCCTCAGGGTGCCCCCTGGCCTCGGTTTTCTTGGTAGCCGAAGTGGGGACCTTGTGGTCGTAGTGGGGCTCCTAGTCCCCCGGGGCCGCCTGTTTGCGACCTCGACCTTCTTAGGCCGTACAAATCACCCAGGACCCGCTGGATAGCCCGGTCCGGTTTGTCTTTTTCGTCCTCCTTGGGGGGTTGTTCGTTGGACCCTCTAGCCAAGTGTAGATCCGACGCCGGGTCACGACTCACCTCGCCTTTGCCTAGGTTGGGAAAAGCAAACCATTTTTTGACTTCCTCAGGCATGCCGAGGAAGAACACACCCCATTCTTTGCTGGTCATCTCGACCTTGTAGCACGTGCAGAGCCGAGGAACGCTATTTGCCGGCACCCCTTTTTCAAGGGACTCGAATTCTGGTGCCGGCTTCTTTTCTTTCGTGTCCACCATATTCACCTGCGGGGGAGAAAGGTTAGTATTACCGTTTTCGTGGTCAGCAAAGATAAGCTGACCCTCGTCGATCTTTTTTTGGATCTGATTTTTTCAAGCGGTGCAATCGCCGGTTCGGTGGCTCCTTGAATGGTGCCACTTGCAGTACTTCCATTTCCGGAGTTCTTCGTATGGAGGAATCGTCTGACCCTCTTGGAGCCGGATCTTCCTATCTTGAAGCAGCCGATCGAATATCTGACCGGCCTTGGAAGTCTCAAACGTGTATGCGTTAGCCGATGCTCGGGCTTTGTACTCCTAAATTCTTGCCGGCTCTAGCAGCTGACACGTGTACGACTGGCGATCATTTAACCACTCGGTCGCGTAAACTTCGGCCTCGTCGGCCGAAATCCTGTTTTCGTCATTCGGCACTTCATGCGCCGAATTTTCCTCTAGTAAGGCGATTTCATTTTATTTAAAAATTTATAAAAATATATTTTATTAATATATTTTATTTTATTTTCTAAGGTTAATTACATACGGCTCCCTGTAAACATATCGAATAGTAGATATATCTCTACAAAGTTCAACTTTTCATATTTATCCCTTTAAAAGTCCAACGTTATTTATATATATCCCTCCGGTTTATTATCGTTAGTTCACTGTTTATTTTTTAACAGATTATATGTGAAATGACAGTTTTGTTCTTTCAAAAATGTCTCTCTAAAAAATAATACAGAAATATCTAGAAGGTAAAAAAGGTAAATTTACCTCACTAACTAATATTTAACCTATGGTTAACTAAAATTTTCTAACAGAGATAGATGGTAGGGATATATATGAATAACGTTGGACTTTTGAAGAGATAAATATGAAAAGTTGAACTTTGTAGGGATATATCTGCTATTCGATATGTTTACAGAGAGCTGTATGTAATTAACCCTATTTTCTATTATCTATCCACCGCATCATCATGTAGGTTACTACACTAGTATATACACTATGTTATAATAATATTAAGAAAACCTACACGAAGATTCTAATTTTGGCTATTTTTTAAAAATAATTTTATTAGTGTTATTTGCTTACACTTTTGATTTTTTGAAATATTTATCGTGCCAACAAAAATTTTGAAAAAAAATAATTTTTTTATATATAATTACAGTAAATTTATACCTGACATTTATCAAGTTGAATTTTTTTATTGTAAGGGTAAATTGCACTTTCGATTTTTAAACTATGATACACTTGAAATTTTTGTTCTCAAATATTAATTTATCTATAAATATTTATTAATTCTCATGTAGTGATTAAATGTGTTAACTATTTCTTAATTTAAATTTAGAAGTGTAGAATTCATCTATCATATATATATTTTTTTATTTTTATAAAAACGTCCATCCCTTCGTATTCTTTTTCCTCTTCTTTTCATAACCCTCTTTGTCATCTAATTAGTATACATGTCAACTATTCCACAAAAAAACGTTCGTCTTTTCGTATTCCTTTCTCTTATTTCTTTGTAACCCTCTCTCTCATCGTTGTTGCTTCCCACCCATAGCCATATCTCTCATCATTTTCGCTTCCCACCCATCGCCCTCTATCTCATCTCACGCTATCATCTCTTCGTAATCCTCTTCCTCATCGTTTTTATTTCTGACCCATCGTTTGTCGCACCCCTCCTACTGTAATAAGAGCCTCCACCACTGCATCCTCACCTTCCCCACCTCTACCTCCGCAGCGCTACCAAAAGTCGTGGAAAAGGGCAAGAGACTAATAGAGGTAAAACCGATACTGTGCAAGGAAATTCTTATGATGATGCTGAAAGTTTTTTTTTTTTTTTTCCTCAGATGATAAATTCACAGATGGATAGAAGTTAAGGATAAAATTTGTTAAAATTCAAAATTTATGAATGTACTTGAAATCTATGTCAAGTTTTGTAAATAAATTTTATAATAAATTTTTGTCTAATATTTTTTCAATCTATAATACATATAATTTTGCTAGAAATTTTTAATTATTGCAACCAGCGATTATTTTTTTAATTTTTTAACATTTCAGGATGTGAAGAAGCTTGAATTATGAGGTCTTTTTACTCACGGTCTATCTGTTTGTTCGTCGATCTATATGTTCTCTTAACTTACTCTTTCTTTACGCACTGGAATGCTATCATGTAAAGTTTGTTATAAAAAAATTATTGTTTCTTTTATATGTTCTAACTTTCTATAGCATGCTATTGTTCTAGACCAACAACCGGTGTAGTTGCACATAAAACTGCTTCTGTCAACCCCAACCTAAATTCTTCTTAGCTCTTTGCCAATTCCTCTCGATCTCTTTCTCGGTCTTCATTTTTTTAGATCCATATTATAATATGCTTGAGCCAATTGAGGTTTCAGGACTCGGATTTTTGATATTATATTTTTTATTTTGATTCGTATTTAATTTCTCGCTGAGATTTTGTTCATGATTGGAGTTCCGACACTCTATTGTCTTATAATATTATTTTTTATAATAATTTACTGGAATTGGACAATTATCTTCTTAAATATTTTTTATTAGAGTAAAATATTCTAAAATATTCTATATTTTTTAATTCTATCGTTAACCGCAAAAGAAAATTTAAAAATTTTCTTTAAGCAATAATTCGGATAGAAATGATAATATTCGTGTGTGTGTATATATATATATATATATATATGAGTTGTGCTGGAATGTTATTGATAGCACCAGCCCAATTTTGCCACCCATTTTATAGCCATTGGATTGCATTGAGATTCGTGCAAGTCCTTTAATTAAAAAGAAAAGCTTTTTACTTTTTACTTTTTCTTTTCTCTTTTTTTTCATTAAAGAGCCTCCACGAATCTCAATGCGATCCAATGGCTATAAAATGGGTGGCAAAGTTGGGCTGGTGCTATCAATAGCATTCCAGCCCAACTCTCTCTCTCTCTCTCTCTCTCTCTCTCTCTCTCTCTCTCTCTCTCTCTATATATATATATATATTTCCATAAACATATTTATTTGTTAGTTCAATTGAATTGATTAATACTACTATCTTCAAGAGAAGCAAAAGTTGAGAGAATGTTAATTAAAAGAGAGTAATAATTAAGAGTTGTACATCAAGCTGATCCATAGTTGAAGGGTTCATTTATAATTTTTTTTTATCTAAAAGTAAATCTCACAAATTTTAGATCATAATTTGTGATCAAATATAAATAAAATAAATATTAAATTTTATTTGATCAAAATTTTAAATAATTTTTATTTCGTCATCTTGCGGGTCTTACACTAGCTTATAATTTATAACACGAATTTTTTTAATTATTATAATTTAATTATATAATTTAATCGGCTGAATAATAATATATTCCTGATGCGGTAATAATGTAAGATTTTAGTTATGAAAGTATCACTATCAAAATTGAGAACACACAGAGGACACATCATCATCAACTCAACTAAAGTCGATTTAAAAGCTATGAAAAAAAAAAAAAAAAATTGAGAAATAAAGTGACACGTTACTTACAAGAATGCAGAGAGCATGAGGTGAAGGCATACAGTTGCAACCGAAAACATGCATTTTCTCCTCGAACATTTTCCTTCATATTTCCATAGGGAAAATGGGGCCCACGAGTCAACAATATTTATTATATATTAATATCTTATTATAATATTTCGTTCCGCTTGCCCTCACGAAGAGAAACGAAAAACCCTTCTCTCCCCTTCCCCTTCCCCTTCTCCTTCTCGTTCCTCCTCCTACTCCTCCTACAATGGAGGTCTCCGCCGCCGCCACAGCCACCGCCGCCGTCGCCGCCGCCTCCGGTGGCCGCGCTCCTCCGCTGCGTCGCGCCCTCGGCCTCCGCCTCCGCCTCCGCCTCGTCGCAAACCCTTCCACCACCGCCGCCTCCGCCGTGGTCTCCTGCTCCTCATCCTCCTCATCCTCCTCTTTCGCCGCCGCGGCGATCACCACGCATCGAGGGGAATCCGCAGCTACCGCCACCTCCTCATCATCAACCTCCTCGGCGCTGACGTTAAAGAGGGTTTCGCCTGACTCGCTCCAGTACGAGAGCGGATTCCTGGGGGCAATCTCGGATCGAACGGCGGCGGCGGCGGAGGGGCTCGACCCGATGGAGTACCTGACGAACGTGCTGACGTCGCGGGTGTACGACGTGGCGATCGAGTCCCCCCTTCAGCTGGCGACCAAGCTCTCGGAGAAGCTCGGGGTCAACCTTTACCTCAAGCGCGAGGATCTGCAACCCGTAATTCCCTACCCTCCCTTCTTTTTTATCCTAATTGTGCTTGCTTTTGTCTAAATACTAGTTTTTTTTTATGGATATTCACTAAAAAAATTTGAAGTACTTAGAACAGGTGTGTTCTTTTAAGGTTAAAAATGTGATCAGTAGTGTTCTCTGTGGTGGTTTTTACTCGAAGATCGTTTCTTTTTATGGATTTCTCAGTGTTAGTGCAACAAAAAATCGACCTTTTTACTTCTCTTTGAATTCTAATTCTAATAATCATTATTGGGAAAATGCATGATTTCCTTAACACGATTACACAGACCTGAATTGCTAAATGCAAATTAGGTTGTCTTAGTCAGTTTGTAGCTAGTTTTCTTTCCTCTTGTGTTCCATTATCCCTTTTTGTTGTTTCTCATATTTTTTGTTGGTTTTGCTCTTTCTTTGGATCTTTACCTGCTTTGCAACTAAGAAATAGTGTTTTTTTTATTTTTATTTTTTTGATTAAATCTTATGTTCATTGAGTAGCAATCTGATATATAATTGTGTTATAGTGCATAAGATCTGTATTATGTTCCATTTTTTGCTCTAATTGTTTGTTGCTGCAGGTTTAAATGCTGGTAATATAAATTATTGAAGTGCACATTATTTAGGCTTTCTGCACTCTTTCATCTCAAATTATGTTTGCATAATGTGGACTAATCAACAGGGAATATTCTTCAATTTCCCCTATTTTTTACTATATTTATTGAAATATCTTCTTATATTCTTTAAATTTATTGGAATACTTGAAACTATGAACATATTATTTTAACTCTTTTCGTACATTCTTTGGTTGTACTGTAAGGATTTAAATATCGTGGTACGGGGTCATACCAAAAACTTTACGGTACGGTGCTTGCCAGACCGTGCTGATGACTGCAGGTAACAAAAAATACATATGTACCGATACATAATGGCATGAAATATTTATTTTCTTTAGCAACAAAATTTTTTAATTGCTTATTACGTATCTTTTTCAAATCTTTTGAACTTTATTGAGAAAATTATTTAGTAATTTAAAAAAAGAGAGGATTTTGAGTCGTGTCATCGGCACGGGAGTTATATTGTGCCGGTATCTTGTTGGCACGATACGGCACGGTGGATACGGACCGTGCCGATGGATATTTAAATCCTTAGTATATTGGAATACTGAATTTGGGACCTTACTAATTTTCTAACTCTCAGGATTACCATGCTCCCTACTCTTTTTCCCTATCATTCATGCTGTTGAACATAGTTGCAATTCATCCAATGTTCCAAAACACGGTCCATACGGCCACATATGTGGTTCGTACCATAAACCGCACTGCATATGTAATATGCGGTGCGGTATGTGGTTGGACTGCATATGCAGCCCATATGCAGTCGCACCCTATGAGGTCGGACAACATACGTGGCTGCATATGCGGTAAAGTTTTTTTAAATTTTAAAACGTGAGATTGAAATACAAATGCTGGATGAGATTTTTTTGAATAATAATTATACATATACATATAACTATTTTCATAAAATTTTAATTAATAATAATGCATATAAATGAAATTATCTGCATATAAATATAACCTAACTATCTCTCTTTTTATTTTAGTAGGTATCATTCCTAATCTATCTAATAAAATGTTTATAAATATTGATGAATAACTTTGTTGTTGTTAGATATTGTTATATTAGATTGTTTGTTAAGTGTTGGCCCCTCAAATGATGTGAATGACAACTTATTGAAAAATTATTATTCTTCATAAAAGTTTAGCATACCGCTGTGTAAAACATTAATTTTTGTTTGACATTTTTTATGATTTTGCATCAAAATTCTAATTATTTTTCTATTTAAAAATTAAGAATAAATTTTGTTAGTTTAGTAATGAGGTTCTTTACTTGAAATTAATTATTTTAATTTGTAAATTCTTAATTATTACTTTAGTTGTATAGCTTTGTTAGTAAGCATTTATATTTATTTTTTAATATCTATAAATATTTTAGCAATATTTTATTAGATGGAGCGCATATGCCTCAGCATATGCGACCGCATACCACATAGGCGCTACGCGGTGGGTAACCGCATACCACTTTTTGGAAAATTTAATGCATCTTCTATCATTGATGTTATACTGTAAATTTGTTGAGCTTGAAAAGCTTTGTAGCAAGATACTAACTCTATATTGCAAAAACATATAGGTTTTCTCATTCAAATTGCGAGGAGCATATAATATGATGGCCAAGCTTTCTAGGGAGCAATTAGACAGGGGAGTTATCTGCTCGTCCGCAGGAAACCATGCTCAAGGAGTTGCATTGGCTGCTCAGAAACTAGGCTGTGATGCTGTTATAGTGATGCCGGTGACCACGCCAGAAATTAAGGTTCTCTATTAATATATGACCATCTCTCCTTGTTACTATCTTGGACTTTGACATATTTTTCCCGGCAAACTTGCATTTGGTCTTTTATAAAATATATGTAGCTTTATATATAGCCTTTCAGAGTGCGAGAGCGCTTCTAAGGTTGGGGAATTATCTGATTCATGGGGGCAAGTTGGTCTTGTATTATTAAGAGTTTTTCTAAAAGAAGGGCTATCTTTGTAAGTATTAAGGGAACATATGCTGGATATTAAGTTTTTGAGGTGTATATTGAAAGCTCATATTTTACAGTGATATCTATGAATATATAGGTAATTTTGTATGGTATATAGGAAATTTCTCAACCTGTTCTAAGAGTTCCTTTTTTCCTTTTCTTTTAACACATATCTGTGTTTTACACTCTTTTTGGCTGGTCTCATTGTACCCCTTAAAAACATAAAAAATTTCATGCATACTCTTCAGAATGTTATCACAGTTGCTCCTCTAAAGTATACATAAATACTCAAAATATTCTCTTCGAAGTACATTTATGAAAATTACGAGTGCATTTTTAGGGCATTCACGATATTTTTATGGTAATTTTGGAGAGGTTTTGCAAGATAAGGCATTTGTGATAAGGCCAACTTTTTGAAGGCATTTATGTAGTTTTATGTATATGGAGGACTGAATGGTGCTCTTGTAATATTACCTTTTTCTATACTTCTTTTCTAAATTAAAACTCCATGTGTAACTGCAGTGGCGATCAGTTGAAAGATTAGGAGCAACAGTTGTTCTTAAGGGGGACTCCTATGATGAAGCACAGTCGTATGCCAAGCAACGTTGTGAGTTAGAAGGACGGACATTTATACCTCCTTTTGACCACCCTGATGTTATCACGGGGCAAGGAACTGTCGGGATGGAAATTATTCGCCAATTGAAAGGGCCATTACATGCGATATTTGTACCGGTCGGAGGTGGTGGATTAATTGCAGGAATTGCTGCTTATGTTAAGCGTGTTCGCCCAGAGGTTTGTTGCTCAATTGTGTTTTCAGTATTTCATATAGTATTTTTAATTGCTTTGCATCGTATGTATGTCAAAAAGACTGAAAGATAGAACATAATAAATAGATGGTTATATATCTTAGTAGATTGGCAATGCTCTTTAGGTGAAAATGTTTGGCTACTTAGTCAATTATTGGCTATTGAGAAATACACCACTCAACTATATTTTCTCTTGGTTGATTATCTGCCAACTTTTTACTTGTTTTGATTTAGTTATCATATCAGCTGAATTGGCACTTTGTTAAAACTAATTAGTAATTACCCTGTTGACTATTGGTCATCATCTGTGAATGGAATTTGCAATTCCAGCAGATGACGCATTGTCTTTAAGTTAAATAAATTGCTGATTTACTGATGGAAATAGTTCAAACCAAAAAAACCAAAAGTTGAGGGGATGTTATTTTAAAAAACAGAGAACAAAGTTGGGGGCGGCCTATTTTAAAATCGCTTGTAGTTGAGTGGGGTGTCCCTACTCCCTATTCTCTACTCTCTTGGCTATTCTTTATTTCTAGAACTTTTACTCCTTGCAATATCAAGAGAACTTGCCACCTTCAGCATATTAGGTTTGTTATCACCTAAATTCAGACTAAGTTCTTGTTGTGATTAAACTAGTGAAATTAAACTTGAGTAAGAAAATCTTGAGCAAGGATTGCCGTGACACTGGCACGGCCTGTGTTGCTATACAGGATGCCATGGTATAGCAGCAGAGCACAACACAACTTCACATGGCGTGCCAATATTGGCATGCCGCCCCATGCCTGTGGTACGCCAATAGCGCATTGGCACGCATTTGCAAGGATTTTTTAAAAAAATTAAAGTATCATGGAATATTAGTTGTTTAGAGTGTTTTAATATCTCTAATGATTATAAAAAAAGTTTATATACTATATCACACATTATTTAGTAGGAATAGAGTCATACACATCATAATAATTTTAAAAGATCATTTGATACATATTATGAAAGTATATGCATGAAACCAAAACTAAAATTATAATTGGATAAAAATTTGCAGGAAAATGCTACCGTGGGTAAATTCGCTAGATCTAAAATGATAAAAGAAATTGGATGAAATCTTCTTAGTAGTATTTTTTTACTTAAACTTGGTCTTATTATGCAATGGAGCTTACTAATTCCCCCAAATACAAGTAGATTTACAAGATCTACATATTTTAAGTGTGAAAAAACTTTTAAAAACTTTTTACCTCAAAAAAACTCGAAAAGATAAAAAAAATGCAAAAAGAAATCATTTTGTCAGTACAGTGTTGACATGACCACACGCCACATGCCACACGCTGGCATGGCCTTGGCACAGTTCGGCAGGGGGCAGAAGGGCAATCCTGGGCGTTGAGTCTCTATGCTTGACATTTCAGATTAGAAATATTGGTCTTTTATTTGGATATACAGTGAGTTCTCAAGGCATCAATCTTTGGAATTGAAGAGTAAAAAGATGCGAAAAGTAAGAAATAGACAGAATAAATTAGGTTTCACTCTACTGCATACCATCAAATATATGAGTTGATGTCAGACTGTTTGCAAGCCTATGATTGCTACTAGCATCAAAGCACTATGGGAAGAGAAAATCTTCAGTCTGCGATTATCACTATTAAACATTGATTGCTTAAAGAGCTAAAAAGTGTTTTACTGTTCACGTTAAGCATATGCTCTTCCTTTCTAGACTAAGATAGTGGAAACCTCAATATCTTTTGCAAGAACTGGCTGATGATTGCAACCACAAGAATTCACCTATATTCATTAGTCTGGTTGTCTGCTTCATTTGTGAAGGGGGGAAAAAACCAGACTCGCTTACTGTTCCAATTTGCTTTTCCCTACAGGTAAAGATTATTGGAGTGGAACCTTCTGATGCCAATGCGATGGCATTGTCATTATATCATGGGCAGCGGGTCATGCTAGAGCATGTGGGAGGATTCGCTGATGGTGTGGCAGTTAAAGTAGTTGGAGAAGAGACGTTCCGTTTATGCAGGGAGCTAGTAGATGGGGTTGTTCTTGTCAGTCGTGATGCTATTTGTGCTTCTATAAAGGTAAATAAGCTTTTATCAAAAAAAATTTCCACGTATTCATTCATATAAAATGTATGTATGGCCTTTGTAATATCTGGATATTGCAACTAGTGTCTGAACTTTTCACTTAATCACCGACGTCCCTGGACTTTCTTGTATATTGCAGTCTGTACCCTGACCGAAAGAAATGTCTAAGCCTTGTTTAGTGTTGTCAATTCTTTTTTTTTTTTTTTTGAATAAAACCACAAATTCTATGCAATAGAGTGTGCAATCAGATGTCCGAGCACTTGCAATCTATACATCTAATGTCCAAGATGTCTTCTCTAATGTTGGTGTTTTGAGTTATTTCATAGATTGCCTCTAATGTCCCAGAAATAATAATGTTGCATTGTGTGTCAAATTTTTAGAATGATATGGGGTGGATTTCTCTATAGTGAGTTTGTGAGAGTTGCGATGTTTGCTATTAGATGGAATTGATTTGGCATATATAATAGACTAGAACAGTTATTCTAGCCTTTTTGCTTGCATTTGGTGGAATAACAGGAATCATTTGGTGGAATAACAGGAATATTTTAACCCTGTGTTGTTCCCATATGAAACATTGTCCCGGTGATTATATAAAGTTAGTTTTTGAAGTTTCCTTCGTCAAATATTATTTTCTAACTTGTTCATCTGAATGTGATAATTCCTTTTTTGGTTGCCTTGGAAGTCTAAGCAATGTAAATATTTTTGAGTTTCTTTGTTAAATATTTGCATTCATATGAAGGATATGTTTGAGGAGAAAAGGAACATTCTAGAACCAGCTGGTGCACTTTCTCTTGCCGGAGCAGAAGCATACTGCAAATATTATGGTTTGAAAGGTGAAACAGTAGTGGCAATAACAAGTGGAGCGAACATGAACTTCGATCGTCTGAGACTGGTAACCGAACTTGCTGATGTTGGTCGCAAGCGAGAAGCCGTTTTAGCCACTATTCTACCTGAGGAATGCGGAAGTTTTAAGAAGTTTGCGCAACTTGTATGTCTCAAGTGCTTCTAGAAACCAGCTTTCAAGCAGAAGCTTCCAGCAACCTGGAGTTATGCTAACAATTTAGTTTTGACTTAGCTGCTGTGATGGAAAATAGAATTGAGCCTTTGGGTGCCAAAGAGCAGAAGCTCCAATTTGAAGCTTCTGCTTTTGCAGAAGCTCCAGCAGGGCCAAGCAGGCCGTTATTTTGTTGTCTTTGTGTTCTGTATATGACAACTTCTCATTCTACGAGTTTGGGTGGTATTGCAGGTTGGTCCTATGAATATTACAGAATTCAAATATAGATACGATTCACGTAAAGAAGCTGCTCTTGTTCTATACAGGCAAGTAGTCATTTGATTTTAATTAAGAGATATAATAAATCTCTTATTTAGCTTTTGTTACAGATTGAAGGGATAATTAATTCTTTTCTCTTCAGTCTAAAATGTTTTTTCTTCTCCATCTATTTTCTATAGTATCCTTCAATAACATAATCTGATCAAATTTTATGTACTTATGTAAAACTGACTTGTGGTGCAAACCGTAAAGCTGCATTGAGCTTCGAAAATCATTTCTGGGAAAGTTTTAACCTAATTCAATTGCAGATTAAACTAGTTGGATTTTCTATGCTTATTCAAGCTTTATCAAATGTAACTAGTTAGTTGATCTTGAGTCAGAACTGGTGCAAGGTGAACACAAGAAAGAGAACTATATTGTGCCTATATTTGCGACTAGAAACCTATATTTGTTAATTTGCCTTTAACTTGGTCGCTTATATATATTTCTTTTGGAGCTAGTTTCTCTTATGTTTTTCTTCTACATTCTATGTTTGGTTGCTGTTCTTATTGTAATTAACTCTTTGGCATTGAATTGCAGTGTTGGTGTTTACATTGACAGTGAACTCAGATCAATGGTGGAGCGCATGAAATCCTCCCAACTTCAAACTTTTAATCTTACTAATGACGACTTGGCGAAGGACCATCTCCGGTACTTTGTAAGTTTCTTGGTTTCCTTTCAACTTCTTCTATCATTGCTTTTTTAAATTGTCAGTTCCTTCAACTTCATTTGTACCTCTTTTGTAATTGCTACTTGTTGTCAATGTTTATGCAATCTTGCTGTTTATGGAAGTAATAACTTCTGTCTTGGGATTTCCAAAATTATTTTATGTATGCCATTTGTTCCACTTATTCTGAATTTTGCCATGTAAAGCGTACTATCTAACATGCTAAAACTATGTAGAGACCATATTTTATGCACACTAAAATGTAATTGCCCCTGCACCATCAGGGTGTGGAGACAACCTTATCTACCTCCTATAGAAAGTTTCACTACTAAAATCCAGGGAGTATAAAAACCTGCAATATAGCCAAACACCTGGGAAGAAAGTCTCCAGGGATAATGTTTCTTCTCTAGCTTATCTCACTTTTGAAGGATAACCATGAAAAAAATAACTTAAAATTTGGCTTATAATTATAATAGATTGGGCGGAATAGTGGTTTCTGGTTATCTTAGAAAACATCCGTTTCGTTGAAATAACAATCTCGTAAGTTTTTCCCCTCATTTTTTCCAAATTGGAATCTCTAGGATGCTATGTACATATGTAAGTAACTTTTATGTTCGCTACGATTTGAATTGCTACTTTTCTTTTTTCTTTTGTTTAAAACTATCAAGACTTAGACTCTAAATTCAGACTTAGTAATTATAAATCCTAGTAACTAGATGAGACATTTCTGTAGAAGATCCATGCTATTTAACATATTCTACCACTAAATGATAAAGTTCTTTCTAGGTAGAAACTAAAATGATAATTTTGGAGGTTTGTTATCAAGATTGTCCTATCAGTTGTCAAACGCAGATACTAAAATTCTATTGGAGTGTGTAAGGTTGGTGGTCTGCTGTTTTTTTTCCTTTAATTCATCAGTGAAAACATTAAGAGTTCTTTGTGTTTATTCCCTGATATTAAAATTCATGAGAGACAGAGAGCATTACTCTAAGAAATTTCTTCATTTTGTGCATTATTAGATGGGAGGCCGGTCAAGTGTCCCAGATGAACTCCTTTATCGATTCATTTTCCCTGAGCGTCCGGGTGCTCTCATGAAGTTCTTGGATGCATTTAGTCCTCGGTGGAATATCAGCCTCTTCCACTATCGAGCGCAGGTTTGTTATGCTTCGCTTATTTCTTTTTTAAGAAAAATCATCATCTCAGATCCACTCATTGGTTTTAATCTGCCAAGAATTATAACAGCACCTAAAATGATGAGGTGGAGATTTCCTGTGTGGAAAAAAGATTCCCGTGTTCTATGAGTTACGTAAAGAATTAAACCTTCAAAGCCGTCAAAAGCCAAGAAGAGAAAGAGTGCACTACGTGTCGGTTTATTGGTTTCTTATCTGTTAATGAGATTGAGCTTCATTTGAGTGAAGCGAACTATGCCATAGATGAAGGAAAATCCCTTGATCCAAAAATATGATCTTCTTTTATCCATATTTCCGTAAGGCTAAAATATCAAAATGTAATCCTATCTAAATGTTGTATTATTCACTGTGCAACCCTGAAATAGAAAACAATAAATTAACTCCGATTATAGGTTTTCCATTATTTTGCTTCCTCGCAATAATGTTCCTTAGACTATCACTGTGCTTATATGTCAATGGGTAAATATGAAAAAGTCACAATATGTCTAAGGGAGTTTCCTGCAATTTAGTCGTATTTGTGCAAAAGGCTTAATAATTTTTTCTTTCTTTCATTCTGGCAGGGTGCGACCGGAGCAAATGTGTTAGTCGGCATCCAAGTCCCGAAGGAGGAAATGGACGAATTTAAGAATCAAGCTGAGAATCTTGGCTATGAGTACACATCCGAGATGAGTAACGAGGCTTATCGGCTTTTAATGCAGTGAGGATGTATGAATCTGGTTCCTATCCATGGTTTTGCTTATTTATGGAGTCGTCAGTGGCGATAACTCCCCTTCAAAACAACCTTGCTGGTTGAAGAAAATCAGCAGAGATTCAAGGAGAGGTTCTTTTTACCCTATCACCGAATCTATAGCTTTATCTATATTTATCCATTGATTTCTAGTGTTGTGTTAACTTTCCATTTCCTTAGGGGAAGGGTTTCAGTAGGAATCCATAGTTTGAGTTCTTTCTGTTTAATGGAATTCGAGCAATGCTTTTCGTAGTACTTGGAGTGGACCCAATCTATCTTCTTTGATCATAATCTATGAACTGTATTTTGATCCTGCTCTTGAATTTTGTTCTTTTAGAGTATTTTTAACAGAAGCTATGATTTTAGTACATAAAAATGGCTGTATGACGACACATTATGAAATTATTGTTTGTTTTTCGTGACAGATCTAATTAAACCAATGAATAAAGCAATAAAATAACCTATTAAGGTTAGATGTGCATCATTTCCCTATGTTCAATGAGATTATGTGTCGCGACCTGATTCCCAGCGTGCGGTTCGGTTAACTGGATACACTGTAGAGCCAATAACTCATTTTTTGTTGAGCTAAATCTGCCGGCCCAAAATACTTCAATTCAGTTATTGAGTCTAAGCCTATCTAGCCTTATATACTTCACATCATGCCTTTGGCTATTTGATAAATTCTCTTCCACGTTCACAAATATATACAAAAATAAACTTTCAACAAATTAAATAGCTGTCTTCACATTATAAAACTAAAATAATATTTCATCAATAATATAATAATAGCAATCACAAGTTAAATATAGTTTTGAATTACCCATATACTATATGTGTGAAGGTTACCAATATATGTAGCATACATTTACCCAAAGTTACAATAAAATTAGTAATTCATCATATTTTCGAAAAGAAGCTAAAAACGTATCATAACTTGTATATCTACTACGAAAAGTTATAATAAAATTAGTAATTCATCATATTTTTTTAAAAAAACCAAAAAAGTATCATAACTTGCACTTCATCTACTATCAATGTTCTTTGCCCAAAACTGCTGCAGACTAACTACCTACAAGAGAAAAAGGTAAAAATTAGAACAAATTTAATAGTTTTGTCAAATAAAAATATATAAATTTGCCAAGTAAAGAAAATAAGCAAATCATACAATCTAAAATCAAATTATGTTTAGATTAAATTCCACACAACTTATATAAGAAACACATAAGCAACAATTGTACAAATTAACAATTCATGACCATCTATATATATATAACTTAAAATTTCGCTAAACTAAAGTTAAATGCATGAATAACCCAATAAGTTTGCAAAGACTATGCTTTAGTAGTAGAGTAAAAGAGAAAAACTATCTCTCTAATTTTTAATCTCTCAATCTAAATAATCAACACTAGCATTTCAAAAAAAAGTAGAAAAGATTCACAGAGTAATGAAAGTAAATCAACTCGATCATGTTTGATTTGAATTCAACTCACTTAAATATGATCATATTGATTGCCCATTTGATGGAGGTGGAGAGGTACTTGATTGTTGACGTTGAAGTATTTCCTTAATCATTCTTACTTTATTTTCCATTTCATCCATGCGATTCTTGAGTGATTGATTTTCTCTTTGACTTTCACGAAGTTTAGCTTGAAGCTCAGCTTTAGAGCCACTAGTTCTAATATCATTAGGTTTCAACCCACCACCATAGCAAACTACATGATCATCATGTTGCGGTCCAAAGCACTTTTTCAACTAGTTCTATATTAGATAAGGAGGGCTCGGCTTGTGTAACGTCAACAATTTTATCCTTCAAAAAATAATGAAATGAGCAATAGAGAATTGAAAATCTATTAAAGGTGATAGAATATAACAAAAATAAATATGTAAAACATGCATATTTGTTAATTGTCTCTTGTTCAACTAGCATGTCACTATTTTTTCGTGTCTCAAAAAATATAGTTGCTAATCTTGGTGGTTCACCAACTTTCCCTCCCTTTTAAGATAAACAAATTTATATAAAAAAATATCATCATACATTAAGAATATTAGAAAATGCGTAGTGTAAGATCTTAATTACTTTTTTTCATATAACTTGTCTAATTGGCTTATTATCCGTACAGTGCGGCATACTTAATTTTGCCCTATTATTGGAGTTTCGTTTGCTTGCTGCCTATATTTTTATAAGAAAAGAAAATTAATTATAAAATTGCTAATTTTAAGAATAGAATGTAATTGAAAATTAGGTTTATGTATAAAAAATAAAAGTAAATGTAAACACAAGACAAATTAAGTAAGGCATACCAGAAATTTTTCACTTAAAAATTGCTCTTTAACTAGACATTCCCAATCACCTCAATCAACACCTTCAGGAATATTTTTTAGTGCTTCTTGTATACTCTTACTAGGCTTAATAAATTTGCGATGCAAATCTCCCCCACTTATTCCACAAATCTTTCATATGAGCCAAGGTTTCATCACAATAATCCTCTATTTTCTCATACTCAAATTTGTCTTAAAAGTTATGCACATACTATATATAAGTATATTGAAAAGTGAAGACTAGAAAGGAAAGCATACTAATTCATAATAACTAAACAAATTTGTTTTCAGCTTATAAACAATTTTAAATAGCTTACATTTAGCATTACTATATATAATAGACTATAAACTGCATATATAATATTAAATTAATCTCTCAAGAATTAAGTTTCTATGGTATTCATATAGTCAAATTGATATCAAATTGAAAAGCATTACCGTCACGGCAGCCCACATATATTTCTTCTCTTCACGTAGCCAAGCATCACAGGGATTCAGATCACCACATCCCATTTCATATGTTTCACTAAGCCGATCATTAACAAGCTCCATCCAACGCCTACTAGGTGCCATTTTTTGATAAATGGATAATAATAAGCTAAAAATATAATAAATAGAGAGAAAATATAATAAGTAATAATATTCAATGTCAAGAGAAATATATATATATATATATATATATATATATATATATAAGAGGATAATTTTCTTTTATGTCCCTAAAAACTTGCGAAATTTTCTATATGCCAAACATTTCAAATATGCATTTTCAAACTTGCGAAATGTAAAAGGACTGCTTAACAACCAGTAAATTTTCTTTGTTGAAACTTAAAATAGCAAATAATAGCATCATTTAGCCCTCAAATTAATTACATGTGTGAATATGTAAGCATCTTTGGTTACCCAATCCTCTAACTTCCTTATTGCATGCTACACGATGATTTATTTTTTCTTTTAAGAACTGTAATAGATAAAGACCGAAACATTAAAATTTAGACAAAAATAAAATGCCTAATTCAATAAATAGATAAACAAATAAGAAAATAAATTTAAACTACAAATATAGGAAGTAGTAGTTGCAATAACCAGTAACAATATAACTTTGATTAGTTATCGCATGTCCAATTCTCCTAAAAATGATAATCTCCAATAGCTATCACCAAAAAACAAGCAATTAAATAGAGAGACGGAGCAAATTGATCATTTTAAATTAAGACTAAAGTTGTCTATTTTTTTCAGCATATTAAGTATCCAAAAACATCCATCCTGCATTTTTTACTAGGCATATGTGTGGAGAGTCTATCCCAACAATATCTTAATTAAAATGGGCTTCCTAGTTTTATCTTTTTACTATTGATAATGTCAACTTTGATTGTTTGAATTTGACTTATCTTGATTAGTTAAATTGGATAGTTTACTAAATCTAATCATTATCCCATTAAACTTGATGGTTCAAGTGCTTTTCAGCAAATGAAACTATATATTTTGCTGACAAATAATAGCTCATTGCTACTAGAACTATTAAAATTAGTAAAAATCTCATCTTAAATAAGTAACTTAACTCAAATTAAAGCAATTGACATTGAGAGATTACTAGCCAAAAAAAAATAATAAAGTTGGGCTTTTTTGTTTTGCCTATAGCTACGGAGGTTCTGTTTATAATTTTACTTCATGCATTTTGTAAAATTTAGAAACTACTGCCACATGTATTATTTGTAATAGTCAATCTAGGTAGCTTCTATTGTTTCAAACAAGAAAGAAAAACTAGAATTGATTTTTCTTAGAATTGCAAAACATTACAAATAGTTGATACATCTATATATAAATCTGTTTGATCACCAGAAATTTATTCTAATAGTTTTTTACTTTCAAACAAGAAACAACATAAAATAGAATTTTCATTTTAGCGCAGAATAGTCTTCCTCGCTTTTCTTTTCGCCGACTATTTTAGCAACTAAAGTGGCTTCCAATCAAACTTAAAACTAAAACACAGCTATTATATAGAGAAAGGCATAATGGAGAAACCAAAATAAAGTTTCCAATCCAATAGTTTTTCTGTAAAAGAGTATCTTTTCTTATTTGGTAACTCAAATTAGAGTCTATAGGAACAAATACTTTAATTGGATTGAAGACATAAAGAAAAAATATAGATGAATCAATACCAAACATATAGAATTTAATCAGAAATGCACAAAATCTTAGTAGTTTTTTTGAAAAATTATCATAAACATATGCGTTATATGCGAAACTCAATTCGATGACTAATTCTTATAAAAAATTGGATAAGAACATACAATATCCTATTAAAAATTTGGGTGCTTTGCAAAGGCTTGTCTGGAGCTTTAGACGGCTCTTATTGTCAGGCTGCTAACAAAAAAAAAAATTACAAACATAAATTCCGAAATAGCGATTTTATACCCAAATTTACAAGGAATAGAATAGGAACTAGTAGGAAAACCCTTTAATCCTTCAGCCTCTACATGTACTACTAATTGAGTATTAACTTGGAACAAGAATATTACTGAAACATAACCCTACCCCTGTAGTAACCATGAATTTTAAAAACTAAAATTTGAATTTAAACCTATTTCCGGAAATTTCCATAAGTCAAAAGTGTGAATTTCAGGGCTTTTCGTAACAACTGTCTCCCAACTTACAGATCCGCGCCCGAACTCGAAAAACTAAAATTGCCAGTTGATCTGTCTCATCGAATTGATTAAAAATGATGCAAACAGATTTTCGATCTGACAGACAGATCGTCTAAAAAATAGCAAAAGGCGAAGTGGGGCTCACGACTTAAGTGTGAATAAATAACCCCCCTTACTTGAGTCCCCATTTAGCCAACGTCGGCCGATCGACTGTCCAGAGTCCGAATCGGACGGTTCAGATACTCGATTTGAATGGTTCGGCCATTCTGAGCACAATGACACAGTCCATTTTTATGTTTGCGAGCCTAGAGTATCGAAAAGCATGCCAAACAATGGAATTCACTGTTCATTATAGATTGAGAAGTTATCAGGACACAAATTCGAGAAACCAAAATTGCTACTCGATAGGTTTCGTCGAGCCGGACGTCGTGGCGAAGTCTATTTTCCAATTTGACCACTCTAGAGTCTCGAAAAGCGCAAAAAATAGAGAAAAAAGGGTATTTTCGTAAAAGTCCTTATGTTTTATGGACCAATTCGCTTGGGGCTACTTGGAGAGGGGCATCCATGCAATTATTACCTACAGCCAGGGGCTTGGGGCTGGAAAGTGATTGTGCAAGGACTTGTGAGCATTTTGTTACAAAATCATACGTTTATACAAAGTGACTCTTGGGATCCAAGGGCTGAGCATTTAAGCCAGTCCGTGGGATACTTTGCACTCCTTCACATCCTCAGAAATCTCTCCAACCGACGGACCTCCTCCTGAAACCTGGGCTGCCAAAGAGGAACAAACTATCAAGCCATCTTCCTTGAACTCGGTGGAGAAGGAAGCCAGCATCCAGGGACTTCTTCTAGTACCTTTTTGGAGACTTCTCTGACTTGCTGTGGCCGAGCCTGAGTGAAGCCGGGGTGTGCCCGTGGCCGCGCGACATCGGAGGAGAGACCACGCTTCTTTTCTTCTTCTCTAACTCGGCACGGTAAGGGTTCTTTCTTCTCTCGGTTTCTTGGCCGAGACTCATGGCAGTCGCTTTATGAGGTCCTAATGACTTCCCCTGCCCAACCCCGAAGATGGGGAACCTCCGGTTGGCCGGCGGTGGAGTTGCACCACCGGAAACCTAGTTTTCCTCCACTAGAAGCTAGCTTTGCTTCCAACGGTTTTGGCCAGGAAAGAAATGACCATAAATTTCTACTTGGTCTATTCTCCCTTACCATGAATTTTGGGAAGGTTTGGACAAGTGTGGACACCACGAGGTCGTGCCCTAGTTTCGGGAAAAAATGGGTATTGGCCGAGCTTTGTGCTCCGGTGCCGCCGCTGCTCCCCGACACCGGCAAGGTCCATGATTATCTTCCTATGATCGAGGGGGACCCATTGGTGCCTTTGCATGTGACCCATACTGGCCGGGTGCGATTTCACCATTTACTGGGCAAGGTTGGCCGAGGTAATGGTGGCCGGCCGTTTGCTGCCTCCCATCGCCGGCCAGCCTTGTAGCTGGATTCTTTTTCATGCCAGAAAACTTCTGGTGCTGTCCCTTTCACCTGAAAGCCCCTTGTTTTAAAGTTTCCTGAGCCCGAGCTCCATGTTGGTTGCAAGATGGAGTTTCGGCCACCCATCGCTGTCGCTTGCCGGACTTAAGTTTGGGGGTGCGCCTGGAGGTGCCCTCTGGTTTGTGATACTAGTGCTTGCCTTGGAATCACACAGGACCTCGAGTTAGAGCAAAGTGCTCCAACTCGGGCATATATGGCTTGGGTTGGCCTTGGTTGCTCCAGCAAGGATTCCGGCCAACTTGTACCATCCAGATGGTGAGCCTCTGACTCCACATATTCCCCTGAGCTTGATGCTCATCTTAGTTGGGGAAATGATTGAGTGGATTGATGGGTTCTACTTGCTGAGCCCTAGATTGGTCTAGGTTGCCTCCCAAGATGTTCCAGCAGCAAAATAACTTCGCGACAGTGAGCCCTAACCTCTACTCCATCCCTTGAGCTTGATGCTCACCTCTGTCCAAAAAATGACTGATGGGATTGTGAGTTCTTGAGTGCCAAGCCCTAAAATGGCATTTGTTGGCCCTTAAGCTGTTCCAGCAGCTTCGCAATTTCACGGGGGTGAGCCTCTGAGTTTCTTGGACCTCCTGAGCATGATGTTCACCTTAATTGGTCTGTGGAGCAAGTAGATAGTTTAAAATTGTAAGTTTAGCCAAATTACATAAGAAAAGATAACCCGGAGTTGTCCTCGGTCATCGTGTTGCTCCCAAATGGTGAGCACAATGTTCAGAATGTCGAGGCCCACCTACTAGTAGCCTCGGTTCAGTTTAAAAATGCTTTGAAAATTTATACGAGCTTATAAGCCCTTAAAAGTAATGTATTTATGCAAGTTTAATAAACCCTAGGGGTCTATTCGCAATTGTAGCCTCATGGGATGTCTTGGGCTGTGTGCCTATGATCTCTAAGCTTTTTGTTGGAGATCCGATACCTTTTGTTGAGCAGAAATCGATTATCGGACCGTAAATCAGCAAAATCGCTAGTTTATTGGCGACTCGGTCTTAATCGCGCAATTCAAGGATTTGCGGCGATTAAGTTGTGCTGTCTGATGTTCCAAGCATATTCCTGGAGGATCCAGCAGCCTTGGTTTATTACTGGGGACTCCCGAAAACCAAAAAGAATATTCTTAGGGTATTTTGGTAATTTTGTCACCGGTCTAATTTAGAAGATGCACCCAACAGTATGTTATTGCCCGAACGTCTTCAGTGAAGCATTCCAGGGCTGCACGTCAAGTTTCACTGAATTCAGGAATCCGTAGGCGCAGATTGGGTCAAAGTTGACTGATCGGCGAATTTCCAGCGGTTTACGAGAATCTGAAAAAGATCCAGGTTTAAGCTTTATATGCATAGTGAGTCTGTGGATTGGGTATGTGTTAGTCCGTTTCTGATCAGTATCCATGATCCAGGTCTTGCAGTCTGACTCCGGCCCACAAGCCTTCCGGTGGAGTTGTTGGACCGCCTACATTGAAGTGGGTTTTATCTTCGGTCCGAGCTTTATCTTTTCAGCCCTCTGGGGTACCTTAATTGGTTGGACCCCTGTGTTTCATGCTAGCCCAGATTATATCCCTGAGCCTTTGCCATAATTTGTTTATTTCAAGTTTATACTTATGCTTTAGTATACCTGTTGCATATGGACAATTGCCATGCTTGATTGAACATTAGGTAGCTATCAGTTTATACCTAGTCATTTATCTTGCTTTGCTTTTATCTGGACATACACCATGTGTATGATTAGCCATTCACATATTCAGATAGCTAGTACATCTTGCATTCAGTACTGCACAGGTTTGGATTATTGCATCTCCATTGGGATTTCCAGCTTAGCGCCGATAGTTCCGGTCTATGGACCGTGAGTATGGAGTATCAGCATCATTGTTATCATACACCTGTTGTTCACTCGCATACACCGATGGTTTGGCCACCATCATGGTGTTCTTTACCGGTAGAGGGTCCGGTTAACCCGTGAGCATCCCCTTTGTCGCACTGCTGGATATGGGGAGCCCTTCGGCTGTGTTGCGGGATATGGGGTAACACTCTGCTGTACCTTTGGGTACGAGGAACCCCTCGGCTATATCATTGGCACAGGATTGCTGTCAGCCTTGCCAGGTGATTCTAGTGTGGTTGTGATTCGTTCTGCTATGATATCTTCACCTGAGGTCCAGCGACCAAAACGACAACATTGTTGGGTACATTTTCATTTATTTACATAAATGTTTTGCATGCTTAGTATCATGTTAGCTCTCTATATTAAGCATGCTAGAAATGTATTGTTGTACCCATACATCTGCTTAGTGTTTACAGTTATCTGTTGGCTATACCTGCCTAATCGTATGATCTTTTACTATCCGCTAATTATTGTATGCAAGTAGGTACGATTAGTTATTTCTCGGCCCGTCGTACCCACTGGGATACACTTTTGCTATATCTCACACCCCTTTGGTGACCATTTTTCAGGTCGGTCGGGTGTTGGGATGTCAGGACGTGTTGGTGAGGTTGTCGCGATAGTGCTGACCTTTCTCCTTTCTGTCACCCGTTTATTTTATCTTCCGCACTTATGCTTTTGAAATATTGTAAAAGATCAAGTTGTAATAATTATTGTGTTGTTGTATGAGTAGTTTAGACTACTCTGATATTGTTGGAAGTGCTTGCCGTGCATGTATAGTAAAGGCTTTGTCCAAGGGGACAAAAAATTTTTTTATACATGTGGCGATCTGCTCGTGCATTGGTCTACTTTTAAACACTAATTTAAAAAAAAAAAAAAATTAGCCTACCTTTTGAAACTCGGGGCGTGACAAGTACCCCCTAACCCCCCCCCCCCCCCCCCCCCCCCCCCCCCCCCCCCCCCCCCTCCCAAAAAAAATAGAGATGAGAGGAAAAAAATTAAACTTCTTGAACCTAGAATATTGTATTTTAAATTTCACCAACCCTAAAAAATTAGGTTTTCTTTTAGTTTCAAAAAACTATTAGGAACAAATATATTAAGAAAAAACAAAGAAATATAAAAAAGAAGAAATAAACTAGAAAGTATCAACCAGATAGTAAGTTGGGAAAATAGAGGCTGAGAATAATCGTATTGAACCTTAAGCTCGCCCAAAGGTTTCTTTAATTGCTCGCTCTCGCCTAAATGTAGCACCTTGCTCACTCAGCCATGCATATAGGGTCACTCACTTTCCTGCCCAAATGCAGCATCTTGGTTGCTCTGCCGATGTCGATGGCTTCAAGTGATACGGTGAGTGATGGAGATAAGAATGATGGAAATAAAGCTTCCAAATAAAATTGATATTTACTTTCTATTTGGCACCACTAATTGATTTCCAATATTATGTCCTTTTATTCCGAGTTATTTCCTTAGTTTGAGATCTTCATGATCTATATAAATAATGGGTGAAACCTATGTACAATATACATGAATAAGAGAAAGTTGCTACCTTCTCCGTGGATGTAGGCTATAAGCCGAACCACGTATATCTTTGTCCCTCCCCTTGTTACCTTGCTTTAAATCTTACATGGTATCTGTCACGCCCCGGAGTCGAAACTGCGACCCGGGCTCGCCAACAGATCCGCCACCTATGCTAAAACCCGCATAGGCGAAGCGTCTAACCTGCAAAAGATAGTACTATAGCTACACAAATATCAGAGCTGAAATAAAATGCTGTAGAATAAAATCCAATCACTGTACAATAAAAATAAAGTACAATCTCCATCTCCTCAAATACAGATAATCATCATACAATGTCCTCAGTACAGCATCTCTCAACTATAAAAGGAGATAAACTAAAACTATAGTACATCAGTCTCTCTATATACAAAAGATCTCTCTCCAAATAAAACAGTAAAAACCAGCCAACAGCTACCAGGAATCTCCAACCAGGGGATACAGCTACACTCCTCGGGTGGTAAAGATCTAGCTCGTGACTCCCTCGCCTCGAACAACGACCGAAGATCAGCAACTCCCGAAGAGGACTCTGCAAAACAGGGGGGAAGAAAAGAAAGGAAAACAACAATGGGGGTGAGAACCACTAGTAAACCAGTAGCCTCCCCCTGTGGGTAAAGCCTCAAGCTCCGGCGTACCCACTAAGTCTACTAGAGGCAAGAAAAGGGACAAGTGGTAAAGCTGTAAACAGAACTACTGAATAAAAGAGGAAACCACAACAAGTATGCCTCTAAATGCAATACCGAAGGAAATGACGGTATGAATGCATCAGGAAACAGTATCTGACCAAATAGACCCAATCTAGTACCACCAGTAAAACTGGTACTGCCTGCTCTGCTGTCGAACTCAGGAACTCAGTAGGGGACCAGCACACAACTCGAAATCCCAATGCACTCACAACTCACCAACTGACCGGCGCTCGGCACGGTCTAAAGCCTACTCCGGAGTGGCACTCGAGGGGAGCGACCCACACGAGTAAAGTATCTCTGTATCAAGCATCTCTGTAACCACTATCTCACAATAGCAGGACTGGATCATGACTATGATCAAAGTGGGAAACTCCGTCCACTAATGAACCCCGATCCGATGCAATAGTACTCAAAAGTGGGAAATACCATCCACTAGAGAAATCTGATACCCAATCTGATGCAATAGTAAACATCCGGTCAACCGCCCAAAGTCCGCGGTCACCGCAATAACCCACAACCCACAATTGGGTAAAATAATCAAGATCCGGTCAACCGCCTACTGTCCGCGGTTGCCGCAATAACCCACAATCCAACATCAAGTACACCCTGTCACTGACCCTCAGGTCCCGGCTACACTATCCCAAACCTCTGCTCGAACCCGAGCAACATGACTCAAAAGTCTAAATAAAAAGGAGAAAGAAAGCAATCATGGTTTCTCCTAAGTCAAATCCCAATATGATAGTGTAGCAATAAAATAGTGGCCTATCTAGATGTCCAAATAAGCATGCAAAAGTCCTCAGCAATGTGAAAGGGAGAATATGTCAAATAACAGTTTTACATGTGTAATAATTAATAATATCCACATAAATATAACAATCATGCTAAAATCATCAGTCAACTACACATGTAAATAATCCCTGATCCATAATAAATTCCAAAGTGAAACCCGCACATTGATATGTCATTATGTCCCAACAATTAATCCATTTAATCCACTTTCATAAATCTAGGTGCTATTAGGCATGTTAATTATCACTATTAAATTTCCCAAATCATGTTCCAACGATAAATTATCCCAATAATATCCCCAACATGCTATATCCACAAAATTAATCTCAGATGATAGGCTCACATTTATATCAGTCAATCATGCATGATAATCAATCAATATGCTCAATAGTGGGGTTTTCTAATAAACTTAGTGAGTAAGTCAGATATAGAGGCATGCAACAACCACCCACCTCGAAAAGCGCGCACAACACCAAAAGAGACCACTCGCTGCCCGCTGTCCTCTAATACAGCACTCCACCAAAAACTGTGTCCCACTGCACAGAACAATAAACAATTAATCCCAAAACTGTACAATTTCCTACTGTCCAAAATCAGCCCCAAAAATGGCTAAATATCACCTCTGTCCAGTCCCAAGAAAATCCAGAAAATTCACGGGCGTTCCTCGCGAAATGTAGCCCGAAACGACCTTTAAACGCCCAGATCCGATACCTGTAGGCCAAGATAAAAATAAAACACCGTTGCATACTCAAAATCTCCACAGCAAAATTCCTGTAGCACTGTCCAAGAAAAGCTTAATTATCACCTTCGAAACAATTTCCAAAAATCCCAGAAAAATCACCACTGTGTTCCTCGCGACGAGTAGATCAAAATCGAGTCCTGAAACGCCTTGATCCGATGCTCCTAGGCTGAGATATAAAATCGACAAGCCGGTGCTGTCCAGAATCCAACACAGAAAAATAGGGGTCAAAGATGCCTCGGGAAACGTGCCAAAAGTGCGAAACGGAGCGAAGCGATCAACACGAAAATCGAAGCCTTACCTCTTAGGAACACGCTGTCGAAGAAATCGTCCAAAAACTCCTCCTGGTTTGCTCACAGTGAATTTTTGACTGATCTGCGACGGTAATGGGCCGAAATGGGGAGAAAACCGAGGCGAACTGTAAAAATGATATCGCCGTTGCCGAGCTTCCAGAAATTCGGGGATCCACCACGAGATCAAGAACATCAAGAGGAACAACTTTCATTGAGGACTCTCCCTCCCATTCTCTCTCTAAGCTCGGAAAAAGGAAGAAGAGAGAGGGGGAAGAGATATTTATAGGCCCACTCAAAAGAAATCAAAAATACCCCCTGTGTCCAATTTTTCGGGCGCCCGGAAAAATTCGGGCCGCTACAGTGCGGCCCAAATCGCGGCCCAGCCCAGCGCCCGGAAAATCCCGGGCGCGACACGTGTCCGCATAACAGCGGACAGCGGCGCCCGCCACTCGGGCGCCGCCACGTGTCCCGCACCCGGCTCGCGCCAGCGCTGGCGCGGCGCGTGCGCTGCCCCACCCGACACGCCAGCCGGCGCTGTCAGCGCGCCGCCCGCGTGGGCGTACGGCCGCAGCCACGCGCCCGCGGGTACACCGAGCGCACCAACACCAACCAATCCGGGGCCGCCACGTGGCGCGCCCCGGTCCACCGTGCACCGCGCCACCTGCAACCTGCGCGCACAGTAGCTCGTCCAATCCTCGCGCGCCACGTGTCCAAGCCACACGCTCGCTGCACCCGGTGCACGATACTCCAAACACCGAACCAATGACGTGCTGCCACGTGTCTTCCCGCCCAGTCCACCAAACACCACGCTGCTCCGTAGACCGCGACCTGTAAACCACCCAATGAGAAGACGCCACGTGGCACCCCGCTCCGGTGCACGCCGGCCGCGTGGACCGCGCGCCTGCCCGCGCGCCCTGCCCGCCGCCGCTTTCCGCCTGCCCGAGGCCGCGCCGTCGCTCTCCGCCGCTGCCCGCCGTCGCCGTCGCCGCCGCCGTCGGCGATCTCCGGAAACACTGTTCCGGCGGTGAACAGTAACCGGTGCTCAAAAATGACAAGTGGGTAGTCCATTTAGACCGTTTTCGCGCGCTGAATCCAAATTTGACGTCCGTTTTGCCAAATTCCAACTCTAAAAATTACCGAAGGCACTCGGAAATGTGATCTTAGCCCAAATTTCGCGCGGAGCCAAATTTTAATATCCGTTTCGCACGAAACCACTTCTAAACCCTCCACGGGGTCCTCCGATCACTCACATGATCCATTTAAGCCCGAAGTCCAACACTTGTGCCCAATTATGCCCCAAACACCTCCAATACACCATGTAGGCCTCCAATAGCCACCCCAACGCACTGCAGCAGCTCTGCGGAGATCCGGGTCATCACATCCTCCCCCACTAAAAGAAAGTTTCGTCCTCGAAACTAAAGTCGTTCCTCAACACGGAATCTCAACCAAATAAAGGGGGGTAAATCTCCAATCATCCACCACTCAAGCTCCCAAGGCTGACAAATACCTCCTCCAGAGACGCGTTGCGGTCCTCGGGTCTCTAACTAGAACAAACTAAAGGCGAGCACTCCAGAAAAAACCGTACCAACTCAACCAAGTATAGCTGGGCTAACCGCTCGAGCTACCAAGTAATCTGCATCGGTACAAGCCTCCGCTCCTCCCAGGGCCTCAGATAATCTAACCACTAGTCCATCGGCACACCAACTCGATCCAAGTACCTCTGTACTCCCAAGGTACCCAATATAAGTCCTCCCAACTGATCACGTAAACTCTGATCTCTAATTCAAAAACCATCAGGGTGTAGCAACACCTCCCCAACTCTCCGGCATCAGCACACAACTATAAGCAGTCGAGAGAACCAGATCGCAATTCAATCTTCAAGAAGATCCAGTACCCTTGCAGCCGGTAAATCCAATCCTCCAGGCTCGAAAAAGGGTATCTGCTCCAGACGATCACTTCACCAAATTTCGGGAGTTGTGTCCTCAACTCCCAAACCAGTGACATGCTAGGCAACTCCGAAAGGAAAAGAGCCCTGACCAGGAGGGGGTCCTCGCCCGGTCGCTCCCAAATCTTGACCATCCGAGCGAACCATTCAGCCGCGGTCTATCATCCAAAGAGTCCTCAGTGACACCACCATACGCCACATCTGCCTCGACAGTCCACACAGCGCCAGCTGCGGAGTCAACAAACTCAACCCCAATAGCTCTCCTGCTCCGGGTATCCGCCACCACAGTGGCCCTATCGGGGTGATACAGGATGCTTGCCACAAATCCAACTGTAATTCATAGCTACTATGGGAGGCATCACTAAAACTCACATCTCATCTCCCAACACTGGCGATGCTAGAAATCAGGGCTGGTATCAATCTCATCACCAATTCGTCAAGCTCTGCTGGCACTATCCGGCTCACAAGCTCCTCACCTCAACAAATAACTGCCGGTCTCAGCCATTCTCGCATAGCATCCATTTTGTCCGGATTTCCACCACCGCCTCTTGTGGCTAGACTAAGTGATCCAAGAAGATATGCTCTCGAAGCTAAAACTTGCACTACAACAACTTGGCATATAGCTTCTTCCTCACAGACCTTGTTACACCATCTACAAGTACTCCACCAGCTCTAGACCATACAGAGATGGGTAAAAATCAAAATATTCCGGAAGAATATCTCAAATAATTCGTCCAAGTGCAGCTGGAACACACACAATTCCTCAAATCCTACAGACGACTGGGTCTTAGTCATTCCATTTGTCCTTACTGTACTCATAAGGCCCCTTACCATGTCCTGAACACCATCTTGGCGAAATATTCAACTGTATACTCCCAAAAGATACCTGCATCCTAAGCAGACCACTGTCGGGGTATAACTACATAAAAAGGTCCTAAATAATATCCAGACCTGCCTGCGGTCACCCCACACAAGAACCCTCACTGTCGTGTGCCAACGACGTGGCACTAGATCGAACAGACCCTCGATCCATCAGATCCTGCGACTGCGCCATCAGCTCTCTCAACTCTACCGGTGATATCCAATGAGGTGCTATCGGGGTTGGCGTGGTTGCCTGAACCCCGTCAATCGCAATCTCAATCTCCCTAACCGGCGGCATCATTATCAGCTCCAGTGGAATCACACCCGGGATCTCACGATAACAGGGATATCCTTGCGTCCCGGTGCCGCCGTAGGCACCTCGCGCATAGTCGCTGCAACCTGAGTGCTCTGACTGTCTCAGTGAACAAGTCTCTAATGTCTGCTTGCAGAAGATTATAACCTCCTCCCTCCGCATTCATACACCATGTGGCACAGTGCCAACCAATCCCACGCACTGGGTCAAACACTGACCAGGTACAAATACCAATAAGTCTGCCGATACCACTCGAGGTCTCAACTGCACTGGACATGATCCACAAGCCTCCTCCACATGCACCATCCCAACAGGAACTTGTACCTCTAGTGCATGTGGTAACAAATCTGCCTCTAGTCCATGCAGGAATGCAACATGCTCTAACTCCGACTGCTATGATGAAATCACACCTGCGACGACCCGATCCACTGCCTTGGTGCCCTCCACCCAGGCAGCACAGTCTCAACCGCTCAATGTAGGTGGTCGTCACTTAATCTGCCTGAAAATCAAGGCTATCCACCAAAAGAAGCACAATTCTCCGCCTTTGCTCACACTGAGGCGATGAATATGGTCTTCCGCAGACAATAAACCCACGCTACCGCTGCGCCACTCTAATAATGATGCTGATGCTGCCACCAGGGTCCACCTGACTTCTGACATCTCAGAAAATCCATTATTGCAATCGTCATATGACAAAACACCATTGATTCATGCAATTCCTCATTCAATTATCCTTACTCAGCTTACCCCTCAAGCACATCTATTGTACCCCAAACACGAATGTTATTAATCACAAAGGGTAACCTTCCTTTGGGTAAGCTTTACATAATTCGTCCACAAGGATATCCACCATCCAGGAAAGGAAAACGAAAGTGCCCCTGCAAGCCGATCTGTCCCCCAATACGTTGCGTTAGGCGCCTCTATCCAGAACTCGCCTCTGGCGGCAGATCTCTATCCAAAGGAACTGCAACAGTATGCTCCATACCCAATGCCTACTCCATCGAGGCATCCAAAATCCAAAATCCAAAACAGAGGGATCAGATAAACTGAAAGGTATCCTGGCGCAGTCCACTCCCAGTCACATACATCCTATGCGCCTCGTCCCTCGAAATTTGGAGCGAACAATTCAACAACTGCATCAACTCTCTATCACAGGGAGACTCTCAATTGATCACTCCATCACCACCAACCACGATTCTGCCTCCAAAGGCTCCAACTCAAATCCATGAATCGGGGTGGTTCATCTGCCAAAACTGGCTCTATCGATCGATAATGTCTCACAGCTCCTCCACTATCAGCAATCCACCCCGCCTCGGTGCCTCGGCACTCACATTGGCACGGAGGGGGCCACTCGCTCCATCGGCGCCTCAGAAATCACTGCCGCTGAGGATACTGTAACCAGGTGGTCTCAGGAGAAAAACACTGTGGGCTGCCCACTGTTCCGACAACTGTGTCACCCAGACCAGCGGCTCACTCTGCCGCTGATATACCTCAGACAATCCTGCCATCGGGCCTGAAGCTCTCTAACCTCAATCCGGGTATCCGGCCCCCAAAACAATCCGCTCGAGCTCCACCGCTGCGACGAGTGCACACCAATCCGCACAACGCGTCGGGGAGACACCGCTCACCACGACCAACTGCACCACAGCACAAAACAAAACTCGACCCAATCCGGCGAGAGTCTAGAGCATGTCAACCGTTCCGCCGCATTATGTTGTCTGCAGCCAACATAATTGCTTAGGAGAATAAACATGCCAATCACCCATCCCATCACTTGGGAGAGGTATAAAACTCAATCAGGACTCTCGCAAAAATCACGACTCTCACGAAGTCATCCTAGGGTCCAACCATAAGCCTAGGGTTTCTACAGTCCCAACTGACCTATCCCTAAGCTCTGATACCAACCTAATCTGTCACGCCCCGGGGTCGAAACTGCGATCCGGGCTCGCCAACAGATCCGCCACCTATGCTAAAACCCGCATAGGCGAAGCGTCTAACCTGCAAAAGATAGTACTATAGCTACACAAATATCAGAGCTGAAATAAAATGCTGTAAAATAAAATCCAATCACTATACAATCATGAAATAGAGTACAATATCCATTCCTCAAATACAGATAATCATCATACAATGTCCTCAGTACAGCATCTCTCAACTATAAAAGGAGATAAACAAAGACTATAGTACATCAGTCTCTCCATATACAAAAGATCTCTCTCCAAATAAAACAGTAAAAACCAGCCAACAGCTACCAGGAATCTCCAACCAGGGGATACAGCTACACTCCTCGGGTGGTAAAGATCTAGCTCGTGACTCCCTCGCCCCGGACAACGACCGAATCAGCAGCAACTCCGAAGAGGACTCTGCAAAACAGGGGAAAGAAAAGAAAGGGAAACAACAATGGGGGTGAGAACCACTAGTAAACCAGTAGCCTCCCCCTGTGGGTAAAGCCTCAAGCTCCGGCGTACCCACTAAGTCTACTAGAGGCAAGAAAAGGGACAAGTGGTAAAGCTGTAAACAGAACTACTGAATAAAAGGGAAAACCACAACAAATATGCCTCTAAATGCAATACCGAAGGAAATAACTGTATGAATGCATTAGGGAAATAGTATATGACCAAATAAACCCAATCTGGTACCACCAGTAAAACTGGTACTGCCTGCTCTGCTGTCGAACTCAGGAATCAGTCACCAGCACTCAAGGCTCGAAATCCCAATGCACTCACAACTCACCAAGACCGGCGCTCGGCACGGTCTAAAGCCTACTCCGGAGTGGCACTCGAGGGGAGCGACCCACACGAGTAAAGTATCTCTGTATCAAGCATCTCTGTAACCACTATCTCACAATAGCAGGACTGGATCAAGACTATGATCAAAGTGGGAAACTCCGTCCACTAATAGAACCCCGACCCGATGCCATAGTACTCAAAAAGTGGGAAAATACCATCCACTAGAGAAATCTGATACCCAATCTGATGCAATAGTAAACATCCGGTCAACCGCCCAAAGTCCGCGGTCACCGCAACAACCCACAACCCACAATTGGGTAAAATAATCAAGATCCGGTCAACCGCCTACTGTCCGCGGTTGCCGCAATAACCCATAATCCAACATAAAGTACACCCTGTCTCTGACCCTAAGGTCCCGGCTACACTATCCCAAACCTCTGCTCGAACCCGAGCAACATGACTCGAAAGTCTAAATAAAAAGGAGAAAGAAAGTAATCATGGTTTCTCCTAAGTCAAATCCCAATATGATAGTGTAGCAATAAAATAGTGGCCTATCTAGATGTCCAAACAAGCATGCAAAAGTCCTCAGCAATGTGAAAGGGAGAATATGTCCAATAACAGTTTTACAAGTGTAATAATTAATAATATCCACATAAATATAATAATCATGCTAAAATCATCAGTCAACTACACATGTAAATAATCCCTGATCCATAATAAATTCCAAAGTGAAACCCGCACATTGATATGTCGTCATGTCCCCAACAATTAGTCCATTTAACCAATTTCCATAAGATTTATGTGATATTACGGCATGTTAATTATCACTATTAATATGTCTCCCGCAATCATGTTTCTTCGATAATATTATCCCAATACGATTCCAAACATGATATATCCACATAATTAATCTCAAATGATAGGCTCACATTTATAACGGTCAAACATGCATGGCAATCAGTCAATGTGTTCAATAGTGGGGTTTTCTAATAAACTTAGTGAGTAAGTCAGATATTGAGGCATGCAACAACCACCCACCTCGAAAAGCGCGCACAACACCAAAAGAGACCACTCGCTGCCCGCTGTCCTCTAACACAGCACTCCACCAAAAACTGTGTCTCACTGCACAGAACAATGCGCACAATTAATCCCAAAACTGTACAATTTCCTACTGTCCAAAATCAGCCCCAAAAATGGCTAAATATCACCTCTGTCCAGTCCTCAAGAAAATCCAGAAGATTCACGGTTGTGTTCCTCGCGAAATGTAGCCCCAAAACGACTGTTTAAACGCTCAGATCCGATACCTGCAGGCCAAGATAAAAATAAAACACCGTTGCATACTCAAAATCTCCACAGCAAAATTCCTGTAGCAATCTGTCCAAGAAAAGCTTAATTATCACCTTCGAAACAATTTCCAAAAATCCCAGGAAAAATCACCACTGTGTTCCTCGCGACGAGTAGATCAAAATCGAGTCCTGAAAACGCCTT
>CM054947.1:5153060-5193477 GCA_029168755.2 Tillandsia fasciculata | reverse complement strand
CAAAAAAAAAAATTACAAAACATAAATCCGAAATAGCGATGTTTATACCCAAATTTACAAGGATAGAATAGGAACTAGTAGGAAAACCCCTTAATCTTCAGCCTCTACATGTACTACTAATTGAGTGATAACTTTGTGGAAACAATGAATATTACTGAAACATAACCCTACCCCTGTAGTAACCATGAATTTAAAAACAAAATTGAATTTAAACCTATTTCGGAAATTTCCATAAGTCAAAAGTGTGAATTTCAGGGCGCTTTCGTAACAACTGTCTCTCCAACTTACAGATCCAGCGCGCCCGAACTCGAAAAACTAAAATTGCCAGTTGATCTGTCTCATCGAATTGATTAAAAATGATGCAAAACAGATTTTCGATCTGACAGACAGATCGTCTAAAAAATAGCAAAAGGCGAAAGTGGGGCTCACGACTTAAGTGTGAAAAAATAACCCCCCTTACTTGAGTCCCCATTTAGCCAACGTCGGCCGATCGCACTGCTCAGAGTCCGAAGTCGCCGACGGTTCAGATACTCGATTTGAATGGTTCGGCCATTCTGAGCACAATGACACAGTCCATTTTTATGTTTGCGAGCCTAGAGTATCGAAAAGCATGCCAAACAATGGAATTCACTGTTCATTTATAGATTGAGAAGTTATCAGGACACAAAATCGAGAAACCAAAATTGCTACTCGATAGGTTTCGTCGAGCCGGACGTCGTGGCGAAGTCTATTTTCCAATTTGACCACTCTAGAGTCTCGAAAAGCGCAAAAAATAGAGACAAAAAGGGTATTTTTCGTAAAAGTCCTTATGTTTTATGGACCATTCGCTTGGGGCTACTTGGAGAGGGGCATCCATGCAATTATTACTACAGCCAGGGGCTTGGGGCTGGAAGTGATTGTGCAAGGACTTGTGAGCATTTTGTTACAAAATCATACGTTTATACAAAGTGACTCTGGGATCCAAGGGCTGAGCATTTAAGCCAGTCCGTGGGATACTTGCACTCCTTCACATCCTCAGAAATCTCTCCCAACGAGGACCTCCTCCTGAAAACTGGGCTGCCAAAGAGGAACAAACTACAAGCCATCTTCCTTGAACTCGGTGGAGAAGAAGCCAGCATCCAGGGACTTTTCTAGTACCTTTTTGGAGACTCTCTGCTTGCTGTGGCCGAGCCTGAGTGAAGCCGGGGTGTGCCGTGGCCGCGCGACATCGGAGGAGAGACCACGCTTCTTTCTTCTTCTCTAACTCCGGCACGGTAAGGGTTCTTTCTTCTCTCGGTTTCTTGGCCCGAGACTCATGGCAGTCGCTTTATGAGGTCCTAATGACTTCCCCTGCCCCAACCCGAAGATTGGGGAACCCCGGTTGGCCGGCGGTGGAGTTGCAACCACCGGAATACCTAGTTTTCCTCCACTAGAAGCTAGCTTTGCTTCCAACGGTTTTGGCCAGGAAAGAAATGACCATAAATTTCTACTTGGTCTATTCTCCCTTACCATGAATTTTGGGAAGGTTTGGACAAGTGTGGACACCACGAGGTCGTGCCCTAGTTTCGGGAAAAAATGGGTATTGGCCGAGCTTTGTGCTCCGGTGCCGCCGCTGCTCCCCGACACCGGCAAGGTCCATGATTATCTTCCTATGATCGAGGCGGACCCATTGGTGCCTTTTCATGCGACCCATACTGGCCGGGTGCGATTTCACCATTTACTGGGCAAGGTTGGCCGAGGTAATGGTGGCCGACCGTTTGCTGCCTCCCGTCGCCGGCCAGCCTTGTAGCTAGATTCTTTTTCATGCCAGAAAACTTTTGGTGCTGTCCCTTGCACCTGAAAACCCTTTGTTTTAAAGTTGCCCGAGCCCGAGCTCCATGTTGGTCGCAAGATGGAGTTCCGGCCACCCATCGCTGCCGCTTGCCGGACTTAAGTTTGGGGGTGCGCCTGGAGGTGCCCTTTGGTTTGTGATACTAGTGCTTGCCTTGGAATCACACAGGACCTCGAGTTAGAGCAAAGTGCTCCAACTTGGGCATAAATGGCTTGGGTTGGCCGTGGTTGCTCCAGCAAGGATTCCGGCCAACTTGTACCATCCAGATGGTGAGCCTCTGACTCCACATGTTCCCCTGAGCTTGATGCACATCTTAGTTGGGGAAATGACTGAGTGGATTGATGGGTTCCATTTACTAAGCCCTAGATTGGTCTAGGTTGCCTCCCAGGATGTTCCAGCAACAAAATAACTTCGCGACAATGAGCCCTAGCCTCTACTCCATCCCTTGAGCTTGATGCTCACCTCTGTCCAAAGAATGACTGATGGGATTGTGAGTTCTTGAGTGCCAAGCCCTAAAATGGCATTTGTTGGCCCTTAAGCTATTCCAGCAGCTTCGCAGTTTCACGGGGGTGAGCCTCTGAGTTTCTTAGACCCCCTGAGCATGATACTCACCTTAATTGGGCTGTGGAGCAAGTAGATAGTTTAAAATTGTAAGTTTAGCCAAATTACATAAGAAAAGATAATCCGGAGTTGTCCTCGAGTATCTTGCTGCTCCCAAATGGTGAGCACGGTGTTTAGAATGTCGAGGCCCACCTACTAGTAGCCTCGGTTCAGTTTAAAAATGCTTTGAAAATTTATACGAGCTTAAAAGCCCTTAAAAGTAATGTATTTATGCAAGTTTAATAAACCCTAGGAGTCTATTCGCAATTGTAGCCTCATAGGCTGTCTTGGGCTGTGTGCCCATGATCTTTAAGCTTTTTGTTGGAGATCCGATAGCTTTCGTTGAGCAGAAATCGATTATCGGACCGTAAATCGGCAAAATCGTTAGTTTATTGGCGACTCGGTCTTAATCGCGCAATTCAAGGATTTGCGGCGATTAAGTTGTGCTGTCTAATGTTCCAAGCATATTCCTGGAGGATCCAGCAGTCTTGGTTTATTACTGGCGACTCCCAAAAACCAAAAGGGATTTTCTAGGGGTATTTTGGTAATTTTGGCACCGGTCTAATTTAGAAGATGCAACCAACAGTATGTTATTGCCCGAACGTCTTCAGTGAAGCATTTCGGGGCTACACGTCAAGTTTCACTGAATTCGAGAATCCGTAGGCGCAGATTGGATCATAGTTGACTGATCGGCGAATTTTCGGCGGTTTACGGGAATCTGAAAAAGATCCAGGTTTAAGCTTTATATGCATAGTGAGCCTATGGATTGGGTATGTGTTAGTCCGTTTCTGATCAGTATCCATGATCGAGGTCTTGCAGTCTGACTCCGGCCCACGAGCCTTCCGGTGGAGTTGTTGGACCGCCTACAATGAGGTGGGTTTTATCTTCGGTCCGGGCTTTATCTTTTCGACTCTCTGGAGTACCTTAATTGGTTGGACCCCTGTGTTTCATGCTAGTCCAGATTATATCCCTGAGCCTTTGCCATTATTTGTTTATTTCAAGCTTATACTCATGCTTTAGTATACCTGTTGCATATGGACAATTGCCATCCTTGATTGGACATTAGGTAGCTATCAGTTTATACCTAGTCATTTATCTTGCTCTGCTTTTATCTGGACATATGCCATAAGTATGATTAGCCATTCACATATTCAGATAGCTAGTACATCTTGCATTCAGTACTGCACAGGTTTGGATTATTGCATCTCTATTGGGATTTCCAGCTTAGCGCCGATTGTTCCGGTCTGTGGACCGTGAGTATGGAGCATCGGCATCATTGTCATCATACACCTGTTGTTCACTCGCATACACCGATGGTTTGGCCACCATCATGGTGTTCTTTACCGGTAGAGGGTCCGGTTGACCCGTGAGCATCCCTTTTATCGCACTGCTGGATACGGGGAGCCCTTCGGCTGTGCTGCGGGATATGGGATAACTCTCGGCTGTACCTTTGGGTACGAGAAACCCCTCGGCTATATCATTGGCACAGGGTTGCTGTCAGCCTTGCCAGGTGATTCTAGTGTGGTTGTGATTCGTTCTGCTATGATATCTTCACCTGAGGTCCAGCGACCAAAACGACAACATCTGTTGGGTACATTGGCATTTATTTACATAAATGTTTTGCATGCTTAGTATCATGTTAGCTCTCTATATTCAGCATGCTTAGCCCTGTATTGTTGTACCCATACATCTGCTTAGCCTTGTTTACAGTTATCTGTTGGCTATACCTGCCTTATCTGCTGATCTTTTACTATCCGCTAATTATTGTATGCAAGTAGGTACGATTAGTTATTTCTCGGCCCGTCGTACCCACTGGGATACACTTTTGCTATATCTCACACCCCTTTGGTGACCATTTTTCAGGTCGGTCGGGTGTTGGGATGTCAGGACGTGTTGGTGAGGTTGTCGCGATAGTGCTGACCTTTCTCCTTTCTGTCACCCGTTTATTTTATCTTCCGCACTTATGCTTTTGAAATATTGTAAAATGATCAAGTTGTAATAATTATTGTGTTGTTGTATGAGTAGTTTAGACTACTCTGATATTGTTGGAAGTGCTTGCCGTGCATGTATAGTAAAGGCTTTGTCCAAGGGGACAAAAAATTTTTTATACATGTGGCGATCTGCTCGTGCATTGGTCTACTTTTAAACACTAATTTAAAAAAAAAAAAAATTAGCCTACCTTTTGAAACTGGGGCGTGACAAGTACCCCTAACCCCCCCCCCCCCCCCCCCCCCTCCCAAAAAAAAATAGAGATGAGAGGAAAAAAATTAAACTTCTTGAACCTAGAATATTGTATTTTAAATTTTCACCAACCCTAAAAAATTAGGTTTTCTTTTAGTTTCAAAAAACTATTAGGAACAAATATATTAAGAAAAAACAAAGAAATATAAAAAAGAAGAAATAAACCTAGAAAGTATCAACCAGATAGTAAGTTGGGAAAATAGAGGCTGAGAATAATCGTATTGAACCTTAAGCTCGCCCAAAGGTTTCTTTAATTGCTCGCTCTCGCCTAAATGTAGCACCTTGCTCACTCAGCCATGCATATAGGGTCACTCACTTTCCTGCCCAAATGCAGCATCTTGGTTGCTCTGCCGATGTCGATGGCTTCAAGTGATACGGTGAGTGATGGAGATAAGAATGATGGAAATAAAGCTTCCAAATAAAATTGATATTTACTTTCTATTTGGCACCACTAATTGATTTCCAATATTATGTCCTTTTATTCCGAGTTATTTTCCTTAGTTTGAGATCTTCATGATCTATATAAATAATGGGTGAAACCTATGTACAATATACATGAATAAGAGAAAGTGCTACCTTCTCCGTGGATGTAGCTATAAGCCGAACCACGTATATCTTTGTCCCTCCCCTTGTTACCTTGCTTTAAATCTTACATGGTATCTGTCACGCCCCGGAGTCGAAACTGCGACCCGGGCTCGCCAACAGATCCGCCACCTATGCTAAAACCCGCATAGGCGAAGCGTCTAACCTGCAAAAGATAGTACTATAGCTACACAAATATCAGAGCTGAAATAAAATGCTGTAAAATAAAATCCAATCACTGTACAATATGAAATAAAGTACAATATCCATCTCCTCAAATACAGATAATCATCATATAATGTCCTCAGTACAGCATCTCTCAACTATAAAAGGAGATAAACTAAAACTATAGTACATCAGTCTCTCCAAATACAAAAGATCTCTCTCCAAATAAAACAGTAAAAACCAGCCAACAGCTACCAGGAATCTCCAACCAGGGGATACAGCTACACTCCTCGGGTGGTAAAGATCTAGCTCGTGACTCCCTCGCCTCGGACAACGACCGAAGATCAGCAACTCCCAAGAGGACTCTGCAAAACAGGGGGGAGAAAAGAAAGGAAAACAACAATGGGGGTGAGAACCACTAGTAAACCAGTAGCCTCCCCCTGTGGGTAAAGCCTCAAGCTCCGGCGTACCCACTAAGTCTACTAGAGGCAAGAAAAGGGACAAGTGGTAAAGCTGTAAACAGAACTACTGAATAAAAGGGGAAACCACAACAAGTATGCCTCTAAATGCAATACCGAAGGAAATGACGGTATGAATGCATCAGGAAACAGTATCTGACCAAATAGACCCAATCTAGTGCCACCAGTAAAACTGGTACTGCCTGCTCTGCTGTCGAACTCAAGAACTCAGTAGGGGACCAGCACACAAGGCTCGAAATCCCAATAAGCACTCACAACTCACCAATGACCGGCGCTCGGCACGGTCTAAAGCCTACTCCGGAGTGGCACTCGAGGGGAGCGACCCACACGAGTAAAGTATCTCTGTATCAAGCATCTCTGTAACAACTATCTCACAATAGCAGGACTGGATCAAGACTATGATCAAAGTGGGAAACTCCGTCCACTAAAAAACCCCGATCCGATGCAATAGTACTCAAAAGTGGGAAATACCATCCACTAGAGAAATCTGATACCCAATCTGATGCAATAGTAAACATCCGGTCAACCGCCCAAAGTCCGCGGTCACCGCAATAACCCACAACCCACAATTGGGTAAAATAATCAAGATCCGGTCAACCGCCTACTGTCCGCGGTTGCCGCAATAACCCACAATCCAACATCAAGTACACCCTGTCACTGACCCTCAGGTCCCGGCTACACTATCCCAAACCTCTGCTCGAACCCGAGCAACATGACTCAAAAGTCTAAATAAAAAGGAGAAAGAAAGCAATCATGGTTTCTCCTAAGTCAAATCCCAATATGATAGTGTAGCAATAAAATAGTGGCCTATCTAGATGTCCAAATAAGCATGCAAAAGTCCTCAGCAATGTGAAAGGGAGAAATGTCAAATAACAGTTTTACATGTGTAATAATTAATAATATCCACATAAATATAACCATCATGCTAAAATCATCAGTCAACTACACATGTAAATAATCCCTGATCCATAATAAATTCCAAAGTGAAACCCGCACATTGATATGTCATTATGTCCCAACAATTAATCCATTTAATCCACTTTCATAAAATCTAGGTGCTATTAGCATGTTAATTATCACTATTTATTCTCCGCAATCATGTTCCAACAGAATATTATCCCAATAATATCCCCAACATGCTATATCCACAAAATTAATCTCAGATGATAGGCTCACATTTATATCAGTCAATCATGCATGATAATCAATCAATATGCTCAATAGTGGGGTTTTCTAATAAACTTAGTGAGTAAGTCAGATATAGAGGCATGCAACAACCACCCACCTCGAAAAGCGCGCACAACACCAAAAGAGACCTCTCGCTGCCCGCTGTCCTCTAACACAGCAATCCACCAAAAACTGTGTCCCACTGCACAGAACAATGCGCACAATTAATCCCAAAACTGTACAATTCTACTGTCCAAAATCAGCCCCAAAAATGGCTAAATATCACCTCTGTCCAGTCCTCAAGAAAATCCAGAAAATTCACGGTCGCGTTCCTCGCGAAAGTAGCCCCAAAACGACTGTTTAAACGCCCAGATCCGATACCTGTAGGCCAAGATAAAAATAAAACACCGTTGCATACTCAAAATCTCCACAGCAAATTCCTGTAGCAATCTGTCCAAGAAAAGCTTAATTATCACCTTCGAAACAATTTCCAAAAATCCCAGAAAAATCACCACTGTGTTCCTCGCGACGAGTAGATCAAAATCGAGTCCTGAAACGCCTTGATCCGATGCTCCTAGGCTGAGATATAAAATCGACAAGCCGGTGCTGTCCAGAATCCAACAGAAAAATGGGGGTCAAAGATGCCTCGGGAAACGTGCCAAAAGTGCGAAACGGAGCGAAGCGATCAACACGAAAATCGAAGCCTTACCTCTTAGGAACACGCTGTCGAAGAAATCGTCCAAAAACTCCTCCTGGTTTGCTCACAGCGAATTTTTGACTGAACTGCGACGGTAATGGGCCGAAATGGGGAGAAAACCGAGGCGAACTGTAAAAATGATATCGCCGTTGCCGAGCTTCCAGAAATTCGGGGATCCACCACGAGATCAAGAACATCAAGGGGAACAACTTTCATTGAGGACTCTCCCTCCCATTCTCTCTCTAAGCTCGGAAAAAGGAGAAGAAGAGAGGGGGAAGGGGTATTTATAGGCCCACCAAAACAAATCAAAAATACCCCCTGTGTCCCCGGTTTCGGGCGCCCGAAACTTTCGGGCCGCGACAGTGCGGCCCAAACGCGGCCCAGCCAGCGCCCGGAAACCCGGGCGCGACACGTGTCCGCATAACAGCGGCACGGCCGCCGCCCGCCACTCGGGCGCCGACACGTGTCCCGCACCCGGCTCGCGCCAGCGCTGGCGCGGCGCGTGCGCTGCCCCCCGACACGCCAGCCGGCGCAGTTGCGCGCCGCCCCAATGGCGTACGGCCGCGCCACGCGCGCGGGTACACCGCGCGCACCAACACCAACCAATCCGGGCCGCCACGTGGCGCCCCCCGGTCCACCGTGCACCGCGCCACCTGCAACCTGCGCGCACAGTAGCGCGCCCAATCCCCGCGCGCCACGTGTCCAGCCACACGCTCGCTGCACCCGGTGCACGATACTCCAAACACCGAACCAATGACGCTGCCACGTGTCTTCCCGCCCGGTCCACCAAACACCGCGCTGCTCCGTAGACCGCGACCTGTGAACCACCAATGGGAAGACGCCACGTGGCACCCCGCTCCGGTGCACGCCGGCCGCGTGGACCGCGCGCCTGCCGCGCGCCCTGCCCGCCGCCGCTTTCCGCCTGCCCGAGGCCGCGCCGCCGCTCTCCGCCGCTGCCCGCCGCCGCCGCCGCCGCCGCCGCCGGCGATCGCCGGAAACACTGTTCCGGCCGTGAACAGTAACCCGAGCTCAAAAATGACAAGTGGGTAGTCCATTTTGACCGTTTTCGCGCGCTAAATCCGAATTTGACGTCCGTTTTGCCAAATTCCAACTCTAAAAATTGCCGAAGGCACCCGGAAATGTGTTCTTAGCCCAAATTTTGCGCGGAGCCCAATTTTAATATCCGTTTCGCGCGAAACCACTTCTAAACCCTCCACGGGATCCTCCGATCACTCACATGATCCAATTAAGCCCGAAGTCCAACACTTGTGCCCAATTAAGCCCCAAACACTTCCAACACACCATGTAGGCCTCCAATAGCCACCCCAACGCACTGCAGCAGCTCTGCGGAGATCCGGGTCATCACATCCTCCCCCACTAAAAGAAAGTTTCGTCCTCGAAACTAAAGTCGTTCCTCAACACGGAATCTCAACCAAATAAAAGGGGGGTAAATATCCAATCATCCACCACTCAAGCTCCCAAGGCTGACAAATACCTCCTCCAGAGACGCGATGCGGTCCTCGGGTCTCTAACTAGAACAAAATAAAGGCGGGCACTCCAGAAAAACCGTACCAACTCAACCAAGTACAGCTGGGCTAACCGCTCGAGCTACCAAGTAATCTGCATCGGTACAAGCCTCCGCTCCTCCCAGGGCCTCAGATAATCTAACCACAAGTCCATCGGCACACCAGCTCGATCCAAGTACCTCTGTACTCCCGAGGTACTCAATATAAGTCCTCCAACTGATCACGTAAACTCTGATCTCTAATCCAAAAACCATCAGGGTGTAGCAACACCTCCCCAACTCTCCGGCATCAGCACACAACTATAAGCAGTCGAGAGAACCAGATCGCAATTCAATCTTCAAGAAGATCCAGTACCCTTGCAGCCGGTAAATCCAATCCTCCAGGCTCGAAAAAGGGTATCTGCTCCAGACGATCACTTCACCAAATTTCGGGAGTTGTGTCCTCAACTCCCAAACCAGTGACTCGCTAGGCAACTCCGAAAGGAATAGAGCCCTGACCAGGAGGGGGTCCTCGCCCGGTCGCTCCCAAATCTTGACCATCCGAGCAAACCATTCAGCCGCGGTCTATCATCCAAAGAGTCCTCAGTGACACCACCATACGCCACATCTGCCTCGACAGTCCACACAGCGCCAGCTGCGGAGTCAACAAACTCAACCCCAAATAGCTCTCCTGCTCCGGGTATCCGCCACCACAGTGGCCCTATCGGGGTGATACAGGATGCTCCACAAATCCAACTGTAATTCATAGCTACTATGGGAGGCATCACTAAAACTCACAAATCCATCTCCCAACACTGGCGATGCTAGAAATCAGGGCTGGTATCAATCTCATCACCAATTCGTCAAGCTCTGCTGGCACTATCCGGCTCACAAGCTCCTCACCTCAACAAATAACTGCCGGTCTCAGCCATTCTCGCATAGCATCCATTTTGGCCGGATTTCCACCACCGCCTCTTATGGCTAGACTAAGTGATCCAAGAAGATATGCTCTCGAAGCTAAAACTTGTACCACAACAACTTGGCATACAGCTTCTTCCTCACAGACCTTGTTACACCATCTACAAGTACTCCACCAGCTCTAAACCATACAGAGATGGGGTAAAATCAAAATATCCCGGAAGAATATCTCAAATAATTCTTCCAAGTGCAGCTGGAACACACAATTCCTCAAATCCTAAGACGACAGGGCTTAGTCATTCCATTTGTCCTCACTGTACTCATAATGCCCCTACCGGGTCCTGAACACCATCTTGGCGAAATACTCAACTGTATGATCCCAAAAGATACATGCATCCTAAGCAGACCACTGCCGGGGTATAACTCCATCAAAAGGTCCTAAATAATATCCAGACCTGCCTGCGGTCACACCACACAAGGACCCTCACTGTCGTGTGCCAACGACGTGGCACTAGATCGAACAGACCCTCGATCCATCAGATCCTGCGACTGCGCCATCAGCTCTCTCAGCTCTACAGGTGATATCCAATGAGGTGCTATCGGGGTTGGCGTGGTTCCCTGAACCACGTCAATCGCAATCTCAATCTCCCTAACCGGCGGCATCATTATCAGCTCCGGTGGAATCACACCCGGGATCTCACGATAACAGGGATATCCTTGCGTCCCGGTGCCGCCGTAGGCACCTCGCGCATAGTCGCTGCAACCTGTGTGCTCTGACTGTCTCAATGAACAAGTCTCTAATGTCTGCTTGCAGAAGATCATAACCTTCTCTCTCCGCAGTCATACACCATGTGGCACTGTGCCAACCAATCCCACGCACTGGGTCAAACACTGACCAGGTACAAATACCAATAAGTCTGCCGATACCACTCGAGGTCTCAACTGCACTGGACATGATCCACAAGCCTCCTCCACATGCACCACCCAACAGGAACCTGTACCTCTAGTGCATGTGGTAACAAATCTGCCTCTAGTCCATGCAGGAATGCAACATGCTCTAACTCCGACTGCTGTGATGAAATCACACCTGCGACGACCCGATCCACTGCCTTGGTGCCCTCCACCCAGGCAGCACAGTCTCAACCGCTCAATGTAGGTGGTCGTCACTTAATCTGCCTGAAAATCAAGGCTATCCACAAAAGGAGCACAATTCTCCGCCTTTGCTCACACTGAGGCGATGAATACGGTCTTCCGCAGACAATAAATCCACGCTACCGCTGCGCCACTCTGATAACGATGCTGATGCTGCCACCGGGGTCCACCTGACCTCTGACATCTCAGAAAATCCATTATTGTAATCGTCATATGACAAAACACAATTGGTTCATGCAATTCCTCATTCAATTATCCTTACTCAGCTCACCCCTCAAGCACATCTATTTTACCCCAAACACGAATGTTATCAATCACAAAGGGTAACCTTCCTTTGAGTAAGCTTTACATAATCCGTCCACAAGGATGTCCACCATCCAGGAAAGGAAAACGAAAGTGCCTCTGCCAGCCGATCTGTCCCCCAACACTTAGCGCCAGGCGCCTCTATCCAGAACTCGCCTCTGGCGGCAGATCCATATCCAAAGGAACTGCAACAGTACGCTCCATACCCAATGCCTACTCCATCAAGGCATCCAAAATCCAAAATCCAAAACAGAGGGATCAAATAAACTGAAAGGTATCCTGGCGCAATCCACTCCCAGTCACACACATCCTATGCGCTTCGTCCCTCGAAACCTGGAGCGTACAGTTCAACAACTGCATCAACTCTCTAGCACAGGGAGACTCTCAATTGATCACTCCATCACCACCAACCACGATTCTGCCTCCAAAGGCTCCAACTCAAATCCATGAATCGGGGTGGTTCATCTGCCAAAACTGGCTCCATCGATCGATGATGTCCCACAACTCATCCACTATCAGCAATCCACCCCGCCTCGGTGCCTCGGCACTAAACATTGGCACGGAGGGGGCCACTCGCTCCATCGGCGCCTCAGAAATCACTGCCGCTGAGGATACTGTAACCAGGTGGTCTCAGGAGAAAAACACTGTCGGGCTGCCCACTGCTCCGACAACTGTGTCACCCAGACCAGCGGCTCACTCTGCCGCTGATATACCTCAGACAATCCTGCCATCGGGGCCTGAAGCTCTCTAACCTCAATCCGGGTATCCGGCCCCAAAACAATCCGCTCGAGCTCCACCGCTGCGACGAGTGCACACCAATCCGCACAACGCGTCGGGGAGACACCGCTCACCACGACCAACTGCACCACAGCACAAAACAAAACTCGACCCAATCCGGCGAGAGTCTAGAGCATGTCAACCGTTCCGCCGCATTATGTTGTCTGCAGCCAACATAATTGCTTAGGAGAATAAACATGCCAATTACCCATCCCATCACTCGGGAGAGGTATAAAACTCAATCAGGACTCTCGCTAAAAATCACGACTCTCACGAAGTCATCCTAGGGTCCAACCATAAGCCTAGGGTTTCTACAGTCCCAACTGACCTATCCCTAAGCTCTGATACCAACCTAATCTGTCACGCCCCGGGGTCGAAACTGCGACCCGGGCTCGCCAACAGATCCGCCACCTATGCTAAAACCCGCATAGGCGAAGCGTCTAACCTGCAAAAGATAGTACTATAGCTACACAAATATCAGAGCTGAAATGAAATGCTGTAAAATAAAATCCAATCACTGTACAATGTGAAATAAAGTACAATATCCATCTCCTCAAATACAGATAATCATCATACAATGTCCTCAGTACAGCATCTCTCAACTATAAAAGGAGATAAACTAAAACTATAGTACATCAGTCTCTCCAAATACAAAAGATCTCTCTCCAAAGAAAACAGTAAAAACCAGCCAACAGCTACGAGGAATCTCCAACCAGGGGATACAGCTACACTCCTCGGGTGGTAAAGATCTAGCTCGTGACTCCCTCGCCTCGAACAACGACCGAAGATCAGCAACTCCCGAAGAGGACTCTGCAAAACAGGGGGAAGAAAAGAAGGGAAACAACAATGGGGGTGAGAACCACTAGTAAACCAGTAGCCTCCCCCTGTGGGTAAAGCCTCAAGCTCCGGCGTACCCACTAAGTCTACTAGAGGCAAGAAAAGGGACAAGTGGTAAAGCTGTAAACAGAACTACTGAATAAAAGGGAAACCACAACAAGTATGCCTCTAAATGCAATACCGAAGGAAATGACGGTATGAATGCATCAGGAAACAGTATCTGACCAAATAGACCCAATCTAGTGCCACCAGTAAAACTGGTACTGCCTGCTCTGCTGTCGAACTCGAACTCAGTAACCAGCACCAACTCGAATCCCAATAAGACTCACAACACCAACTGACCGGCGCTCGGCACGGTCTAAAGCCTACTCCGGAGTGGCACTCGAGGGGAGCGACCCACACGAGTAAAGTATCTCTGTATCAAGCATCTCTGTAACCACTGTCTCACAATAGCAGGACTGGATCATGACTATGATCAAAGTGGGAAACTCCGTCCACTAATGAACCCCGATCCGATGCAATAGTACTCAAAAGTGGGAAATACCATCCACTAGAGAAATCTGATACCCAATCTGATGCAATAGTAAACATCCGGTCAACCGCCCAAAGTCCGCGGTCACCGCAATAACCCACAACCCACAATTGGGTAAAATAATCAAGATCCGGTCAACCGCCTACTGTCCGCGGTTGCCGCAATAACCCATAATCCAACATCAAGTACACCCTGTCACTGACCCTCAGGTCCCGGCTACACTATCCCAAACCTCTGCTCGAACCCGAGCAACATGACTCAAAAGTCTAAATAAAAAGGAGAAAGAAAGCAATCATGGTTTCTCCTAAGTCAAATCCCAATATGATAGTGTAGCAATAAAATAGTGGCCTATCTAGATGTCCAAATAAGCATGCAAAAGTCCTCAGCAATGTGAAAGGGAGAATATGTCAAATAACAGTTTTACATGTGTAATAATTAATAATATCCACATAAATATAACCATCATGCTAAAATCATCAGTCAACTACACATGTAAATAATCCCTGATCCATAATAAATCCCAAAGTGAAACCCGCACATTGATATGTCATTATGTCCCAACAATTAATCCATTTAATCCACTTTCATAAGATCTAGGTGCTAATACGGCATGTTAATTATCACTATTAATATGTTCCAATGATCATGTTCCAACAGCAATATTATCCCAATAATATCCCCAACATGCTATATCCACAAAATTAATCTCAGATGATAGGCTCACATTTATATCAGTCAATCATGCATGATAATCAATCAATATGCTCAATAGTGGGGTTTTCTAATAAACTTAGTGAGTAAGTCAGATATAGAGGCATGCAACAACCACCCACCTCGAAAAGCGCGCACAACACCAAAAGAGACCACTCGCTGCCCGCTGTCCTCTAACACAGCACTCCACCAAAAACTGTGTCCCACTGCACAGAACACTGCGCACAATTAATCCCAAAACTGTACAATTTCCTACTGTCCAAAATCAGCCCCAAAAATGGCTAAATATCACCTCTGTCCAGTCCTCAAGAAAATCCAGAAGATTCACGGTTGCGTTCCTCGCGAAATGTAGCCCCAAAACGACTGTTTAAACGCCCAGATCCGATACCTGTAGGCCAAGATAAAATAAAACACCGTTGCATACTCAAAATCTCCACAGCAAAATTCCTGTAGCAATCTGTCCAAGAAAAGCTTAATTATCACCTTCGAAACAATTTCCAAAAATCCCAGAAAAATCACCACTGTGTTCCTCGCGACGAGTAGATCAAAATCGAGTCCTGAAACGCCTTGATCCGATGCTCGGCTGAGATATAAAATCGACAAGCCGGTGCTGTCCAGAGTCCAACACAGAAAAATAGGGGTCAAAGATGCCTCGGGAAACGTGCCAAAAGTGCGAAACGGAGCGAAGCGATCAACATGAAAATCTAAGCCTTACCTCTTAGGAACACGCTGTCGAAGAAATCGTCCAAAAACTCCTCCTGGTTTGCTCACAACGAATTTTTGACTGATCTGCGACGGTAATGGGCTGAAATGGGGAGAAAACCGAGGCGAACTGTAAAAATGATATCGCCGTTGCCGAGCTTCCAGAAATTCAGGGGATCCACCACGAGCTCAAGAACATCAAGAGGAACAACTTTCATTGAGGACACTCCCTCCCATTCTCTCTCTAAGCTTCGGAAAAAGGAGAAGAAGAGAGGGGGGAAGAGGTATTTATAGGCCCACTCAAAAGAAATCAAAAATACCCCTGTGTCCCGGTTTCGGGCGCCCGAAAATTCGGGCCGCCACAGTGCGGCCCAAATCGCGGCCCAACCCAGCGCCCGGAAAATGCCGGGCGCGACACGTGTCCGCATAACAGCAGACAGCGGCGCCCGCCACTCGGGCGCCGCCACGTGTCCCGCACCCGGCTCGCGCCAGCGCTGGCGCGGCGCGTGCGCTGCCCCACCTGACACGCCAGCCGGCGCTGTCAGCGCGCCGCCCGCGTGTCAGCGCCCGCGTGCGCGTACGGCCGCAGCCACGCGCCCGCGGGTACACCGAGCGCACCAACACCAACCAATTCGGGGCCGCCACGTGGCGCACCCCGGTCCACCGTGCACCGCGCCACCTGCAACCTGCGCGCACAGTAGCTCGTCCAATCCTCGCGCGCCACGTGTCCAAGCCACACGCTCGCTGCACCCGGTGCACGATACTCCAAACACCGAACCAATGACGTGCTGCCACGTGTCTTCCCGCCCAGTCCACCAAACACCACGCTACTCCGTAGATCGCGACCTGTAAACCACCCAATGAGAAGACGCCACGTGGCACCCCGCTCCGGTGCACGCCGGCCGCGTGGACCGCGCGCCTGCCCGCGCGCCCTGCCCGCGCCCACGCTCCCTGCCCGCCGCCGCTTTCCGCCTGCCCGAGGCCGCGCCGCCGCTCTCCGCCGCTGCCCGCCGCCGGCGATCGCCGGAAACACTGTTCCGGCGGTGAACAGTAACCGGTGCTCAAAAATGACAAGTGGGTAGTCCATTTAGACCGTTTTCGCGCGCTGAATCCAAATTTAACGTCCGTTTTGCCAAATTCCAACTCTAAAAATTACCGAAGGCACCCGGAAATGTGATCTTAGCCCAAATTTCGCGCGGAGCCCAATTTTAATATCCGTTTCGCGCGAAACCACTTCTAAACCCTCCACGGGGTCCTCCGATCACTCACATGATCCATTTAAGCCCGAAGTCCAACACTTGTGCCCAATTATGCCCCAAACACCTCCAACACACCAAGTAGGCCTCCAATAGCCACCCCAACGCACTGCAACAGCTCTGCGGAGATCCGGGTCATCACAGTATCAGAGCGGCGTTTTGATCCAATTCTTTTTTCTCGGTGTCATAGATGGTTGCAATAAACCTACTTTTCAGGATCGTCTTCAACTTTTTTTTTGGGCTGGCTCTTTCAAGCACTATTTTATTTGGTATTATCCTTCTTCCTTACATATTCTTGATATTTGGATATGGCTGAAGATGGTAAAGTTAGCAATATTTTGAATTTCTCAAAATCAATTTCTCATGATTCTGATTCCAACACTGGTATGAAACTCACCACCATTCTTCTTAATGGTTTTAATTATGTATCTTGGTCACGAGCTGCTTCCATTGCTCTTGGTGGAAAGTCAAAACTTGGATACATTAATGGAAAAAAAGTACCCGAAAATTTTGACGACCCTTCCTTTGAAGAATGGCAATCTAATAATCATTTAGTTATGACATGGCTTCTAAACTCAATGGAGCCCAAGATTGCAGAAATTTTTACCTTTTCTGAAACTGCTATAGATCTTTGGGATTCAGTTAAGACCCTATACAGTCAACAAAATAATGCATCTCGAATATTTGAGTTAAAGCATGATATTACAAGGGCAAAGCAAGGAGATAAGACTTTTATTGAGCATCTGGGCACTCTTAAAGCTATATGGGATGAATTGAATCTTTATCAACCTCTAACTACTGATTTGAAGACTCTCCAGAAGCGTGCTGAAGAAAAGATTTTTCAATTTCTTACTAATCTAAAACCAGAATATGAGAGTCTTAGAAGCCACATTTTTATGAGTTTTGAACTTCCTTCTTTTAATAGTGTATGTGCTATTATACAACGTAAGAGACTAGAAAAAAGGTAATGAATTTAGAACAGAAGCATCAAAGTGAATTCTCTGAAACAAGTGCCTTCGCTGCCATCAAAGAAAAGAATGAGTACAAAAAGCCTTTTCATAATGATGTAAAGGGTACTAGCAGAAACAGATGGCAAAATGGAAGACCACCACCTAGATGTGATCATTGCAATGCTATAGGTCACATCAAAGATAGATGTTGGGTTTTACATCCTCACTTGAAACCTTACAGAAGCAAAGGTAGAGACAATGACAATAGACCTATAGCTCAAGCTGCTTCTTCAGAAACTCATAACTCCATTGAAAAACTGACTCAACTCCTTCAACATCTTAGCAAATCAGCACTGTCCTCCACATCATCCGCTGATCAGAACCCTTCTACAGCAGCAAATGAATTAGGTAACTCCATTACTTTAATTTCTGATAACACAACTTGGGTTGTTGATTCTGGTGCTACAGATCATATGACTGGTAATTCGAATTGCTTATCTCATTATCAAGATTCCATCTACAGAAATCCTGTTTCAATTGCAAATGGATCATTAATTCCTGTACAGGGTGTTGGAAAAACTAGTTTTTTTTTCTGAATCTCACAAATCGGATGTTCTTTTCATGCCATCTTTTCCATCCAATCTACTTTCTGTTGGTAAACTTACTCAAGATTTAAATTGCAATGTCACTTTCACTCCTTATTCGGTGATTTTTCAGGACAAAATCACGGGGAAGAAGATTGGTGAAGGAAAATTTCACCAAGGCCTTTATTTGTTTGATCAAAAAAATAAAGCTTTAGTTGCAAAAAGGGGGCAGCATGAAAATTTCAGCATATGGCACAGTAGAATGGGTCATCCTTCTAACAAAGTTTTAAGCATTTTGATTCCTTCTTTATCTTCTAATTCTAATGCTTGTGATGTTTGTCGATTTTCTAAACAAACTAAACTGCCCTTTCAACTATCTATCAAAAATTCTGATGAACTCTTTAGTTTAATACATTATGATGTATGGGATCCTGCACCTGTTGATTCTCGTGATGGTTTTCGATACTTTGTTAGTTTCATTGATGGCAAATCTCGTTGCACCTGGATATACTTGATGAAGCACAAAAATGAAGTTTTTACTGCTTTTAAAGATTTTCTTAATTTGATCTCAAATCAATATAATGCAAAGGTTAAAGTATTGAGAACTGATAATGAAAAAGAGTATGATAACAAATGTTTCTCTGAATATCTCTCTAATCTTAGGATTATTCATCAAACTACTTGTGTCGGTACACCCCAACAGAACGAGACTGCTGAAAGAAAAAATAGACACCTACTGGAGGTTACAAGATCCTTAATGTTTCAAATGCATGTTCCTAAAATTTATTGGTCTGATGCTATACTCACTGCTTGCTATCTAATCAATAGGCTACCAAGTGGAGTGCTTGATAATGAATCTCCTCTTCAAGTTTTGAAGGGGAGGAGTATTGATTTGAACCATTTACGTATTTTCGGATGTGTATGCTATGTTCATGTTAATGAGCAAAATAGAGATAAGCTTGACAAACGTGGTATTAAATGCTTATTTATTGGTTATTCATCTACGAAAAAGGGTTATAAATGTTATGATCCTACAAACAAAAGATTGTTTGTGTCAAGAGATGTTGTTTTTTCTGAAAATAAAGCTTATTTTAATGAGAACATAGAGAATAGCATTCAGGGAGAGAATTACAACGAAGTTGGGATCACACCGTTACCTTATGATGGACCAAATACAATAATTGGTGATGTACAACTTGACAACAAGAAGCACTATGAAATTCAAGACGTTGAAGGTCAAAATAATATCGAAGATGATGACAAAGACCCTGCAGACATTGCGGCTCAGTTTGAACAAGTCCAACCGGTCTCCAATGTTCATAAGTCATCTCGAATTCCCCGTCCTTCATCTAGATTGCAAGATTTCTATACTTATCATGCTTCTTCCTACCTTTACAAAATTATATTCTTTATGACAAAATTTCTTCCAATTATTTGGCATTTCTTAGTTCCATTTCTGATAATATGGAACCAACTAGCTTTCAAGATGCTAACTCCCGACCAGTGTGGAGAAAAGCAATGGAAGAAGAACTTCAAGCTCTTGAAAAAAATCATACTTGGGACTTGGTCGAGTTACCTAGTGGAAAAAAGGCTGTAGGTTGTAGATGGGTTTATAAAATTAAATATAATAATGACGGATCGGTTGAAAGACATAAGGCAAGATTAGTGGCCAAAGGTTTTACTCAAACGTATGGTGTTGATTACAAAGAAACTTTTGCTCCAGTAGCCAAAATGAGCACTGTTCGTGTTCTTCTCTCTGTTGCTGTAAATCATGACTGGTCGCTTTTTCAAATGGACGTTAAAAATGCTTTTTTTGCATGGAAATCTTGAGGAAGAAGTTTATATGGATCTTCCTCCGGGTCACAAAAGTCTGCACCGAGAAAATCTTGTTTGTAAATTGAATAAAGCTATATATGGTCTCAAACAATCTCCACGTGCATGGTATGCAAAACTTAGTATTGCTCTCATTCATGTTGGCTTTAAACGAAGTGTTGCTGATTCCTCTATGTTTGTTAAAAAGGATAACACTGGTATCATAATTGTTTTGATTTATGTTGATGATATTGTTGTTACGGGTAGCAACTTCGAAGGAATTTCAAAACTCAAAAGTTATCTTAAAATGAAATTTGATATTAAGGTTCTTGGAAAACTCAAATACTTTCTTGGAATTGAAATTGCCTACTCAAAAAAGGGTTTATTTATTTGCCAGAGAAAATATACTTTGGACTTGCTCAAGGAAACAGGAAAACTTGGGGTGAAACCAGTGGATACACCAATTGATTGCAACCATAAAATTGATTTTGTGGAATGAGAACCTCTCCAAGATATATCTCGTTTTCAGCGACTGGTAGGCAAACTGATATATTTAATAATTACCAGACCTGATATAACATATGTTGTAGCTTGGTAAGTTAATTCATGCATAATCCATTAACTAGTCATATGCAAGCTGTTGATAGAATTCTCAGGTATCTTAAAGCTTCACCAAGTGGAGGAATTTGGATGAAAAGGACAGGTCACACAGAGATAAATGGGTTTACTGATACTGATTGGGCTGGTAATCCGACTGACAGAAGGTCTACGATAGGATATTGTACTCTAGTTGGAGGTAATTTGGTAACTTGGAAGAGTAAAAAATAGAATGTAGTTGCAAGATCAAGTGCTGAGGCTGAATATAGAGCTATGGCATCCACTTCAAGTGAATTAGTGTGGTTGAAGGCAGTTCTTCAAGACATGAGCTTCCAAACAAAAGAGCCGATGAATATGTTCTGTGATAATCAAGCAGCTATTCACATTGCATCCAACCCAATATTTCATGAAAGAACGAAACACATTGAAGTTGATTGTCATTTTGTCCGTGAGAAGGTACAGTCCAAGATCGTTAGCACTCCATATGTTCGAAGTGAAGATCAATTAGCTGATATCTTTACGAAAGCTGTGAATAAATTTCGTTTTCACCAAATCTTAACCAAGTTGGGCTCCATCGACATTTACGCACCAACTTGAGGGGGGGGTGATGGAGATAAGAATGATGGAAATAAAGCTTCCAAATAAAATTGATATTTACTTTCTATTTGGCACCACTGATTGATTTCCAATATTATATCCTTTTATTCCGAGTTATTTCCTTAGTTTGAGATCTTCATGATTTATATAAATAATGGGTGAAACCTATGTACAATATACATGAATAAGAGAAAGTTGCTACCTTCTCCGTGGTTGTAGACTAAAAGCCGAACCACGTATATCTTTGTCCCTCGTCTTGTTACCTTGCTTTAAATCTTACAGTGAGGAAAGAGGGAGTGGTAGGAGAGGGGAAGGGATGGGCAGGTTGAGAAGAAAACCTAAGAGAGAAGAGGGAGAAGAGGAATAATTAAGTGACAAAAATTGGCAGGGTACTAAAAGAGGGGTGCCATTTTTTTTGTCCTGTAGATCGCGCCTTTAGTATAGGGCTTTTGCGACGGGCTAAGCCAACTTTAGACGACTAGCAAATTTTTAGTCGGTAAAATTTGGTTACTTTCAGACAGCCCAACGGAGCATCACATTTGGGACTGGTTACCTAAAATTAGTCATTAAAAAATTCTTTTCTTGTCGTTGCTCTTCTTACAAATAAATCTTAAAATATTTTATAATCACTATAATTAATAGATGTATATCATTCTAGTCTCGTAAATCTTACAACACTTTTTGTAATTCACAGTTTCTTACCGATAAAATTTGGCCACGCTATTATGTATGTTATAAAATATATTTAAAAGTATACCCTTTTCTTTATTATTTGATTTGGGAATAAAGAGGAGGATAAGAAGAATAAATGCATTACTTCCCTCTTTGCTTTTTTTTTTTTAAAAAAAAAAAGTTAAGAGAGTGGAATTATATTATTATTTTTTGAGAGAAAGGTAGAATGCTAATCGTTTTGTTTATTTTTTTAAAAAAATAAATTTAGTTAAAAATATAAAGCAATTGACTTGAACTCGGGATCTCGAGTACCAACCACAAAATTCTTTTACCACTTGCGTTAAGGATAATTGATGAGGTGCCTTTCTAGTGAATTAATAATAATTCCTACTCTTATACTGATTTAATAATAAAATATTATTAATTAATATATTATATATTAATTAATTTATTAATTAATTGTATTATATATTAATTACTTTACTTTTTAATTAGATAAATAAGTAATCACTTAATTTATTACTCTAATAAATATTTAATTAATTATTTGAGCAATTAATTTATTATTTATAATTAATTAGCTAATTAAAAAATATTTATTTTGGAACTAAAGTAACAACACTATAGTTTATGGGTGCTTCCTAAAATAAATTTTTGCATGAGCAATATTAAGAATACATCCAAAAATGAATATAAATTCTTCATTCAAACCATTCACATATGGGATATTTTTTTTTGAGAGTCACATTATATAATTAGTGAGCAACTTTTCATCTTGTGATGAAAATATGATATACACTTATTTTTAGATTTATCTATAAGTTTAACTTCTTCTAAGGATTATTATTATTATTATTATTATTATTTTTTTGTCCTCCAACTTTAGGGCTATTTTGTTTTTGTAAAAAATATAAAAAAATATTAAGAAAAAAGTTTATCATAATTTTTTATTTATTTTTCTGTCTGTTTGGTTTTTTTTAAAAAAATAAATTTATTCATATTTTATAAAAATCTAATATTTTTTTATTTAAAAAGTATTCAAATAACAAAAACACTATTTTTTGTAAAAAATAAAAAATATATTTTTAAAAATGCTTGTTTTTCTGCAAATCAAATAGACGAAAAATTAGGAAAAAAAATTTACATAAAAAATTTTTTTCTTAATTTTTTTTTTCACACTTTCTGAAAAATCAAACAGCTTCTAAATTATTATAATTGTTAGCTTAAATTTTTTACAATAACTAAAATAGTACAACACCACCGCATCAACAAAATAATGTCATTATTTATTCTAAAGAAAAGTTTAAATCTGAAAAAATTAATAAATTAAAGTAGAGGATCAAAATGTTATTCTAAGTAAGGGCAAAAAAAAAAAAGAAAAAAGAAAAAAAAGGAAAAAGAACCATTTTGCATGTGTAACTATGTAAGCGACACAGCATCCGCACCAATTTGGCACTCGACCTCCCAACCGTTATTTTTGTTTTTTGTTTTGTTTTAGTTTCGTTTTTGTTTTTTATTTTATTTTCCTCTTTCTCTCTCGTGATCTCGATCTCGATCCCACCCCATTTCCTCCTCTTCTTCGTCGACCCCGATCGATCGCAATCTCCTCATCCTCCTCCTCCTACTACTACTCGGCAATGGCGACCATGGAGAGCCTCATCGGCCTCGTGAACCGGATCCAGAGGGCGTGCACCGTCCTGGGCGACCATGGCGGCGACGGCTCCTCCCTCTGGGAAGCGCTCCCCTCCGTCGCCGTCGTCGGAGGCCAGGTACGATTCGAAACCCCTCCCAATCGCCCCCGATCTATCCGTTTCGTGGAGTCGTCCTATGGTTTGAATCGATCCTTGCGCAGAGTTCGGGGAAATCGTCCGTGTTGGAGAGCATCGTCGGGAGGGACTTCCTGCCTCGAGGATCTGGTAATGTGGATGCTAAAATGCTTGATCTGGTTTAGGGTTTTGTTTTTTTGGATAAAAATGTGAAGTGATCCCTCCAGATATGGACTATTTTGCAGTAGATCCTTCAACTGTTCGATTTTTTTTTGGTTTAAGCTGTTTTAACCAATTAAGATGGATTATATATATATATATATATATATATATATCCAATGATGATTCTGTTAAATTCAACTGTTCCAAAATGCTTTTTAAGCTGATAGGATTGCGAGCTTTTAATAGTCGATATCTGAGAAAACAGTTAATTTTAATAATTTACTAATTCAATTTTTTCAAATCAAAACTATTAGAAGTTGTGATGGTGGTGTCAATCACAGGTTCTATTTCAAAATGGCCTACACGCTTGAGAGCGTCATCAAACATTTTTACTATTTTATTTTATCTGGTTTTGTTGTGTATTGGGTATATTTACATGGATATATTGGTTTGAGATTTTGGGATCTAGTATTGATTTGGAATGGATGATAGGAATTGTGACAAGGAGGCCGCTGGTGTTGCAACTGCACAAAATAGAAGGAGGGCAGGAGTATGCAGAGTTCCTTCACGCTCCGAGGAAGAGATTTTCAGATTTTGGTAAGGGCAAGATCTGTTCATTTGAACTTTTTTTTTCAAAAAAAAAAAAAAAAAATCCTATTATCTGCTTCATTTATTTGATTTATCACAATAAGAATGTGGTGCACAGCTGAGCGCGTGAACACATTTTGTTTGTAACATGAATGATAACTCCATTTTAATTAAGGTCACAGCTGTCATCTTTTGCTTTTCATTAGAATGCCCTTCCAATATGAAATCAGAAGGCAAGATAGGTAAGTTGGTAGGATATCACTTTCCAGAAGTTATTTTAACACAGCTATTGTTTAGGTGTTCTAGTTTTGATTGTAGATACTAGATAGGTTCCTCTTTTATTTCCATTCAAAGCTGAGTAGTAAATTACTTTGTTTTTCCAGAATTCATGAATAACTTGTTAGTAATAAACAATTTCCCCTCTCAATAGAACTTGCAGTTATATTGCGGTAAGCATATTGTAAGTTAGCATTGTTCTTGTTAGCATATTGTTTAACGACTGTAAATCGTAATATTGTGGATTCACAATTTCTTGGGCTCAATTATTGAGTTCTTTGGGCAACTCCTAGCTTTTAGCTAACTTACCAAGGAAAACAAGGACGTAACCCTGAAGAAAATGAATTTTATATCATGGGGCTTCCTTTATTCTAGAGAATATGTGATCTCCTTGGTTAAGTTTGCTTTGTTTGTAGGTAGTTGCTGATGGCTTCTCTTGTGTTCAAGGAATGAGTGGATTTGTTGCGGAATTAATAGTGTCCTTCGGAGTAATTACTAATCCAAAATATATTATTTTAATGCCAAAGTTGCTAATTACTTCTTACTTGCTTTGATAGTGGATTTGGAGTCATATTTGGTTTCTTCTCTACAAAAAGATGGATATGTGAAGTTGAAACTATTAGACCACTTGGTAGTAGTATGAATTTACTTGATAATTATTTTAGGCAACAACTTCCAACAACTTCCAACAACTTCCAACAACTTCACATGGAAGAATGTAGAGAAGCAGATGAACGAGGCACATATTCGAACAGGAAAACAACTTCGATGTGGCTGTATGACAAGCTTTATTGGGTGACATGGGTTCTGCCTGTTAACATAGATGATTGAGAAGATTCAACATATTCACTAACCCGCAAAATATAAATGCCCTTGGATGACACATTTATTGTTGGCATGTCTTGTAACAAAGTTATAGGAATAAATTACATAATTAGTCAAAAGCGTTTTGGTTAAGTTTGTCTAAAGAATCGTTGTTGAGAAGAGGAACCTCTGCTTTGATGAATTTTCATTAATGGGACTTGCAGTTATTATCAGAAACAAATGACCCTCTTCTTAGAATAACCATATAGTTAGAGCAAGGAAGACTTAACCATAAGGTAGTAAATATTGAACTAAATAATCTCTTGCTTTATTACAGAACAACTGGTTATTTGCTACCATGATGATCCATACAATATTTTTTTCTTCTTGGCGAACTTCTTAGCTTCTTACTTACAAATTCACAATATTAAGATTCTCATCAATTTCCTAAAAAAGGAAGTAGGGAACGCCTTTCTTCATGTTGTTTTGCAACCAGGACCCTACGTAATAAGGACTGTTATATAAAGTTTGCAAACTAGTTGATTGCTCTATACCATGAATAATTGTATAGAGATCTCAAATAACTTACTGGTTTTCTTTTATTTAGCCTAAATTTTCTATATGTAGGAATTTTTATATTCTTTTAGTTGTACTATGATTTTTCTGAACCTACTGTCCTGAAATATGATTTTACATAAAAGGAACAATGCTATTTTAATTTGATATGATGTTGTTCAGATCTAATAGAAATTAATAGAAATTTTTGATGATTTTGTATGGGTCAATATAAATATATACTCTGCAAATGTGCAAAATATCCATTCACAATTTAAATAAAAATATGATGTAAAATTGGAAGGAGGAGGATGGAAGGAGCCAAGTTAACTCCGGATGGAGGAAACTAGATAAATAAAGATATGGTGTAGGCACAACAGGGAACTTACTCTCTATGATAGGTTGAGACAGAGAGAGCGGAACTCTACTTCCAAATAGATAGTTCATTCATCTTAATATTTGATGATTTTTTTTTTTTTTTTTTCCGCAAATGCTTGAATATTATACCCTTTATAAGTTCTAATGATGTTTATTCTATCTCATTTTGCTTTGGGGTGATGGTTGTAGATTTATATATTGAACCTTGTACATCAATGCAGCTACTGTTAGGAAGGAGATTCAAGATGAGACAGATCGCATAACTGGGAAAACAAAGCACATATCGAATATTCCCATTCACTTGAGCATATACTCGCCACATGGTTAGTATTCATATTTACAGTATGTGGTAATTGCTTAGGGTCTCATGCCAAATAGCCTCTTTATTTGTCAATTTTCCATGTACCTTGAATTTTGTCTGTTTGGTTAACTCACTCTTAAGTTTACAAGGAAATTACTTCATAACGTATGTCAGCTTTACAATAATTTGACTCTCTTAGTGTACTACTGGCAATATAAATTACACAGAATAAACTAGATTGGAAATATGTATTCGCAAAGCAGATTAACATAATGCGTAATTAAATGTGAGGATTTGAAATAGATGCACTAATAAAAACTATATTATTTTATTTCCTATGTGATTGGTCTATAAATGTTGTTTCTAGATTTTTTGCCATCTTTGGTGATTTTCTTCAGAAATGTGATGACCACTGATTTATTTTTTCTCATCTTCGTTGGCAAGTCTTTCAGTCTGCATAATTTACCAAAAGAAACCAAAGTTTTATAAGGTTGAGTTTTGGTCAGTGCACGTGCCTCAAGGTTTTGAAGACTTGGCCACACTGAAATGCGTTGGCTGAAAGTTTCAGCAGAAGTTAATCATAAACTGGTTACTTTCCTGCTTAAATGCTTTTACAGTTCATCCCATTTTGGGCGTTTCATTTTGCTGGCTTTGTTTAAATGGTTCCCAATTCTGTGGAGTTCTGCACAGTTTTAATCAGGTCTGGCCAGATTTGGTTGGTTGCAATTGTCACTCACTAGAAGCTAAATGAATCAATAGCTGTCTCATATTATAGGGGACTATCTGGATTGAATAATAATTAGACAGGTTGAGTGGAAAGAGTTTGGCCTGTCTGTGATCCTTAGAATTTTTAAGGTGCCATGTTTTACATCAATGATTTGTAGGTATACTGTATGATATCTGCAAATATTAATTATTTATCATGTGTGGCTGAATTTTTCTCTCTTTCCGATATCCTTGTTTTACAGTTCTGATGTCCTCCAGGCAGAATGAGAGCCCATCATATTGCTAAGTTGATTCAGTCTGTGACTCTGTATCCTGTTTCAACGTAATAATAATATTAGAACATCCAAAACTGTCCCTTTTGCAAGCTACTAAAATACACTCTAGCATGAGAAGCTACTCGTTTAGGCGGTCATTCTATGCTTTAGTTCTTGGATGTACTTGTTTAGACATATGGCCCGATAATTCTTAAACTACACATATTCACTGTCTTTCTCCTCAGATTACATTTATTTACATGCCATTTTTTTTATTTTGCAGTTGTTAATTTAACACTCATTGATCTTCCTGGGTTGACGAAGGTTGCTGTAGGTAATTTTTGAAGGGCCTCACAGTGTTCTAGCTAAAATTTGTTCTTTTGTTATTGTTAATTATTCAGCATTACCTCTGCAGAGGGACAGCCTGAATCAATTGTCCAAGACATTGAAAATATGGTGCGGTCATATGTTGAAAAGGTACAAACAAATTATCTGTCTTCTCATCTATTTTCTCTTGATTTAATTGTAAATAAATGACAGCATTCTTTCTGTTCTTTTAGTTGCTCATAATTGTATATTTACCATTAAATTATCAAGCCAAAGAAATTCAATTGTTTTCTTAATGCCTTTTTTTTTTTCCTTCTCTTTTCCAATCTGTAGCCCAATTCCATCATACTGGCCATTTCCCCTGCTAATCAAGATATAGCTACGTCGGATGCTATAAAGCTTGCAAGGGATGTTGACCCTACAGGTCTTACTTTTTATGATTATTATACCCATCTAATATTTATCCCAGCTCACAAGTTTTAGCGACATTCTGTTTTGGATGCAGATTCAAGGAATTTTCTTGTGCTTTTTACTCTTTCTTGCTAATATTTTTTTGATCTTTCTTTTTAGGTGAGAGGACATTTGGGGTCCTGACGAAACTTGATTTGATGGACAAGGGCACTAATGCTCAGGATGTAGGTTACTATTTGTACTTCCGCTCCTGTGTATCTTATGTAGAACTAATTTGCTATACAAAGCAAACCACGTCAGCCCATGCACCATCCAGTGTTCTATTCGCCATCCAATCTCATACTTTTCAATCCAACCATCCGAAAGAAAAAGGTAAAAACCAAGAAAAGGTTCTCACTTCTAAGTCAGTAAGTGTGGGGATTGAAGTATAAGATGGGACGTATGAAGATCAATGGTGGGTGCATGAGTGACAATGCTGCACCAGGTGCAAGCAATAATTTCCTATTCCATAGAGCATTGTCTTTGGTATCTGATAAATTTTATTTTCATATACTTCAATTAGGTGTTGGAGGGAAGATCGTATCGTCTTCAACATCCTTGGGTTGGAATTGTGAACCGCTCACAAGCTGAAATCAATAAGAATGTTGACATGCTTGCTGCACGACAAAAAGAGCAGGAGTATTTTGCAAATAGCCCTGATTATGGACACTTGGCTCATAAAATGGGTTCAGAGTATCTCGCTAAGCTTCTATCAAAGGTCAAAGAGCTTCCATTTTTTTCTTCTTTTTTTTTTCTTGTGGGGGTGGTGGGCTGACTTCTACATATGTGTCCCTGCAAAATTCTCTATTATGTGTAACCCTGTGTAGTATTAATTTTTCATATAAGCACGTGAATGTGTCTCTTACAAAAATTCCATTAATCCTTATCTTAAGATTGCAAATCATCAAATTCATGGGGAGAAGTTGGTTCTGTAATGGAGTTTTTTTAAGAGGGACACTTTGTAAGTACAAGGGTATATATGCAACAAATAGGTTTTGAAGGGCATATATGAATTTTGCAAGAGTCTATATGTATATTCTTTGTTTTTCGCTCCACTTTCTTGTGCAAAACTTTAAATTTATCGAAATTTTGAATATTCTTCTTTCATTGCTGTTTCAGCATTTAGAATCTGTAATCAGAGCAAGAATACCCAGCATAATAGCATTAATTAACAAAACGATCGATGAACTTGAGGCAGAGTTGGATCGGTTGGGAAGGCCAATCGGAGGTGATGCAGGGGTAATCTCAAGAGCACCTTCATCTTTTTCCTTTTCTTTTTTTTTTCGTTCTGTATGTTTACCTTTTTTGCTTTGATATCCTACAGGCGCAGCTTTACACAATATTAGACATGTGCCGTGCTTTTGACCGTATCTTCAAAGAGCATTTGGATGGAGGGTAAGTTATTGTACTATGCTCATTTAAGAGTTGATTCTTTAGAATATTTAAGGGTATGAAACTTTATTTTTATGAGTGGGTAAAGAGTCGATAAAATAGATTGAATCTCTTGCAGACAAACTTTTTGACTCTAGTTATTGGAAGTTTTTTTACTTTTCTGCTTTTGGAAAAGATTGGGAGGAAATCTGAAACTTATGGGGTTCTTCACATGTACTTTTTTTTTATGAGATTGTGTTGTATTTGGCTTACCGGCTTGTTTGTTGTGGCAGAGATGAAGTACTCCGTGCATTAAAAACTGTCACTACTCTCCATTAGTAAAACTCTTTTTATGTCCAGAGAATCTTAAGGAGACTTGCTCCTTCTCCTTGATTGCTTAAGACATTGAAACAACCGAGTTGGATATTTCTATCCTATATTTAGCCTTGTTGGTTTTGTAGGAAGCCCCTTATGGATTTTGTTTGTTTCAGGATTTTGGTGCCTTTCTAGAGGTTTGGCGTCGTCAGCTTGAAGACAAATCTAGATGTCATTAGTTTGACAAAATTTAAATGTCATTAATTCTTAAGTTAGTGTGCTATCTATCTGATTATGATATTGTTAGATGGGTGACAATATAACTATAGAACTTCAGTATTTTCACTAGTTTGGATAATAGTTTTATGCACTTTGCTTTCATATTATAATGAAATAAATAAAAATAAGATCACCTACTTAATAAGTAAAAAGGATAACCTAGCAGTGAAAATTGCTGAAGGAGCTCCTTCCATCCTTCCATTATATTTATATGGCTTGTTGTCGTCAACTTTGTCAATGTAACTCTCCTTAGCCTTTTAATTGAGTTCATTTTACATAAATGTACTTGTTACTTACCAAGCCATTTAATAGTATACCAAATAACCAGAATAAACTTCAGCAAATTTGGTTCCGTAGGACTAAAAGATTTACATATTTTTAGTTCTTTCTTCAACATGATTATAGATCGTACTCGAGCAAACTTTTATATCAATAGTCACGTTTACTAAATTAATGGGTTTCTGAGTATTAGAAAACTTCTACATTAAAGTAAAGCTAATGTGTCAAAAGGTGGCAGCTTATTAATATTTTGACATAATCTTCGTAGATTTTCAAATAAATGACCCATATACTTGTTATGTTATTGCATTAGGCGACCAGGTGGCGATCGCATATATGGAGTATTCGACAACCAGTTGCCAGCTGCTTTGAAAAAGCTCCCGTTTGATAGGCATCTTTCTCTGCAAAATGTTAGGAAAGTTATCTCCGAGGCAGATGGTTATCAGCCCCACTTGATTGCTCCTGAGCAAGGCTACAGAAGGCTTATAGATAGCTCTCTCAGCTATTTTAAGGGCCCAGCCGAAGCCTCAGTTGATGCTGTATGCATTTCTTCGCCACTTTCATTCTTTCTAAGATGATTTTTATTGCAATATAAGCTTCTTTAATTGATTTGGATCATATTTTATTGTGTTACTCAAGTTTCGAGGCGACAATTTGGTTTCTGTTGACCATCTTTAAATTCTTAATTTCTTTATTTTATTTCTTCCAGGTACATTTTGTCTTGAAAGAACTTGTACGGAAATCTATTGGAGAAACAGAGGTTAGCAAATTCTTTTGAAAATAGTAGATTTCAGATGGTTTTACAGTAGATGTTTTTGTATCTTGTGCATTGAAGTGTTATAGATATATAAAGTTTGACGTGGTTCATAAACTGTTTTGTGGTTGCTCTTATTTCAGATGATAACTGGAGATACGGTTAGTTATCCTTATATTGGTTGACATTAGAATGTGTGCATGTTTTAAACTTGTTTGTATGTCGTGATTGGATGAACAATAGATGCGGAGACCCAAGAAGTGTGTATCATTTCTAGTATCTGATAACCAATAAACACCACATAATAGTGAAAGATATTGTTGATCATACAAGTAATATATATTGTATGTAAAATCTGATAATAATACTTTGAAAGCCTATTATCCTTTGTAATGGTGCAATCATTTTACTCAGGAATTGAAACGCTTCCCTTCTCTTCAAGCTGACATAGCAGCTGCTGCAAACGAATCCTTAGAAAGATTCCGTGATGAGGGTCGGAAAACAGTTCTCCGTCTAGTTGAAATGGAAGCCAGCTACCTCACAGTGGAGTTCTTCCGGAAACTTCCTACAGAACCAGATAACAAAGGTCCAAACAACGCAGCCCCAGCCATCGACAGATATAATGAGAACCACCTTCGAAGAATAGGTGAGCCAGCAAATCTATATCTTGTACAGCCATGTGTTAGCTCAATTTTCATCTGTACATTATTAAAAGATGATGTGAGAGGTCTTAAGGATGACAAAGATCATTCTTTCCTTCACTTAGTCTTTTGTTGTTGTTGTTGTTGTTGTTGTTGTGAGTCTTTGCATATATATCCCTGCAAAATCAACTATTTACATATGTACTCCTGTAAAATATGAATTGTCATATACATGCATACATAGGCTCCTTTACTATCTATAGTACCGGAGCTCCGGTACAATAGTCTCATTTTTGATCTTAGGGTATTTAAATTATCGATCCACACCGTTAAATATGTACTAGCGTATATAAAGTTCTTAGAAATAAATTTTTTTTCTAAAAACTTAAAATACTTTAGATTAGTTTTAATGGTGTGGATCGTTGATTTGAACACCCTAAGATCGAACACGGGATTATAGTACCAGAGCTCTGGTACTATAGATAGTATAGTAGGTGAACTCTCTCTCTCTCTCTCTCTCTCTCTCTCTCTCTCTCTCTCTCTCTCTCTATATATATATATATATATATATATATTCTTACTATAATTTTTTTATCTTAAGCTAGGAAGTCATACAATTTCATTGGGAATGTTGGTTGAGGTGTTAGAAGAAGTTTTCCCAGGAGAAGCACTTTTGCATGTAGAGCGGTATTTATGTAAGAAATTAAGGTTCAGAAGCCATATATGAATATTCAGATGTTTCTGGGATACATGTTAGTACATGGTTTTGGCAGAGGTACCCTAAATTTTTCTGACATTATGTATCATATTGCAATATTGTGATACTTTCTTCATTATTGTTTCAGGATCAAATGTGTCTGCTTACATTGGTATGGTATGTGACACATTGAGGAATACTATTCCCAAGGCCGTTGTCCATTGCCAAGTCCGAGAGGCAAAGCGCAATTTGCTTAACTATTTTTATGCCCAAGTGGGGAGCAGAGAGGTACGTATTTTTCACTACTTTTGGATGCTTAAGACTGATCGTGGAAATCTACTTGCTTGTACTTATGAGCCAAATTTAAAATCATCTTTTGAGAGAAAAAAAAAAAAAAAAAAGAAAAAAAACTGGCTGAGTTCACGCAAGGCTATCAAACAGGACTAGCTGTTATATGATCCATTCAGTAAAGATTATTGGGTTACAGATTCATTTGGTAAGAATTGTTAGTGATTAAAGAATTGATTCTTTTTGGGGAAAACATCAGAAAGCCCTTCTCAATTATAGCGCTAGTGCATATTTGTAGTTTGTTACCCTGTAGTCCAATAGCACTTAATCTCTGGTAGTTTCTTTTTAGTTTTCCATACGACTTGCCGGTTAAAAACTAGCAAAGTACTAAATTTTGTAAACCGCTGCATAGTAAAGTGCAAATCATACTACAGTAAAGAAATCAGGCTCCAGGAAAATGGAAAGAAAAGGCTGCTTAGCTGAAACCATTGCAGCACAAGCTCTCTGGTCCCAATTACATGCTAACATAAGTACATTAATATATTCCTTTTTGTTCCATTCTGCAGAAAAAGCAGCTTAGCGTGATGTTAGATGAGGACCCAGCTTTGATGGAGAAGAGGGACGGGATAGCTAAGAAGCTCGAGCTCTACAAATCGGCAAGGAATGAGATCGACTCCGTGGCTTGGAAATAAGTCATCGGACAAGGACATAAAAGTTTATCCTATACAACATATTCCACAGCAAGTATAGAAGGTATTTATGGGCTGGTGCATTCATTTCCTCATTCCTTTGCACTTGAAAGACTATATGATGCCATCATTCATTCGTTTTTCTATTTTCTTACTTTGTCGACTATATGAGCTGCGAACTACACTTTTCCTTTTTGCTCCTTTCTCTTTTGTTGATGATTGTTCATTCAATTATTCTTCATACCTGAAGCTTGTTTATGTTGTTCTGAGTAAAAGTGTTGTAGTTACGATAGTTCGTGGCGATTAGCCAAGTGATCTGCTAATCTTACATAACTAGCTTTACATTTCAGCTATTCTTTTGATTGATATCTATTATATCGGAAATCTTTACTACAAGAAGGTTAAATATGATGCTTCACTAGTTTTCGGTGCCATAGGAAAATTAGTATTAGATTGAACTTCTCAAAACTGGCTTGTGTTAGGCTAAGGGATAGTTTAGCTTATAGCTGGAGTTTCAGCTGCAGTGATTTTTATAAATGTTCTTTCATCAAAATCCGCCCAACAGCTTTTCGCTAAAGGGCTGGAAGCAAAAGCTTTGGATTCAAACTTCTGCTAGCAACTAAGGATCCCCATGTCAAAGTTAAGATTGCAAACCCCCACAGCTATATTTAAAAGGCAAAAAATGTACAGAATTTATCTGAACTATGGATCCTCTACAGAAGGTACTAATTGAGCAGTGGCTTTGATCTCATGTCTTACACATGATTTTCTATTACTTCAAAATGCATGGATATCTATTTTTCCTCTACTAGCTAAAGATAATTAGGTATCAGGATTGAAGAATATCGTAAACCTATCGTCGATTCGCATTGTTTCTTTCAAGTGTTAGAATTGAAGAAGTAGATTTTGTGTTTTGAAGTTTTACAAAATTACAAGCAAATCAAGTAATCAGAACGACTGTATAATTAGTAACTTCTGTTTAGGAGATGGTCTCATTGAACTACTCGATATAGTTTAAGAGGTATAAATTATCAAAATTAAATAAAAGTTCAGGAGGCCTTTGTATATTTTTCTTCTTCAAACTTCTACGGCGCAATCGGTGCTTCCTACCAAATGACAAAGATTAAGAAAAGAAGAAGAAAAGAGGTAAAAATGAGGAAGAGAAGAACAATTGAACAGAGAAGGATCTACAACTATTTGGATTGCTGCAGTAGGCTTCTGAAAGCTTCCCATGTCAAGCCCTTCTCCAAGTACTGAATGTTGTCTGGATCGAATGGCCCCCTGACAATATCTATTGACTGTATAACTGCCCTCGCCGGCAGCACGCTTTTCGACGGGTCTGCTGCAGTTCTGGAGCTCAAGCACGATGAGAACCCCTGTTGCCGTCGAATTCGTCACTAATTTTGAGCATTATGAGTAAGAATTTAAATGTCGTGATACGAAATCGTGTCTAAAGCGGTACGGCACGGTGTGTGCCGGACCATGACCATACATGCCGAGTACAAAAAAAAAAAAAAAAAAAAAAAATGAAAATGTAATCATACATAATAGCAAGAAATATTGCAATGGCTTATTATATATCTTTATAAAATTTTTAAAATTTTATTAAAAAACTTAATTACTAATTTAAAAATAAAATTTTTTGAACAGTATCATCGGTATATAAAAATTGTATCATGTCAATATTTTATTGGCCCGATGGATTCATCTCATGCCAATAGAAACTTAAATTCTTAATTGCAACTATACTTCAATTTTAACTATCACACTTGGCTTGATGCATTTGAATATAGTTAATTAGAAGTGCACAATAAGGTTTAATTGATCGTAGTTTTTACTGAAGCAGTTGAAAAAAGTAATTTCGATTACTTGCCTAATTATATTTTAGATAGAAAATAGTTCTTTGTCTTTATTAGAAGTAATCTCATATCTTCCACGGGTAAATCATTTATTCTTGCACTATTTTCAGTTGTGTATCCAACCTAATAATAAGATACATAAAACTACAACTATATGCGCACACACACGCTCCAAGAGATGATGCGTGTATCTAGAGACAAAACTATGTTAAGGTCCAAAGTAGTCATAGCCTCTTTCAATTTTTTAATATTACTTGTTAGTCCTAAATACTAATTTATTAATTTTTTTAGATAGTCATGATTTTTCTCAGCTTTTTAATATTTGCTTAATTTATTTATTTTGCCAATATAAATTTTTTTTTCTTCTATGTATATATTTTAAATAGGTAAAAATATATTAAGAGTCACGTACTTATAAGGTATTTTGAAATATTTTTTTTTAACTCTAAATTTTTTATTTTATATTTTTTTTAATTTCTATCTAGTAAGCTGTTTTATTTAATAAAATAAAATATTATATTAAATTTAATAGCTCTTTGATCTAATAATTATTAAATATTATAATTTTATTTATTACAAATATTAAGAATTCGATCTATCGCTAACTAAAATTTATAGTTATTTGAATATAATAATATAAATAAAATATTTGAAAATTAGATGTCTGTAATTAAAAATTAATTTTAATATTTTTATATTAATTATTAAATTAATATTTTTTTGTAAAAAAAAATAATTAGATAAAATTATATTTATGTGCTAAAATTTTTATTTAAGTATACTTTGACCTCTCTCGAGATAAAATTCTGCTTTGTACCTGCGTGTATCTGTACGTACCTTAAAGATGAGTATCACTTCATTGTACGTACCTTAAAGATGAGTATCACTTCATCGTCGCCGTCGACCGCGGCGGTGACGAGCAGCGCCTCGTCCCTCGCCGACTCGCTGTAAGATTCGAGCAGCGCGATCTCGTTGTTGTGCCCGTACTTTTCTCCTCCTCCTCCATCTTCTTCTTCTTCTTCTTCGTACCTCACCCTTCTCCTCGCACCACACACCACATTAATATTCTTGTAGCTATTATAATAATAATCCCTTCGAGCACGTGTTGTCGGCGCCGTATTCTTAAGTTTGTAGGCAGAACTCGGCGCCGACTTTCCATTGACGGCGCCGCGTAGGATCCTACGGACGATAGAGGGATGTGGTGGTGGGGTGTGAGGTTGTGGGAGTGCGTAGCTGTGGATTAGCATTGGTTCCAACTTTCGCGTGCGTGCCTATCAATTGTGGATAAGCTTGCACCTCAAAATGTTATAAAAAATTTAAGTGTCTATGAGTCGTATTTATCGTGTCGTATCGTTTCAACATAATATCTGCAAGACACAATTTTCGTATCAATGGCTCGATTCAAGTTTTTTTTAAAAAAATTAATAAGTAATTTTTTTAATAAAATTTAAAATATTTAATTAAAATATATAATAAATAATTAAAATATTTTATTATTAAAAAAAAATAATTCATACCATTATGTATTGACATATATATAGTTGTATTGTGTCATTAAATTTTCGCCATGATATTTAAATTCTTTTAGGTTTGGCACAAAGAAAAGAAAGAAACAAAAAAAAAAAAAAGGAAAAATAATAAGAAAAGCTTTTGTTACAACAAAAAATAGATATAGAATTACATAATTAAACCGATCTGAATTTATGAATCGGCGCGTACTGTTAAATATTATTTACGTCTAGTAAACTTTCTAGGAACTATTTTTTTTTTTAAATTATTTTTTGATAATATTTATTTAGTGATTAAGTGTTTTCAAATACACCTGATATATGTGGTTAGAATTTGTTCATTTTGAGATACCACTTGAATAATGGAATTGTGCTTTTAAAAGTATATAAACTTTACTTTCTCTCTCTCTCTCTCTCCCTCTCTCTCTCCCTCTCTCTCTCTCTCTCTATATATATATATAGAGTCCGGCTAGAATACTATCGATAGCACCAAACAATTGGTGCTATCAAGTTTTCAGCCGTTGGATTAAAACATATGCGGTTGGAATTATAGTGGTCCCCTAAGATTTTTACTATTCAACCAACCACCTAGTAAACCCTAGGCGACCACTATAATCTCAACCGCATATTTTTTCATCCAACGCCAAGCCACTATCGATAGTATTCTAGCCTAATTTTATATATTATATATATATATATATATATATATATATATATATATATATATATATATAGTTCGGCTACTATACTCTTATGAGTAAAATCTTTTTGTACTCATAAGTTTTCATCTCTTGGATGAAGGAATGTGTGGTTAGGATTATAGTAGTCCCTAGAATTTATACTATTTCTCCAACAACCTAGTAAACCCTAGAGAGACCACTATCATCCTAACCGCACATTCCTTCACCCAAGGATAAAAACGTTATGAGTATAAAGGGGTTTATACTCATAAGAGTATAGTATAGCCCTACGCATATATATATATATATATATATATATATATATATATATATATATATATATATATATATATATATATATATATATATATATATATATATATATATATATATATACAACATATATATATATATGTTGTATATATTCCACAGCAAGTCATTGCATATATATATATATGTGTGTATATATATATACAACATATATAGATCGACTCCGTGGCTTGGAAATAAGTCATTGGACAAGGACATAAAAGTTTATCCTATACAACATATTCCACAGCAAGTATAGAAGGTATTTATGGGCTGGTGCATTCATTTCCTCATTCCTTTGCACTTGAAAGACTATATGATGCCATCATTCATTCGTTTTTCGATTTTCTTACTTTGTCGACTATATGAGCTGCGAACTACACTTTTCTTTTTTGCTCCTTTCTCTTTTGTTGATGATTGTTCATTCAATTATTCTTCATACCTGAAGCTTGTTTATGTTGTTCTGAGTAAAAGTGTTGTAGTTACGATAGTTCGTGGCGATTAGCCAAGTGATCTGCTAATCTTACAAGAAGGTTTACTTTTCAGCTATTCTTTTGATTGATATCTATTATATCTATACTAGCTTTACTTTTCAGCTATTCTTTTGATTGATATCTATTATATCGGAAATCTTTACTACAAGAAGGTTAAATATGATGCTTCACTAGTTTTCGGTGCCATAGGAAAATTAGTATTAGATTGAACTTCTCAAAACTTGCTTGTGTTAGGCTAAGGGATAGTTTAGCTTATAGCTGGAGTTTCAGCTGCAGTGATTTTTATAAATGTTCTTTCATCAAAATCCGCCCAACAGCTTTTCGCTAAAGGGCTGGAAGCAAAAGCTTTGGATCCAAACTTCTGCTAGCAACTAAGGATCCCCATGTCAAAGTTAAGATTGCTAGAAGGCAAAAAATGTACAGAATTTATCTGAACTATGGATCCTCTACAGAAGGTACTAATTGAGCAGTGGCTTTGATCTCTCATGTCTTACACATGATTTTCTATAACTTCAAAATGCATGGATATCTATTTTTCCTCTTCTGGCTAAAGATAATTAGGTATCAGGATTGAAGAATATCGTAAACCTATATCTTCGATTCGCATTGTTTCTTTCAAGTGTTAGAATTGAAGAAGTAGATTTTGTGTTTTGAAGTTTTACAAAATTACAAGCAAATCAAGTAATCAGAACGACTGTATAATTAGTAACTTCTGTTTAGGAGATGGTCTCATTGAACTACTCGATATAGTTTAAGAGGTATAAATTATCAAAATTAAATAAAAGTTCAGGAGGCCTTTGTATATTTTTCTTCTTAAAACTTCTACGGCGCAATCGGTGCTTCCTACCAAATGACAAAGATTAAGAAAAGAAGAAGAAAAGAGGTAAAAATGAGGAAGAGAAGAACAATTGAACAAAAGAAGGATCTACAACTTTTTGGATTGCTGCAGTAGGCTTCTGAAAGCTTCCCATGTCAAGCCCTTCTCCAAGTACTGAATGTTGTCTGGATCAAATGGACCCCTGACAATATCTATTGACTGTATAACTGCCCTCGCCGGCAGCACGCTTTTCGACGGGTCTGCTGCAGTTCTGGAGCTCAAGCACGATGAGAACCCCTGTTGCCGTTGAATTCGTCACTAATCTTGAGCATTATGAACAAGAATTTAAGTGTCGTGATACGAAATCGTGCCGAAAATGATACGGCATGGTGTGTGCTGGACCATGACCATACATGCCGAGTGCAAAAAAAATATATGAAAATGTACTCATACATAATAGCAAGAAATATTGCAATTGCTTATTATATATTTTTATAAAATTTTTAAAATTTTATTAAAAAATTTAGTTACTAATTTAAAAATAAAAAATTTTGATCTGTACTATCGGTATAAAAATTGTATCATGTCAATATTTTATTGGCAGGATGGATACATCTCATACCAATAGACACTTAAATTTTTAATTATAAAATTATTTAGCCACTATCGATTGCAACTATACTTTAATTTTAACTATATGCTGATTCAAACACGACACACTTGGCTTGATGCATTTGAATATAGTTAATTCGAAGTGCACTTGAAAAAAGTAATTTCGATTACTTGGCTAATTATATTTTAGATAGAAAATAGTCCTTTGTCTTTATTAGAAGTAATCTCACATCTTCGACGGGTAAATTATTTAGGGATAATTGCCTGTGTACCCCTGAAATATGAAGAAATATCTGATTTACCCCTCTTATTTTTTTCTTTCCAATATACCCTTCATACGTTCCACCGTTATTAAAAATACCCCTACCGTTTCCCTTTGTTAAGTTAACTAGGGTTAAACTAGAGTTAAATAATAATCGGAGTTGAAAACTATCAGATATACCTATTTTGCCCCGGTTTAGGGTTTAGGGTTTAGGGTTTAGGATTTTTTAGGGTTTTAGGGTTTAGGGTTTAGGGTTTTAGAGTTTAGGGTTTAGGGTTTTTTAGGGTTCTAGGGTTTTAGGGTTCTAGGGTTTTAGGGTTTAGGGTTTAGG
>CM054947.1:5118060-5148060 GCA_029168755.2 Tillandsia fasciculata | reverse complement strand
GATGTTTTACTTGAGAGAGCTGATTTCTCGAGGATCGAGAACTTCGAAAGGTTGAGCTTGGCACCTGTTCTTGTTTGATTGGAGTTCTAGGCACTGACCTTTTGGGATTCTCGGACCCTTGTTGTGTCAGTTGGATTCTTCCTGTCTGTGAGTCGTGTGGTTTGTTCGGGGAGCCGTTTGGGTTGACGGTGGTCCCGAGCTATGGAGTGTCTCCGGTAGATGTTGTTAGTGTTGAGTTATTGTTTCCGATCTGATTGATTGTGGATTTGGACTATAGCCTGCATAAGCCATATTGAGCTCGATAGAGATGCGCGGATACTTTCCTCGGTGGGGTCGCGCCCCTCGAGTGCCACTCCGGAGTTGGACCTGTTACTTTACTATCACAACTTGTCGACGCAGTCCGTGTGGGACGCCCTACGTAAGTCCAGTCCTCCGTGGATGTAATGGCAGTAGGTGGGCGCAGGTTTGACTGGACCCTATGTGGCAGTCACTGTGATTGGGTTAATTGAGTATATTGGGTTTAGAGTCGATGCATCATTTTCATCTGTATCACCCATTGAGCATTGTAGATAGAGGCATGATAGCTGTAGATTTATTTTCAGCTTATCTTTACATTATTACAGTTTTCCTGTTATCTTATGCCTCTAGTAGACTTAGTGGGCAGACCGTTGGTCTTGGAGACGGTACCCACTGAGAACTACGTGACGGTATAGTTCTCACACCCTCTGTTGGTGACAGATTTTTTAGAGGCATCTACCCCTGATCCTACTCATATTGCTGCACCAGCTGTTCGAGATAAGGGAGTCGCGAGCTAGTTCCCTACCCGTCTTTGGAGTATAGCTGTACCCCCTTTCGGAGCTTGTAGTACAGTTTGCTGGATTATTGTAAATAGTTGCTATTGAGAGTTTTATTTTTGAGAGACTTATGTTGTGAGGTTCAGACTTGTACTATATGGAGTTGTATTTTCACATTTCAGTAGATTACTTTTCCGCTCTGATATCTGTATAGTGGTTAGTATGATCTTTTGCAGGTTAGTCACTTCGTCTATAAGGGGCTTCCCGTATGGGCGGCGGATCTGTTGACGGATCCGGGTCGCAGTTTCGACCCCGGGACGTGAGTACCACTATCATTCTAACCGCATATGTCACGCCCCGGGGTCGAACTGCTACCCGGGCTCGCCAACAGATCCGCCACCTATACGAAAACCCCGCATAGGCGAAGCGTCCAACCTGCAAAGAAAGATCTACTACAGCTAAACAGATATCAGAGCTGTAAAATAAAAAGTTGCAAAACTCTATCAAACACTGTACAACTAGAAATAAAATACAATATCCATCTCCCAAAAAATCGAATCAAATACAAAATCCTCAGATACAATAACCCAGAACTCAACAGGGAGGGTAACCTGAAATAATACATCAGTGTACAGGCTCTCAGTACAAGTCATATCCTCACTACAATAATCTCTCAAAAGTAGAAATAAAACTAATCTACTGACTATACTACAAATCTCCAATGTGGAGATACAGCTACTCTCCAAAGACAGGTAGGGATCTAGCTCGGACTCCCTCGCCTCGAACAGCAACAGCAGAATCAGCATCTCCCACAGATGACTCTGCAAAACAAAGGAGAGGAAAGAGAAAGGAGGGGGAGAACCCCCAACGGGTGTGAGAACTACATCAACACGTAGTTCTCAGTGGGTACCGCCACCAAGCCCGACGGTCTGCCTACTAAGTCTACTAGAGGCATAAGATAACAATGCAGTAAAAACTGAACAAGAAAAGCTGGAGATACTCTACAGCTACCATGCCTCTATCTAAATGCTCAATGGGTGATACAGATGAAAAGATATGCAACTACCCACACCCAAGGTGCTCAATCGACCCAATCGAACTGACTGCCTCATAGGGTCCAGTCAAGCCTGCGCCCACCTACTGCAACACATCCACAAGAGGACGGGACTTATGTAGGGTGTCCGTGACTGCCAAAACTGGCCCAGCCAGAAGGATTGCGTCCGTGACTGCTTAAAAAAGGCCCAGCCAGAGGGACAGCATCGACAAGTCGCGATACGAAAGTAACAGGCCCACTCCGGACGGGGCACTCGAGGGGCACGACCCCACCGAGGAAAAAGGTATCCGCGCACCTCTGTCGAGCTCAAAGTGGCTCATGCAGGCTATAGTCAAAATCCACGCTCACTCTCAGAACGGAATGACTCAGGATCCTCAAACATCTCGCACGACGGACGGAATACTCTCGACGACTCAGCTAACCAGCTCTCACAAATCTCGAGACACTAACGAACTCAACCAACTCGTGGCACAAAACACACTGGCTGGAGATACTCCACAGCCGGGACCGACCCACAACTCAGGGCTAACAAAACTGGTCGGACGACACTCCACGACTCGGGACCACCGTCAACCCGAACGGTTCCCAACAACACTGACCGGAAGATACTCGACGACCCGGGACCACCGTCTACCCAAACGGCTCCCAACAACACTAGCACAGGTCTAACCTCAGCTACCAGACTCCACTCAGCCCCCAGGCACGAGTGCAGCAATGTCCCACAGTAACCTGACCACTCGGCCCACTACCCGGGCGAGAAAAATCTATGTCCAGGAAAAGATGCAAAGTGTGGGATATCTAAAGCATAAAAGAACCTAGCCCAAGTGAAGGTTCTCTACTAGTCTGGTTAAACATGCATCATATGGCGGGGTGCTAGGTCAAGTTCCAATAATAGCATTTAAATAAACTGAATCATAAGCAGGGAACATTAACAGATATGATCACCAAAATCAATCAAAATAAGCCTCATCTCCCTAAACATGCTCTCAACTAGCATAGGTAAATACAACCATTAAATAAATATAATATCTCGAAGGTACCCAACATGTACCATAAATCATGTAAGCCTCAATCCACATGAACTATATAATTCTTATGCTTACATCTCAATCTTATAGGTTGTACATTAAATTATGCATGTTATCAATCACATAGTGTAATGCTTTCCTTAGGTGAGCTTTCATTGATCATAATCATGGATATCTAAATCTTGCAAGTTTCATAAGGCATAACATGAATATCATATCTTGCAATTCCTCAAACAAAAACCATTTACCATGCTCACCTCTCAACGACATATTGGTACACTAAACATGCATGCATTCTAACAAATAGAATTAGAGAACCGTCCACCGGTTCTGGAGACGAAGCAACCCACCTGAATTGCTTTCCGCAGGCAAAGCCGAAGTCGGTGAAGTGCGTAGCCACTTGCTAACAAAATCCGCCGGAACCGCACCCTCGGTACTCAGTCGCACAAGCCTCTGCTCAAACCAACATCACATCCACAACACACTAATCAACACCCCACACACACAAAACAGTGCTTGCTGTTTTTACAGTCCAGCAAAGAGAAAGGGGATTTTCACCTGCGTGCAGTCCTCTGAAAAATCCAGAAAAATCACGGTTGCGATCCTCCCGACGAGTAGATCCAAATCGAGTATTTATATTCCCCATTCCGACACCTGTAGGCCAAGATACAAATAGAACATCGTGGTACGCCAATCAATCCACAACTCGCATCTCTGCAGAAATCAGTCCCAAAGAAGCTTAAATATCACCTTCGAGAAGACCTCCAAAAATTCCAATAAAAATACGAGTGTGTTCCTCTTGAAGCGTAAATGTCGATCGAGTCCTCATACGTCTCGTTCCGATGCCCGTAGGTCGAGAAATTCCAACAATACTCCACCGCTGTCCAAAACCTCGCAGCAGTACAAGGGGTCAAAAGATACCTCAGGAACCGTGCCAAAAACCCAAAATGAGGCGAAGTCATCAACACGGAAATCGAAGGCGTACCTCTCATGAACACGCTGCCATAAAAATCAGCTCAAAATTCTATCGGAGTAGCTCAGGGGGTCTCGCGCACTGAAATGCGACGGTAGAAGCCAAAATCGAATGAGTGTCGAAGTGCGCCGCGTCGCAGAAAACGCCGATGCCGCGGCCTCCAAAAAAATCCGGGAATCCACCACAAGATGAAGAACACAAGGTAGAACAACTTTGCTTAAGACCCCACAGGGAGAGGAGCTCGGGAAAAGGGCCAAAGGAGCTGCGGAAGGGGGCTATTTATAGCCAAAATCCAACAATTCGATTAATTCCATCTGGGTCCCCACTTTCGGGCGCCCGAAATAGTTTCGGGCACAAACAGTGCCGCACAGTAGCCCAAAATGTACCCCGAACCATCAGCGCCCGAATCCACCCTATTGCGCCACGTGTCCCCGCATAGCAAACAGCGAACACGGCCAACCAGCTCGCGACACGTGGCCGAGCCCCCGCGCCGCTCCGCCCGCATCAGCGCCTCGGTCACCGCGCCCACGTCGGCGCATGTCGCGCTGCCGGCGCCCACTCCGCGCACGCGTCCCGAGGCACCTGCCGCCCTGCTCCGTGGACCACGGTTGGTGCGCCAGCCAATCCAAAGCTGCCACGTCCCACACCGCGCCAATAGGACGACGCCACGTGGCACACCACCATTGCTGCACCGCGCCAGTTCCGCTCCTCGCGTGGACCGAGCGCACGTGGACCGGCCAACCAGCGGCCACCACGTGGCCTCGCCGGTCCACGGCCCCCCGCGCTCTCCCGTAGACCGCGCCTCGCGAACCGGCCATTCGGAAGCCGCCACGCATCCAACCCCCGGTGCACACCAAGCCCGTGGACCGAGCGGCCCGCGCCTCTGCCCGCCTCCGCGCCGCCGTGCTCCGCCGCCTACCCGTCGCCGCCGAAACAGTAACCCTTGCCTCGAAATCCGTGCTTGGGCATCCGGGCTTCGAAAAATACAAGTAAATAGTCATTTCCATCGTTTTCGAGCGCTGAGTCCAAATCCGATCTCCGTTTTGCCCAATTCTACTTCTAAAATTTTGTCGGAGGCATCCGGTTAGGCAAACTTGCTCCCGTTTTCCACACTGAGCTTAATTCTTGGATCCGATTCGCGCACAAACACCTCTAACACATAGCAAAGGCCTCCAGAAGTTGCCAGACACACTGCAAAAGCTCTGTGGAGATCCGGGTCATCACAGCACATCCCTTCATCCAAGGGCAGAAAATTCAATAGTAGCTGTTATACTATCTATAGTACCGAAGCTCTTGTACTATTGTCTCATTTTCGATTATAGGGTGTTCAAATCAATGATCCACACCGTTAAAACCGATCTAAGATTATTTTTTTGACATAGTTTACTTTATGATCAAACTATTTCAAAATTAATAATTTTTAATGGCTACAATGGCGAGTTTGTAGGTTTAACGGTGTAAAAGAATCTAAATTTATTCAAATTTTGATAGAAAATATTTTAAAATATTTAAATCAATATCAACATCCTTAATCTTGAATTCAAAAGTTCTATACTCAAATTTTAAAGATTGTTCAACTTTCATCGATTATTTTGACATGATTTACTTACTAAGTAAACGATGTCGAAAAAAATTAAAATTTTATTTCTAAGAACTTTATAAATCCTAGATCATATATAACAGTGTGAATCGTTGATTTGAACACCCTAAGATCTAATACGAGACCATAGTACCGAACCTCCAGTACTATAGATAGTATAGCAGCCTAGCTATATATATATATATATATATATATATATATATATATATATATATATATATATATATATATATATATATATATATATATATATATATATATATATATATATAGTCCGGCTAGAATACTATCGATAGCACCAAGTAATTAATTGGTGCTATCAAGTTTTCTGCCGTTGGACGAAAAGATATGCGGTTGGGATTATAGTGGTTCTCTAAGATTTTTACTATTTAACCAACCATCTAGTAAACCCTAGGGGACCACTATCATCTTAACCATATATTTTTTAATCCAAAGGCTAAAAACTTGATAGCACCAATAACTTGGTGCTATCAATAGTATTCTAGCCTAATTCTCTCTCTCTCTCTCTCTCTCTCTCTCTCTCTCTCTCTCTCTCTCTCTCTATATATATATATATATATATATATATATATATATATATATAGTCCGACTATTGTATTTGTAAAAATACAAATTACTTGGTACTTGTAAGTTTTTTACCGTTAGATCTATTCCTTTAATTAATTTCACTCATTAGATCATACTATTCCACCAACCACCTATTAAATCCTAGAGGCTCATTTTAATCCTAACCGCCCATCTTTTTATATAAGAGCCGAAGACTTACAAGCACCAATGAGTTGGTGCTTTTAAAAGCATATATAAGAGCTCAATTATATATATATATATATATATATATATATATATATATATATATAGAGAGAGAGAGAGAGAGAGAGAGAGAGAGAGAGAGAGAGAGAGAGAGAGAGAGTGTGTGTCCGGCTAGAATACTATCGATAACACCAAGCAATTGGTGCTATCAAGTTTCCAGCCCTTCGATAAAAAGATGTGCGGTTTAGATTATAGTGGTCACCTAATATTTTTACTATTCAACCAACCACCTAGTAAACCCTAGGGGACCACTATCATCATAACCGCACATTCTTTAATCCAATGGCTAAAAAATTGGTAGCACTAATGGCTTGGTGCTATCGATAGTATTCCAGCATATATATATATATATATATATATATATATATATATATATATATATATATTTGGTGCTATCGATAGTATTCCAGCATATATATATATATATATATATATATTATATATATATATATATATATATATATATATATATATATATATATATATATAGTACGGCTACTATGCTTGTACAAGCACCAGGCAATTGGTGCTTGTAAGTTTTCTACCATTATATCTACTCCTTTGACTAATTTTATCCCTTAGATTATTCTATTCTACTAACCACTCACTTAACCCAATGAGCCCTCTATCATCCTAACCACATATATTTTTATCCAATGGCTAAAAATTTATAAACACCAATGACTTGATATATATATATATATATATATATATATATATATATATATATATATATATATATATAATGTAGAGCTTATATACTTTCAAAAATATAAGCCCAAATATGTTTGTGAATTTTTTATCATTGGATTTGTATTGGAATCCGTGCTATTATATTTTTTCTTTCTCTCTCTTTAGTTGACTTTACAATAGCACAAATCTCAATACAAATTCAATAGTAAAAAATTCACAAGTATAATTGGGCTTGTGCTATTAAAAGTATATAAGTTATATATATATATATATATATATATATATATATATATATATATATATATATATATATATATATAAATTGAGCTCCTATGCTTTTAAAAGTACAAAGTTATTTGTGCTTGTGAGTTTTTTTATTCTTGGATGTAGGAATGTGCGGTTAGGATGATGGTGGGCCCCTTGGGTTTAGTGGGTGGTTGGTGCTTGGTGCTTGTACAAGCGTAGTAGCCGGACTCTCTCTCTCTCTCTCTCTCTCTCTCTCTCTCTATCTATATATATATATATATATATATATATATATATATATATATATATATATATATATATATAGTGCTAGGCTACTATACTATTAATAGCACCAAGTCATTGGTGTTATTAAGTTTTTAATCCTTAGATGAAAGGATGTGAGTTTATGATGATAGTGAGCCTCTAGAGTTTAATGGGTGGTTGGAAAAATAGTATGATCTAACGGATGGAAATGATCTAAGGAATAGATCTAACGACAGAAAATTTGGTAACACCAAGTGCTTGGTGCTACGTACCAAGTTTTCCACCATTAGATCAGTTTCTTTGATCATTTCCAATCCTTAGATTATACTATTTAACGAATCACCCACTAAACCCTAACAGCCCACTATCATCCTAACGACACATCCCTTCATCCAAGGGTCAAAAATCTAACTTGGTGCTATTTATATTATAATAATAGCCTAGGTCTATATTTATATATGAGTATGATCGCATTTATACTCATGAGTCGTTTCTAATGATAGAGCTTCCGAATCGACGATACATACCATCAAATATGATTTAGAGTATTTAAAAGTTCTAAAAATCAAATTTTATAATTTTTTGACATTATTTACCTTACAATTGAAAGATCTCAAAATTGATTATTATTAACGACCGGTATATAATACTTGCTAGGTTAACAGTGTAAAAGAATCAGAATTGGTTGAATTTTTTATAAGAATATTTATTCATTATCTAGATAAAAATCAATAATTTCGATCTTAAATTGAAGAATCCGATCTTTTATTTTTAGGAGGTCATCCGACTTTGATCGTTCATTTTTATGCTTACTTGATGGTTTTTATTATAATTTTAAAAAATTACAAAATTTATCTTATAAAAACTTCAAATGCTATAGATCATATTTAATAATATGTATCGTCGATTCGGAAGCTCCATCATCGAAAACAATTTATGAATACGAATGACTCTGTACTCATAAGAGTATAGTGGCCCTATTCTATATATAGCTTGTGAGTTTTTAGTTTTTGGATGAAAATTTGTATGATTAGAATAATAATGATTTCCTAAGTTTTAGTGGATGGTTGGTAAAATAGCATGATATAATGAATATAATTGGTCAAAAAAATAGATCTAGCGCTGAAAAAAAGCACCGTAGCCAGACTGAAATTTATGATTCCTGCTTGGCATATTCTAATTCCATAATACGGCAAAAATTAAAACTCACCTCCTCTCTTGATGGTTTATTTTTCCTTCTCCACCATGAGAGTTTAATTTTGACAGACGAAGTACCGTACCCAATTCAAATTTGATATTTAATGTATTACATCAATCTCAATTAATAAGGATATTATAGTAAACATTTTAGTTTAACACCATCCTTTCTAGTATTGAACCAAACACAGAAATAATATAATTCTGAATATTCTAAGATACAAATTAAACAGAAATATTCTTACAATATTATAATTGTATTCTAGAAAAATTATTTTTAAATTATTTTTTTTTTTTTTAAAAAAAATAAATTCTGTGGACCAAAGAGACCTATTAGAGTTGTTCAAATTTTTTGGTTCAAACATTATGACAAAAGAGGAGAGAGAGAGAGAGAGAGAGATAATTTTAGGTATTAATTATCTTTTGTTTCCAATTATATATATTTCTCACTAATAAAAATAAATAAATTATCCAATTGCTATGATTAGGGTTTCCTTAATTTTTTGTCACCACCTCTTAATTTTTCAATCACTCTTTTTTTTTTGAAGTTAAAAACCTACTTCCTAATATCACCTCTCTTTCCTTTTTAACTTACTCCTCTTTAATTAATTACCTTTTTTAGGGATTCAAACTTGTGAAATAGAATACAATGGAAAGGGCCTAATTGAAACAACTAATAGATGTAGAGATCAAATTGCAAAAATTATAATTTAGGGACCGAATTGAAATTTTGTTAAAGTTAGTGATCTATGACACATAAATATAATCACACACTCCCTATTATTGTATGTTTAATTAACCGTTTTTAAAGTTGAAAAAAGTTGAAACTATAATGAAAAACTCATTTGGTAATAAATAACACATAAAACTCATATATAGTTTAATACATAATTTTCTATATATTTTTTTATCAGTATTTATATGATTTTAGTGAATAATTCAATAAATATTCAGACACTAAAAAATATATTTTACTTGAAAAAATGTGTAAATAAAAATTTATTGGGTTAGTTAAATGGGGAATGATGTAAAAATTAAGAAAAATGTTATTTACATTTTATATCCATTTATTTTATAGTAGAATGAATTTTACTGATCATTTCGAAGTGACAAGTAGAGTACGCCTAATTCTTGGATGGGCAGATGTGCATCATATATCTCTTTTGGAGTGTATGAGTAGTATTATTCAAAATTTAATACATTTCAACCCCTCAACTATAAGTTATTTTGAAAAAGACCCTTCATTTTTAGTTTCTTGCAATACTTTTGACAAACAACTTCTTTAAATTTTAAAAAAGCAAATATATATATATATATATATATATATATATATATATATATATATATATATATATATATTGTCAAATAAATATCTTGGATGTAATAAAATGCAAAAATTCGCTATTTGCTCAAACACTCCTTTGCGTAAGAAATTTATTTTAAAAAATAAAAAAAATATATAAAACTTATTTTATAAAATTATGCAGAATTTATTTAAATTATAAATTATTTTAAATTTTATCTAACTTTTCAAAATTTTGATTTTGCTATCGAAATTTTCAATTTATTTGATTTGAATATGTTTATAATACTTTGATATCAAAATTTGAATGCATTATTTATCTTTACAGATTTAGTTAGTGTATTTTATGTAATTCTCCTAACTATAAATTTACTAAATTAAATAATTATTTAAAATCTAACCCAGTGATAAAGAAGTTGAGGGACCTATTTCAAAATTGCCTATAGGTAAGGGTCATCTCCATACATTTACACCTAGTTAATTCGAACAACAACTTGGACTGTGGGATCAAATCTATCAAATCACGCACGAATCACGAAGACCCAATCAGGGTGTTGTACTTTCTATCGTCCCTCTTGAGACCACAACGTACGTATTTATTACCACACCACAGCCAACATCCTCTACAATATCGGATGTACATATTAGTACGACCCCCTAACGTGGACCATTTCATTGGTTGTCTCCCGCAGGGTGTGTGCTGTGGAAAAGTTGCATTGGGTAGTCCCTGTACTATCTAAGAATTATGACATAGTACCTGAAATTTGGGCTTGCATATTTTCTCATATAATATTATTTGATGGACAAAATATATGATTGGGTTTGTGTGGATAATTAAGTATTTGGCTTTGATGAGTACTTTTCCTTTACACTGATTTTAAACTATTTGAATTGTATTTTAAGAGGACACATATTGAGCTATTTATATTATTATATTTTTTTTGACAGATCTGATATTAAAATATAATTTCTATTCTTTTCATCTGACTTGTTACTGATTTTGTTCTTAATGGTCTTTCTTTTTTTGTCAAATTGGTGTCAAAATTATTCATGACCGAAACACAGATTGCGGCTTTAATGATGTTGGACCAAATGTCACAGCCAAAAAAAATAATGAAGCTTGAAGGAGAGTTAAGGCCTAATATTGATCACCTAACGCTTACTTCGTTATTCTCTACAGAAGGTCAAAAGAATAATTGAATTGAAATAGTCCTGTAAAAATTATAAATATTAAAGTACTGAAAACTATAAATAAAATAATCTCACATTTATGATCTAATTATTATACCTGTTTTATTTTAGTAATATTTAATCAAGTCTAAATAAAATTAAAATAAATATGTGAGACCAGTTTGCAAAAATAAGAATAATGAAAAAATATCGGTATATTTTACTTTAATTAAATCTCTTACAGTTAAAAATAAAGAGAAAATTTTCAAATTCTACAACTTTCCTTGTAGGGAATCCCATTCCTCTCCACTATCATTGCATTAGCGGAAATTTAGGGAGGTAAAAAAAAAATTTATATATAGAAATTATTTAAAATAAAAAAATGTTTTTACCCAAAAATAATTAAATCATTAATTCCCCCTTTTTTTTTTTTCTTTCTCTCTCTCTCTCTCTCTCTACTTACTTTCTCTCTCTTCTTTCTCTCTCTCTCTCCTTCCTCGAGCTATAAAAACAGCGTGGAGCCCCCCAACTTTTTGAAAAATGCGCGAGGACTCGTGGAGGACAAGCTTAATTCTTTCTTTTTCGTCCTCGCCTCTTCTCTCTCCTCTCTAGAACCGGTGCCTTCGCCGGAGACTTCGCCGGAATCCGGTCAGAGGAGGGCGAGGCGATTGGTGAGGTGGTTGCTGATCGGAGGGGATCTCGTGAGGGTAATCGACTCGATTGGATGATTAGATTCGATTTTGGGGGGTTTGAGGGGTGTTTGGGTGATTGGGCGAGCTTCTGGGGTGCGTTATTGGGAGTGTTTAGGAAGGGAGTGGCCATGGCGGATGAGGATCGGTTCCCGGAGGGGTTCCCGGAGGGGTTGAAGGTGCTCGTCGTCGACGACGACAAGATCTGCCTCACGATCCTGCACCGGATGCTCCTCGAGTGTCGCTACGACGGTGAGTTCGTCCCCATCACCAATCCTCCGCAGATGAAACTTTAATTTCCAGTCCTGTTTTAGTTTGTACTAATTACCAGTTCAATGGTGATCTTGCAAACTAGAAGCTCTGTACTGATTAGATAACGTATTCCAATTCCAATTTCAATTTCAAGTTGTTGTTTGATTGTTTGGAGTATTTGACTACATGTGAGAATGATTTTAATTGCTAAAATGGTAACATAAATAGTTTGATATTGTGATATCTTGTTAACTCAAGGGCTAAACATAAGATGAATTAAATGCTCAAACAATTGATGGGATACTGGGTAGTTGTGTTTCTTGTTATTGTTCATTTCTGCTGATAATTTGAGTTCTATTTGACTTGAAAATTACCTTTTGGGTTGTTTCTTTGTTGTAAGTTTTCAGAAGAGTCAGCGAATGTGGGTCGAGATAATTTACTCTTACTAGAATTTATGAAGTTACCTAATTTACTTTTTGTTATTGATTTTACTGTCTCTTAGATCTTTCTTTTTAGTTATGTTACAGTTCCTTGTATCTTGTCTGAATCCTAAATTGTGAGTCATATCGATAGTTCATATAACAATGTGAAAAATTTTCTCTCTCAAAAAAAGAAGACAATGTGAAAATTTATTATTAACAAATGAGTATGGTAAATCATATTATATTTTAGACCAATTTAGTTTGTCTTATATTTAATTGATGGGTTTCTTTTATAGTTGTCCCTGTTCCCTAAAATCGTCGAAAATGGCATAAGTTTGTGTGATAGTTTCCAAAATCATTCACATGTGACACTCCTGGAATTTGAGAGGTAAAAGGTCCATTCTAGCTCTAGTGTTTTACTTTCCTTAATTTATGTGCATGAACTTTTCTATAGCATGTTTCTTAGCATTTTTTAAAGGTGTAAGTCTTTAAGCGTGTTAGGTCATCACAAATTTAAAGTTGATTACTGGAAGGAAGTTGGTTCGTTTATCTTCTTTCCTTTTCAATCTTAATCAGATGTTGAATCTGATGTTGTACACAATGGTTAGAGCGAGGCTCCCCGGCTAATGACCGTTGTGGGTGGAGTGCAGCTCCCCACAAGGTCGGCTAAGGCTAGCGAGACAAGGCTTTGCTGGCTGGTGTTAGAGTGTGTTGAGCCTGACGTGGATGTCGGGCTTAAAGGGGGAGGAATGTGACACCCCTGGAATTTGGATTAGTCCTATATATAAATGATATAATAGGACTAAATCTCTAAACCCGGCTATAGCATGTTGGGTGGTAGCATGACCCAAGAGGTCAAGAGAGTTAAGCGTGCTAGAGTTAGAGTAGTTCTAGGATGGGTGACCCCTGGGAAGTTGGGGCGTCACATCACATTCTTTTAAATGTGGTTAATTTATAAAAGGTCCTCTTAGCTCTATGTTGTTTTCCCTCATTAACTTATGTGCATTTCAGTTCTTCTCCTTCCATTTTCTTATTTATATTTTTTTAAATGGCTGTAAGTTCTTTCCAAATCAGAGGTCATTACAAATTTAAAGTTGAAACTAGGAAGTTCCATCCTTTTAGTCTTTTTTTAAATCTTAATCAGATGTTGAATCTGATGTTGTACACAATGGTTATATCCTCTCTTTCTAAATTTCCTTGAAGGTGTGGATTGAAGAGAGACGAGGACTGTTCTGATTTTTGGAAGAGTTTTGAATAGCATCAGTTAGATAAATTAGAAAACGGTTTAGGAGTAGAATTATCCAAATATTTGTGTGGTTAGTAAAGTAACACATAAAGAGCGTATTATTAAAATATTCTACAAGTGAATACTTACTTAACACAGATTATTTTGTAGTTATTACAGCAATTTCTTGGATTATCCTCTAAATAAGTAGTTGTGAGGGATGCATGCTCAATATTTAGAAGTATTTACGCAAATATTTAAAATATTTATAAATTTATTTATGGTTTCTCTTAGTTTCATGAAATGTTGTTTTCCCTCATAAACTTCTAAACAATCTTTTCTTCTCACTTCTATCTTTTCTTGACTTGTTGGAAGCTTTGTTGTCTTCACAGTTAAACCTTCTTAAATTGACACCTCTACTAGTACTTCTTGAGAGTAGTTGGAATAAAAGCTAGGAGAAGTCTTTTATTGTCTATTTCTAGAATATGGGTCTTTCTTAGCAACAAAATTGTAGAATTTTCGAAAACAGAAAGTTCGTTGGATTCTGGTTCGGATATTCGCTCCGTCGTGACAGTTGGTAACGGCTTCTTTGTACTTTGGGCTTCTTGGCGCGGATTTATCATGTTTTTTTTTTCTTTGTTTTTTTTGTGGGGGTTTACTTAACACAGTATTATTTTCCTAGTTAATTACAGCAAAAGTTGTGTATTTGGTTAGGTTTGAAGAACATAGGTAATTCATATGGTTTTTCAATTTAGAAATTTGGTTCACAAGTGTTCTTATGCTTCTCTTTAAACTACGCTTACCTTTGTTTCCCATTTGTGCGATGAGTGCATTAGTTGTTCTTCTTCACTGTGGTAATATGCCATTATCAATACCTTTCTACTACTTTGACTTAGTGGTAACAGATTGTAAATGCAAATCTGAGAACTTTTTTCTTTTTTTCTTGTTTTGTAGTCACAACTTGCCCTGAGGCTACACAAGCATTATCTCTTCTTCGCGAAAGCAAGGGTGGATTTGATGTTGTAATAAGCGATGTTCATATGCCTGATATGGATGGATTCAGACTACTTGAACTTGTTGGCCTAGAAATGGATCTTCCTGTTATCAGTAAGTATTGGAGCTATATATTTTCACTGCATAATTTTAGGGGGGCTTTTGCTTTTACAGACATTTCCCTGCAAAACCTTACAGGATGATATTAGTTCTTATTGTTATAACTAAATTAAGCTTGTCCCGCTGTAATCTTCAATTATCAATTTGTTGTTAATGTATCTGTGTATTTGAGTACAAATCCTTATCTTCCCCACTATTAACAGAATAAATGCTGCTGACATGTTTACATATCTGCCCCTGTTAAATCTAAACTTCATGATGTCTCCTCAGAAGTGCAGTACCTTATGTTAACTGGAGTGATCTGATTACAGAAAGATATTGGTGTTCCATAAGAAAATGTTTCATAACGAAGAGGAAAATTTTTGCTAGTACCAGCCTATCATGGTGTATATTTAGGCCTTGTTTTGATTCATGAACATGTTGTACACCAATTATAAATGTCAAGACCCTTCACGGAGCAAAAATCAAACTCCTAGTTTCTAATCATAAAAGATAGCAGGGCCATGTAATTAAAATACTTCTATTCATAACCAGTTCTTTTTTTTTGTATGTTTGCAGTGATGTCCGCTGACACAAGAACCAGTCTCGTGATGAAAGGAATAAAACATGGGGCATGCGATTATTTAATCAAGCCTGTGCGAATGGAAGAGCTGAAAAACATATGGCAACATGTATTTAGGAAAAGACGAAAAGAATATGAACCATCAGGGGGTAGTTTGGAAGATTCAGATCGTAATAACAATAAGAAAGCCTGCGATGATGCTGATTATGCTTCCCATGGTAAGGAAGAAGCTGACGGCTCATCAAAGTGTCAAAAAAAGAGGAGGAATGTTAGAGAAGAAGATGATGGTGAACTAGAAAATAGTGATCCTTCTTCTTCGAAAAAGCCACGAGTGGTGTGGTCAGTTGAGCTCCATCAGCAATTTGTCCATGCAGTGAACCTTCTTGGATTCGATAGTATGTTATTCTTCTCCAGTTTGCAACTCTGTAGTTTCTTTATTACCATTTGAATGAAAAAAATCTGATTTTATATTAGGGTATCATATGTATACACAAACACAATATCATACATATATAGCAGTGAACTTACATCTAAATACACACACACACACCACAGTTAAATTGGAATTTTTTATATATACCCTTCAAAAGTGCAGTTTCTTACAAAAATGTCGTTATCTTTGGTTGTGACGTCATCTAATTCATGACGAAAGCATGATTTGCATCAGAGAAGGTTCCTATTCATGTAGGAAACTAAAATTTCTTTGGAAATCTAGATTTTGCAGAAATATAATTTAAATTGTAATTTCTTATTATCTTGTTAATGATTTTGCCTGTTTAATTGCAGAGGCTGTCCCCAAGAAAATTCTTGATTTGATGAATGTACCTGGTCTAACAAGGGAAAATGTTGCTAGCCATTTACAGGTTTGACTCTGAGCTACATACACTGAAGGCAATTTTTGACTTTTTTACAGTACTTTAACTCAATTGCCCAAAAAACGTTTCCTTTAATCATATAAGTTTGTTACCTGCTTGATTGAACACTTCCATTTGTAGATTCAATGTGTTCAATTCGAATTATTTATGCTAATAACTAAAGTAGTTGGCTTTCAAATACAGTTGTTACTGTATTTGCCAATTTGCAATATTAATGTTATATGGGGGAAGTAACTTATTACTATACTTGCGTTTTCTGATAAAGAAATTTCTTATTTAGTGCAGTAAACTTTCTTATATATTGATGAATACATATGGAACGAGACATTACTTTTCAAGTTTTAAATTAGATATACAAATAAGAGAGGGTGTTAATAAACCATGAAAAGAGAATATCGCCACGTTCACCTTTTTTATTTACATTGTAGCGTCAGCAACTTACTACTTACGCTTTTGTTTCGATGAGAGAATGCGAGAGAAGAAGAGAAAATAAAGGAGAGAAAAGAAGATACGAGGAGAGAATAAAAAGTTAATTTCTCTTTCTTTGTTTGAATGAATGGAAGAAAAGAAGAGAACATCTGCATTGAACAAACTCCAATTTGAGGCATTATTTTGAGACAACTAAAGATGGAAAATGATTTGTATAAACAATCCCAAATTGCTTGAATATCACATTTTCCTTTTTAGGCTTGTATGCCGGAGGATATCTGCAGTGAAGATAATGCTGTCACAGGTTACGAACTTAACAATTTCTGACTTTTGAATCAGCAATAGTCATGAAAGGTGCTCGAAGTGCTGTTATGTCAGCAGAACCTGTTATTTATAATTATAATGATAGGATGGCCCAAATTTAAAAGAGTAGTGAAGAACTTTCTAGATGATTCCCTAAAAGAGAAAAATTATATACAGTGTTTAAATTGAAACCTGGACTGTAGATTGATTGGCTTGATACTTTATGTTGAGCATCGCTTGGAAACTAGATTAGTAGAGTATAAATTACTGATATACAAGTGACATTTAGCATTTATGTGTTGAAAATTTCTTATTTGGACTCTCAAACTAATTTGTGGCATTTACAAATATACTTTTTATATTGTTGCGAGTACTTCATTGGAATAGTATAATTTATCCAGTTTGTTGTAAAATGTTTATTTATTCAATACCTTTGAATAATTATCAATTAGCAAATCAAATATGATTTTCTGTCGTTATCACATGTTTCCATCTTTCTATTTTGAAGAAGATTTATCTTGTGAATGCGCTACTTCCCTATTTGTTCTGTTCAGCTTGATTACATTCACCCAAGTAGTTTCAATAAAATACAAAAGACGAAAATCTACAATCGTATTCTTAAGTTCATTTCCTCTAACGAATCATATTGCAAATAATATATTATGCATTAATTTTGTTTTCCATTATAATGGTTGTAATCTTTGTTTTCTTTTTCTCTAACATATGCAGAAATTCAGATTGTATTTAAAGAAAATGAGCATATCTCAGCAGCAAACCCCACATCGTAATTCTTTCTCTGGGCCCCCTTCAAATGTTAGAGCAAATCCACTGAATCAACTCGATCTTCAAGCTTGGACTGCACCAAGCCAAATCACTCCGCAAGCCCTAGCCGCGTTACAAAATGAGCTCCTAGGCCAACCTTCAAACAACTTAATAATGTCTGGAACAGACCAACCATCTCTTCGACAAGTTTCAGTTCAAGCACCTAAGATGGACAGTGAAATAGCATTTAGCCGGACTATATTGAAATCTCAGCCCATCTTATCTAAACAATTCTCTCAAGCCAGTGTCGTTCCTGTTGAGGGTATTTCCAGTACTTATCCATCTTGGTCCTGTAATGACCTTGCAGGGCAAATTACTAATTCTTGCAATAGTACCACGATGTCCCAGATCTTACAACATCAACGACAACAACAACAGGTAATAAATCCTAGGTTATCAAAATGCCCTACCTTAATAGATGTGCATTCTTCATATCTTATTGGCCTCTCTCAGGGATTCGATACTTTTGACCTGGGAAAGAATTCTACGCTCGTTAATCAGAATCCAGTTTTACCGACTTCTACTTCAACGAATCAGGATCCTATTTTTACCCCTTTTCAGTCTTCGGCGAGCATAAACGCAGCTAGTAGTTGCGGACAACAAGACCAAAAGTTTATCATGGCTCCCACAAATGTCGAGACAGCGTGTGATCCTTTCCAAATGAGTCAAAATTCTATGATAGTCACCTCTCAAGTATCAAGTGATCTTCTAGCTCAGAACTCAAGCAATAACAATAGTAGCAATAGTTTCTTGATTACAGCCTTCTCTCGAAGAGAGTACGATTTGGCGTTGGACAAGTTGTACCAAACAGCTACTCAGTTCCAGAATTGGATTCTTCGCATGCGTCTTCTTTTGTCGACGATGCTATTTGGATGCAATTACGAAACTTTGATGGGAATATTAACAATCTCGCGAACGGGTCACCTTCTCTTGTGCCTAACTCATGCAATATCCAGGATTCAAGTGGGCTTTTGAGTAAATTGCCCAATCAAAGACAAGGGAGAAGCAGTCTTGGTTTTGTTGGCAAAGGAACTTGTATACCTAGGCGATTTTCTATAGATGATGTTGAATCTCCTACCAATATTTTGAGTCATATCAATACCTGCACTAATGATGGAGGAGACGCATCGAATGCTGTTAGATTTGGATTTAATGGCCAGCTTTGAGATTGGAAGGTTCTACACCTTGTAAGTAACTAATGTAGTATACTCTATCTGCTTTCATATCTGTGGGCATTAAAAATTGATTATGCTTTATCAACATTATCATTTTTGGAAAAAGTTGCTCTTATCACAATGAGTTTAATTGTTCATTTTTGAGGAAGAAATTTTATATTGTTTCCGTATATTTAATATTATATCTTCCACCAGCTTGAAGTACTACTATTCACTAAATAAAGTAGTATTGAAGCTGCTACCTTAAACAATGAATACAGCCATTAAATAGCTTTGTTTGATCTTGTTATGCATGCATTCTATTTTCAACACACAAAAAGAAAAAAAAAATGCTGTGTTTGGATTTAACTGGTGATATTTTCTTTGTGCAGGGTCTTTCTGTTATGTAGGTTTGATCTTTCTCTCTGGATTTAAGATTTCATGGAACTGTTCTAACTTCTCATTAGAAAAGGGTTGGTGAATCCATAGCTACTTCTCATTAAGTTGTTCATAGTTTCTGCAAGGTCAAGGCCCCCTTTTTTGGCTATGGTAGATATGTTCTAACTTTGCTGATTTGGTAGAATAATTTTTAGTCCCTTTTTTTTTTCTTTTGTTGACAAAGCTATGTAAATAAAGGGTGACGTAATTTCAAAACACTGATGTTACTGTCCATAATAATCAACCTGTCAAGATGAATCTATGTTCATGTAACTCCTTTTAGTTTATTAACTTGAGTTACAGTTTATTTATCTCCAAGAGTTGTAGTAAAGTGCTTTTTTTTTCCCCTGAAATTTCTCATATCTATGTTTTGTCTAATATATACCTATTTTGGAGGGACTATTATTTCTAATTGGTTGTTTGCTCATAAAAGGACTCAATTTTATATTTTAAAAGGCTCAAAAAAATTCAAAAGCACTTCTAATCTTCTCTCATTTAATGCTACAACATTTCTGTGGCAAGATTATTAATTCATTTCCTAAAAGTAAATGTGGACCAAAAATGTAATTTATCCAATCATGCAGTTTTTCCATTCTGAGTCTCTAATATTTGCATTTGTTTCTTATTTCTTTTTATGTCTCAGCTTTTCCAAACGACTTTAGTGATCTAATAAATAGCTAATATTCAAGATTCTAAGTTTGAAGCCTAATTATTTTATATTTATAATTATTTTACGTTCCGTCTTATTCCTAATTACTCAAATATACCTAAAAATTTATCAATATTAAAAAAACTCTTTTAATTTTATAAAACTATTTAAATTATTCTTATTAATTAACTCTATCTAAAATTTGGTTAATTTGTATGTTCTGCCCATAGAAAGTTTTAGGGTTTAGGATCGTAGGATTTTAGAGTTTTAAGATTTTTTATAGAATTTTTGGGTTTTTAGAATTTTAAGGTTTAGGAGCGCTTGTCTGAAAATTGAAGTAATTTGTGTGTATACTTTAAAGGGCTCTGATATTTCTAAAATTTTGTAGGTACATTTGAAAATTACCCAAATAAAATAATAAAAAGTTTTTTTTGAAAATTACCTATGAAAATTTATATTTTCGAAAATAATCCTATAAATTTTGTATTTATAAAAATGATCTTATACGTGCCAACTGCATGGGCGGGATAGCAGACCCGTATTTAAATACGGAAATTTAAACATGGGAATGTTTCTCCGTTTAATTAAAATCAAAATTTTTATTTTTGAAACTGATTTTAGATTTCAAATTTAAATTTAAATTTTGATTTTAAATTCAAATTTCAAGTTCAAATTTAATTTTGAATTCAAATTCATATTTTGTACTAGTTTTAAATTTAAATTGAGATCTTGAATTTAATTTGAATTTCAACTTTAGTTTTAAACTTTAAATTCAAAATATTGAAATTGAATCTAAATTTTAAATTCAAATTTAGGTTCAAAACCAAATTTCAAATTTATATTTAAAATTTAAATTTAAATTTAAAAATCAAATCAGATTTTAAATTTGGCTGCGAATATCAATCCAAGGATTTTTTTGATATTTGAAATTGGATTGATATTTGAACTCAAAATTCGAATTTAAAATTTTGATATTTGAAAATTTGAATTCAAATATCAATCCAATTTCAAATATCAAAATTTTAAATTCAAATTTTGAGTTCAAATATCAATCCAATTTCAAAAATCAAAAAAGCCCTTGGATTGATATTTGAACTCAAAATTTGAATTCGCAGCCAAATTTAAAATCTGATTTGATTTTTAAATTTACATTTAAATTTAAAATTTAAATATAAATTTGAAATTTAATTTTGAACTTAAATTAATATTTAAAATTTAGATTCAATTTCAATATTTTGAGTTTATAGTTTAAAACTAAAATTGAAATTCAAATTAAATTCAAGATCTCAATTTGAATTTAAAATTAGTGCAAAATATGAATTTGACTTCAAAATTAAATTTGAACTTGAAATTTGAATCCAAAATCAAATTTTAAATTCAAATTTGAAATGTAAAATCAGTTTCAAAAATAAAAATTTTGATTTTAATTACAATCATTTTCCATATTTAACACGGGAGTTGAATTCCCGTGTTCAACTTGTGACACGTACGTTTTTTCGTTCAAGTGACGCATAAAATTATTTTTACAAATACAAAATTTATAATATTATTGTCGAAAAATATAAATTTTTAAAAAATCATTAAAAAAAAACCAATAATAAATAAATAAATAAGTTTTTTTTTTTTTTTTTTTTTTTTTTTTTTTGAGAGAAAGTAGCATGCTACCCGCTTCGTTTATTTTTTAAATAAACTTAGCTAGAAATGTAAAGCAACTAGGCTTCGAACTCGAGTCTCGAATATCAACCACCAAGCCTTTTTGCAACTTGAAGGAAGCTTCTTAACTCAGAATCCAGGAGAAGTGGATAAAAAAAAAAGAAAAAAAAAATGGGCGCGCTCTATCTCCTCCCTATTATCGTTCTCCCCCGATCCCTCCCCAATCCCCTTCGAATCCCCTCCCTGAAGCTCCACTCCCCCTCTCCTCCTCCGTCCCCGAGTTCCACCTCAGCTCCGAGGCGCTCCCTCTTCCTCGTCCGCGGCGGCGGCGAGAGGCGGCGGGAGGCGTCGGAGTTCTTGGACGAGGACGGAGTCGTCGACGACATGGACGGATACCTCAACTACCTCTCCCTCGAGTACGACTCCGTTTGGGACACCAAACCCGCGTGGTGAGCGATCCTTGCGTTTCAATTTCGATATGGTTTTGTGAGATTGAATCAAATTGGGGTCTTCGAAGGAATTAGCTCAAATTAGGATGTGTTATTTCTACGGAAAATTTTGGGTGTTAATTCCGAAAGTAGGGAGAAATGCGGAACCACATTACTCTGGACAATTGCGCATTTGCAGGTGGTAGAAGATGCATCTACTGTACGTTGTACTAATAGCATATCTAAAAATAGGCATCTGAATTTCAGAAAGGTTTAATTTTACTACCTAATCTTACAGGCTTTTGAAAAAAAGTACTTAAACTTCGAAAGTTTCGATTTTGCAATCTAATTTCAGGGTATTTGCAAGATTTTGATTGAACTCTAACATTATTTTCCCCGTATCTATGTGAAATAACAACCATAGGATGGTTAGTGTGACTTTTGAAACCACAGGGTGACTAAGTGATAAAACGCTAACCGCAAGAGTGGTAGTTGGATGGTGAAGAGAGAGGAATAGGCCTTTCGGTCCGATTGCTTTATGTGATGAAGATGAAGATAAATAATGGTGATGCAACTTGCAGGAAAGAATTGAAATGATCTTGCGGCTATTATAACAGGACATCTTTGACTTGAGGTGTCAAATAAACTAAGCAAGTATTATCAGTGTGATTTTATCATTTATTGCTCTGTTGTTTCTATATCAGCTTAGCTTCTCTGACGAATGAATTTGATATTCGCTACATAGTATATTCTCCTGCATGTTGTTCACTTTTGTTTTCTGTAGCTCCCACTCTTTGCAATAGATCATCTTTTTGGTAATGAATCTGTCTTTCTTTCCTCCTTTAGGTGTCAACCGTGGACAATATTGCTTACAGGTGTTAGTATAGTTGGCTGTAGCTGGTTACTCGTCCATTCTGTACTAATTACCTCGGCAGTCTTTGCCTTGATATGTACATGGTGGTACATCTTTCTACACTCGTATCCAAAGGTTTGCAACATATCCTTGTTGAGATGGCACGCCAACTGCTTTAACTGAGCTCTCTTATCTGAATTTGCTATTTAGTTTCAGTTTTAGCTGGTCAGAATGGTTTTGGAATACTTAGTCAATAAGTACCTCTTGCTGCCTATTGACTTTCTATTTTTAATTCTATCAAGCTATACACGATATATTCCCATTCATGTTCACTAGCACTTGGTTGGTGTACCTCTAACCTGCGTGTTTAACTCATCTATCGAATTTCCATTTGAGCTTATTTACACTTGATTAGTGTAAGCCCAGCTTCACAAATAGCTTGAGAATTATGAAACAACTATACAACCGTTCATAGAAATTATTATTTGTAGGTACCTAAGAACTACTTATCGCGTATCATCTGTTTTTTACTTCTGAATCTGAAAACCATGCAACTTCATCTTGTCTTCTAGATCTGTTTCTTCTATGGTGTTGCTTTTCTACAGGGACAAATCTACTTAGTTGGGGTTGCCCAGTTATTCTAGGATAATGATAGCAGAGTAAATTTTGTGTCTGGCAGAAAATTGGGGTGATATGAACGTTCTATATACATTTCCCTCCCTATTATTGGAGATGCTGCTCAACATTTTTAGTTTTATTATTTGTTTTCCCAGGTTTTTGGAATAGGTTTTCTACCAGAAAAGTAACTGAAGCTGAAAAGCCTGTTAGTGATTATTTGAATAGCTTTATGCAAACAATACTTCCACAGAAGCTCTATACAATTAGGTAATTCGGCGTCGTGTCATGAAGGAAATTAAATAGCAAAACAAGGATTCTGGAGATTAATAAACTTAGTACTTGAGATGGCAGAAGTTTCATAGTATTATACCATTTTCCATATATTTATATTCTATTTTTCCATGTTTTGGACCTTAAGGTTTTTTTTTTTTTCTCAAAATTAAACAATCCAAATATTTGCATGAAGTTTTAAGAAGTTGCTGCAAACAGCATATCATGAGTAATTACATTTACATATGCTATTTTCTATTCTTAACATCAATTCCATGTAGCATTTATTTTCGTAGTGCCACTCCGTCAAATTTTAAGTTTCCCTAACAGAAAGATGATGTGGCAGTTATTTCACTTGCCACTTCATCTTTTGGAGATGATTTGGCTGTTGATTTAAGGCGCCATATTATGATGTGGCAGCTGAATCAGTTGCCATGTTATCACCACAATATATCTTGAAATTGACATGTATAAATTCATTCTACATTCCATTATAAGGAAAACTAAACACAGTTTGATTAAGTGATCCTATTGAAATATTCTAGTTTATTAACTAATTGTAATAAATAAAATTTTAACGACCTAAGCGAAAGTAGTGGATAAGTTCAGCGACCAAAGGCAATCCACTGGTTGTGAAATTATTGGATGACTAATTTTAACCCATTTAGTGTGATTAAAGTTATAGCTCATGACGAAATACTACACAATCATCTCTATTAGTTAGCACTTTGTTAGAGCATAAATTTACGTTTAGATACTATGTTTGTTTTTATGGGAGATAGATACTATTATATATATATGTTAATGCATGTTTTTGACACACATAAATAGATGTCTAGCTCAAAAAGATTAGGAGTTCCATCTTGGAACTAAATAAAGCCAAAGCTAGATGCTTGCTATCAAATTCATTCTTCTTCAACTACATGTTTATTATCAAAACTTGTTTGTTGAACTCTGTTTTTTTTTAATCGTCATATTTACAGGCATACTCGGATATGATAGCTGAGCGAAGGAGAAGGGTGACGAACGGTATTGAAGATACCTATGGTATCAGAAAAGTTGAGGACTAGTACCAACAGAGGTCTGTAAATGCTTGTAATTTTTTCTACAGGATTTGCCCTGATTGGTAAATGCAGGTTGATGTTTCACAAAATATTTGCGAGGATTCCTCAATATTTGCGTTGAATAGTAAATGAGATCTCTTCATTCTTCTCTAACAGTGCCATAAAATGAAAAATTTTGCAGTTTTTCGTCCAGATTATACTAGATGCTCAGCACAGTTCTAGCAAGCAGGCTTAAAATATGGTTTGGTAAGATGGTGTGCTCTTTGAAAGAGAAATATGTTTTTTTTTTTTTTTTTTTTTTTTTTTTTTTTAAGGTAAAGGTACGCTATCCGTTTTATTCAATAGGAAACTAAATTCAACCACAAGGGTGAGACAGCAAGGTCTTTTTAGGCCAAAAAAAAAAAAAAAATAAAGGTCTTTGAAAGAGAAATATGTTGCTCCTGATTAATATGGTTTGGAGGACAGAAGAATTGCTTCTACCCAAAATGGATGATGATTCTTTATTTATACTGTGACAAACCTGCGCTGCGTTTTGTGTGTATATATATATATATATATATATATATATATAATTAGGCTGGAATACTATCGATAGCACTAAGTCATTTGTGCTATCAAGTTTTTAGCCGTTGGATTAAAGAATGTGGTTAAGATGATAGTGCTCCCCTAGGGTTTACTAGGTGATTGGTTAAATAGTAAAAATCTTAGAGGACCACTATAATTTTAACCGCATATTTTTTCATTCAACGGCTGAAAACTTAATAGCACCAATTGCTTGATGCTATCGATAGTATTCTAGTCGGACTATATATATATATATATATATATATATATATATATATATATATATATATATATATATATATATATATTTAATACAAATAGTGAAGTTTATAAAACTTTCTCTCAAAATAATTCTAAATTATACTATAGAACAACCAAACATTTAAACGAGTTTTGCCATGAATGTGCAATATTGGCATATTATATATAATTCTTCACTGGTTGGCATGACAATTTTCATCAGGATCTTTAAAACTTTAAATTAAATAATTTAATATTTATATATTTATATATAAATTAGAAAAAAATTATTTAAATAAATAGAAATTATATATTAAATATTACCTAAGATGGTGTCTTTTACCCTGCGGATTTCATATAATTTTACCATGCGGAATTGCTGATGAAAATTATTTATAAATAAATAAAATGGCAACAGAAAGGAAGGAATTTTTGTAAATCAAATAATAAAATAAATAATATATGTAGAATATAAAGCTAAAAGGTAACAAAGTTGCGTCACCTAGAAGAATCTTCTATAGCAAGAAAAATTTCTCCAAATAACTATGACTGCACATTCTTCTTGTTGGGAAATGTGCAGATTTGATCTTCACATTTTATAAGCAAAGTTTACTTATTCCTGTCTTTTTCTTTTAGATCATTATTTATTGCAAAAAAAACGGAAGTATAAATATACATACATACGCAGAGTTGCAAAAAATGCAAGTAAATTTTAAAGTGTAGAAAAATGCAAAAGAAGAATATAAAAATAAACATAAACAAATTTCTAAGCTCAAATTGTGTAAAAACGGATTTCTATTACTAGCTTTTCATTACAGTTTTATGTATTCTTGCCTCTAAATATATATATGTAAATAGAGTTCTAAGCTTCATATTCCTTCGTATTACGCTTTATTACTCGTTTTTCATTATAGTTTTTTCTATTCTTGGCTCTTAAGTATAGATGCAAACAAAATTCTTCAGTCAAAGCAAGTAAAGTAGAGAGAGAATATGCAATTGAGGAGTGAATATTCGTTACAATTTTTTTTATTCTCGCATCTATGTATAGATGTAAACATAGTTCTAAGCTTTAGATTCCTTCATATTATGTTCTGTTACTCGCTTTTCATTACAGTTTCTCTATTCTTCCCTCTAAGTATAAATGTAAATACAGTTCTAAGTTCAAAGTAAGTAAAAGTAGGAAGAGAATAAGCAACTGAGGACCGAATAGCAATCGGGAGTAGCATAATTAAGTTCGAAATATAAACAATATAAGTATAGATGTAAACAGAGTTCTTAGGTCAAAATAAGTAAAAGTGGGGAGAGAATAAGCAATTGAGGACCGAATAGTAACCGGAGGTAGCGTAATTAAGTTTGAAATGTAAACAATATACACATACACATATCAATACAAAATTGCCAAAAAAAAGAAAAGGATGTAAAATTTAAAGCGTAAGGAAATATAAACAATATATACATACACATACACATACACATGCAGAGTTGGAAAATATGCAAGTGAATTTTAAAGTGTAAAGAAATGCAGAAGATGAATATAAGCATAAACAAAAATAAATTTCTAAGCTCAAAGTGTGCAAGAACAAATTTCTGTAACTCACTTTTCATTATAGTTTTCTCTATTCTTGCCTCTAAATATAGATGCAAATAGAGTTCTAAGCTTCAAATTTCTTCGTGTTATACTTTGTTACTCGTCTTTCATTACAATTTTCTCTGTTCTTACCGCTAAGTATAGATGTAAATAGAGTCCTAAACTTAAAGCCCTAGATTAATTCATATTATGTTCTGTTACTCGTTTTTACAACTTTCTTTATTCTTACCTCTAAGTATAAATGTAAACAGAGTTCTAAACTCAAAGTAAGTAGGGAGTAGTATAATTAAGTTTGAAATACAATTAATGTATACACACATATCAATGCAAAATTGTAAAAAAAATTAAAGTAAAATTTAAAACATAAGAAAATGTGAACAATATATTCATACACATGCACATGCAGAGTTGCAAAAAATGCAAACGAATTTTAAAGTATAAGGAAATATAGAAGAAGAATATAAGCATAAACATACATAAACATAAACAATTTTTTAAGCTCAAAGTGTAAAAAAATATATTTCTGTTACTCACTTTTCATTACAGATTTTTCTACTCTTATCTCTAAGTATGGATGTAAACAAAGTTCAAACCTCCAGATTCCTTTATGTTATGCTTAGTTACTCACTTTTCATTACAATTTTCTCGATTCTTGTCTCTAAGTAGTTACTCACTTTTCATTACAATTTTCTCGATTCTTGTCTCTAAGTATAACATGCAAACAAACTTCTAAGCTCAAAGTAAGCACAAATAGGAAGAGAATAAACAATTGAGGAGCGAATAGTAATTGGGAGTATATAATTAACTTCAAAATGAGAACAATATATACATACACATACTGATGCAAAATTGAAAAAAAAAAAAAAATGCGAATTAAAATTTAAAGTGCGTTGTTTTTCATTATAGCTTTCTCTATTCTTACCTCTAAGTATAGATGTAAATAAAGTTCTAAGCTCAAAGTAAGTAAAATTAGGGAGAGAATAAGCAATTGATGAGTGAATAGTAATTGGGAGTAGCATAATTAAGTTTGAAATGCAAACAATATATACATGCACATATCAATACAAAATTGCAAAAAAAATGATAGTAAAATTTAAAGCGTACGAAAATGTGAACAACATATCATACACAAGCAGAGTTGCAAAAAATGCAAACAAATTTTAAAGTGTAAGAAAATGCAGAAGAAGAATATAAGCATAAACATAAACAAATTTCTAAACTCAAAATGTGTAAAAATATATTTTCATTACTCGCTTTTCATTACAGTTTTCTCTACTCTTGTCTCTAAGTATATATGTAAACAGAGTTCAAAGCTTGAGGTTCCTTCATATATACTCAGTTACTCGCTTTTCATTATAGTTGCCTCTATTCTTGCCTCTAAGTATAGACATAAACAAAGTTCTAAGCTGAAAATAAGTAAAGTAGAAAGAGAATAAGCAATTGATAACAGGGAGTAGCATAATTAAGTTCGAAATGAGAACAATATATGCATACACATATGGATGCAAAATTAGAACAAAATAGAAACAGAAAGAAAACATAGAGAATGGAAGAAAGAAGAACTACAAATTACAAAAAGAAGTTTTGACTTTTCTCTCAATCTACGTATTTTGTTTTCTAATCCATACTGAGAAAATCAATTTTGCCTCAGCAGCTTAAGAAAATTTCCATCTAATCATGTGAGTCTAGAAGCTTAAGCAAATTTTCAAAAAATAGGCCTCAATAAATGCAACGATAATCTCTAACTGGTTGCCTAAAAAACAGGTCATCCAAGATTGCTTCTCTTTTGTATTATGATCATTATCCCAAAAAAACACTCAACTAAATGAGCCTTTATAGACTCAACAATCATCTCCAAGTGGTTGCCTGAACAGTAGGCCATCCAAAGTTGCTTCTCTTTAGTATTATCATCATTGCCACAAAAGAAACGTAAAGAACGTGACACAAATGACGGAATTTAACGTTTGTAAAATAAAGTTTATCAAATAAATGTGCTAAATTTCAAGTAAAATACTATAAAGAAAAGAAATACATATTCATGATACAATATATAAAAAGAACAAAAGATTGTGAGGTTGAGATTCACTTCTAAGCATTATACTAAAAGTTTGATTTTTTTCCCATAATTTAATGTATCCACTGTGTTGTGTATAGAAAAACTGGCAAGGAATGGTATCTTTAATTAGCAAAGATGATATGTAATTAGTTCGGTGACTTCCGTAGAAAAAGGAAATCAATATATTTATATAAATTTGTAGAATAAAAAATTTCTAAAAGTAGTGACACAAAAAATCTCTAACATACTTTGTCAAATAAAGCTATTAAGTTTTGAGTAAAAAACTATAAAGAAAGGAAATACATATTCAAGATACAATATATAAAAAGAGCATAATATGAAGGAATTTGAAGCTTAGAACTCTGTTTATATCTATACTTAGGACCCGTTTGGGAAACCCCTAAAATAGTGTTTTGGACCACTTTACTCTATTTTTTAAAAAGTATTATTTTTTTAATCGTTAGCCTTTTTGGATGAACCAACAAGGTAAAAAAAATACAATGTATTATAATTTTTTTAAAGTACTTTTAGGGAAAATAAAAAGAGAGATTAGACCGGAGTAAAAAAATTCTCTATTTAT